>OX454264.1:45952868-46552868 GCA_949715065.1 Periphyllus acericola
TGAGCTTAAATTATATTATTGCGATAATTCCAGTACCTAAATAATAATAATAATAATAATAATAATAATAATAATAAAAAAAAACGGTTTTACTCATTTTTCTCTTTGTTATTTCTTATTTCTCGTTGGTATTTTTATCGCATCCCGTTTTTATTAAAGTGTATTCCACTTCTCGCTGGCTTGATGGTCGGTTATTTAGTTTATTTTTTCAAATGAGATTTAGTTCTCATGGGCGACATTCGTACATTAGTGAAAAATGTATTTATTTTTTCATTCTTATTTGTCCTTAGTTCTATTGAAATAATATGATGCACTTTATCGGAGATTTTAATTAAACGCGCTGCAGAGCCTCGGCTATAAAGTGCACATAAAATACTTAACAACTATTTAAATTTCTCTTATTAAGTTCCCGGCGCCTTGTTCGTATCGTTTCCTAAGGGGTGCACGGTTTGGAGTTGAATGGGTTTTAGTTTTCGATGTTACGAAAACGAAGTGTTCGACCGCGAAAATAAATTAAATTTGAATTGTTTCGAATCGATATTCACTTTTGAAATTATTATTGTTTACGACGAAATACCGCGGACCGATCTTATAAAACGGATCGGTAAGTTGTAGCTACAGTATAGTTTTTCAACGTTACCCGTTCAATCTTTAATCTATCCTTGGAAGTTCTACGTATTTTTGTAGTTTCCGAAAATTCTAATTAAAACGTATTTGTTTTGACTGCAATGGCTTAAACGGTGATATAGGTAAACAAAATATATGTAGGTATAGACGATTGTATAAGACATAGTGTCTTTTCGTCAAACACTGCGTTTCTCGCGCGAAACAAAACCAATACCGGATCGATGTGGAGTAAATAGGAAACGCTTTATTTTGTTTCACGATTCGTTTAAACTTTTTAAACTTTTTTAATTATAAAATTAATATTGCACTGAGCGCGCCGAGGCTAACAAACGAACGGGCGCTGTATATCGAAACGGAGAGAGAGAATCACAAAACCGATCGGGCATGGAAACAGGCTATATTATACGCAATTAATTATAAACATGCGAGAATGTAATAAAAAAGTAGAAAAATTTCTTCGAAAGAACAATGTACTTCCCCCACCCTGTGTTCCAGCATACCCGGTGTGTTCGCTCTCCCTTCGTTTGCAAACGTAATTTGCGTACTTACTCGCAACGTGAACGTCTACGTTAAAAACTAATAACAATTATAATAATAATAACGTTTTCGCTTATACAAAGAGTTACGATTCGCAAGTCGTTAACGTGGTCTTCAGCGTTTTGTAATAACGCAATACAAATAGAATAAAATATGGTTGTTTTGGACGGTGGTATGTTACCGGTTATCTTAACTTCGGAGTTATCAAAAGGTTTGAGATTAGATCAGGACATCTATGTAGGTCTTGGAAGCAACGACTGTTTAGCGCTCACCTGCAGGTTCATCGTTGGTCTCCGAATGTCACGGGCGCTTATGAACAACGGGAGGTCTAAATTAATTAATGAGACTGATAATACCGTTTGTAATCTGACAACACTAATGGCCTTCCGTTCGATAAGTTTTGACGATAAACATTTAATGTCCCTTCAGTAAGAGATTGAACTTTTTATAGTCACTTATCGGTCCGTATCGATTATCTTGGAAAACCAGTTTTTTTTTTAAAAAGTACGTTCTGAAAACGAATGACAACAATTTTGAGCAACGGCGTGGTATCCGATTTTGTTTCAGACTTGGGCGTAGTGCGAGGGAAACTTTTAAAAAGCTTCAGCAAGCATAATATGGAGATAGTGTGCTTTCAAGAGCCCAGGTTTTTAGGTGGCTTAAAGCATTTTCAGAAGGCAGAGAGTTGATTGAAGATAAACCTAGCAGTGGAAGGCCTTCAACTGCAAAAAATGACAAAAACATGATCAGGGTTTGGGATCATGTACGATCCGATCGGTCGGTGGACGGTGATAATGATCGGAGAACAGTTGGAATTTATTCACACCACCGTTAATCAGATTTTGCCCAATGGTTTAAATAAATTCATGCAAAAAGTGTTATATAATAATTATAAAAAAACAGTCTTTTATTATTACTTTATTTGTGCGCACCTCGTATGATAATAATAAGAATAGCGCTGTGTAATAATTAATTGAGACGGATACATGATTTCGATGTACTGGTACACCTGAACACCAGCTCACAAATCGTACTCGGATCGTAATCGTCCATACGTTTCGCTTGAACGGTAACTTCGGTTAAGTCCGTGTACGCACGCTAACGACAGAGCTTCGTTGTGACAGTGAAAGACATGGTGGTCGACTGTCCATGCGCATGCTGCAGTCTCGATTTGCAACGGTGTGCTTTGGCAGTCTGTGCACATGATCTAAGTAATGATCATTACTAGTATGCATCTAAGTCACATGTCTTACAACGAAGGGTGAGTAAATAGGTTGCATACATGTGTTATGCACGAGAGTACGGCGGGACGGTTCTTCGACCAAAGGCGGTGTCCTTTGAGGATTTACCTATAGTCAATGGCAATGATATACCGTTAGGTTGATCCCTTATTATTTTAAATGTATTTTTTTTGTGTGTGTGCTAAAAGAGCCGTTACTTATTTTAACCATTAAAACAGTTTTTCCAACTGCACGTCATTACGTGGATTCGAGTTGTCCGCTGTGACATTTAAAATAAAAATCATGCATGTGTTACGTGCGAGTATATCATAATTATTGTGTATTGTTACGCGGTAAAGGTACGCGGTGCTTTCGGGAAAGACCGTTTAGCAGAATATAAATAATAAATCGTTTAGTTATTATCGGTGTGCCCATATTATATGACGGTCCGCTATACACGTCGTAATTGTTTGGGCGGCGGTTTAGGCCGGCCGGTCAGTCGCGAATGATGAATATTATGTACCTAGTATTATCACGATTTCATGCTAGGGGGGGGTATAATAACTCGAGCGTTCCGTATTATGACATTATAATCACCTAGGCGCGTTTAAGGTCGAAATTCCGCGGAGCGACGACGTCAAATGCTATTTCGCGTTCAAAGTCTGCTGCGGTACCTACGTAACATGTGCTATCATCTAAAATGGCATTTTCGGAGACGCCACATAATATTACGCATATTTTATTATTTATCACACGCCGATCTGGCCCACACATGATTGACAGCGACGAGACAGGATAGTTTCGAGTCCGGCGCACCACTACGACAGCCGCAATGTCCATTGACCGAATTGTTTTCTCGCCAAATATTGGTTTTAGAGGAAAAGCATTCATTTTTTAACTAAAAGATGAAAACATTTCAGAGAAAACATCTGATCTTAGGAAGTACTAGATATTTATCTAACATTTCATCATTAAGAAAACATTTTTTGTACTTTTTTTTAATCATTGTTATGCAAAAACTAAAAAGCATATGTAATTTTCTTTGATATATTGTAAACTTTCGACTTTTTAAATAAATATGTTTTTACCTATAAAATATTAGTGAAATATGTTATTGTGGTTTTGAATAAAAAATCATTCTTATTTTAAAAAATGTAGGGTATATCTTATATCCTTCCAATGACAGAACAGGCATCGCCCGCAATAGTAGATTAGTTAAGCCTTGTGCCACGTTATGTGGTACGATATCCATTGATCAATTAATTGTAATAACTAATAACTAATAACTATGTAATATGTGACCACAATATGCACTGCAACTAAGTGTTACTACCAATAAGACATTATTATTTATCTCACGTACGTTTCCGTCGCTTACGACATTGCCGTATCACGTCCTACCATCACATTATAATCAGCTGGCTTACTAAATTGCGCATAATATCGTGCATCGAGACTTAACCAAACGTAATATTGTCACTATTCACTAGACTCAAGGTTCTTCTGCAAACGAATTCAACCGATGTGAGCAGCATCAAGTGTAATGCGCCCATCGGTTTTAGCATATAATATTATTTATACCACCATCATCATACCAGCTTGACATAAACCTAACTCACATAACTCATTGCATGGCTGAGCAATTATTATTGTTCCAAGTCCCAACATAATCTCTGTGGCTTACGACAGTTCTAGAAATCAGAACAATATGACGACAAAATGATCATTCGCATTTGGTCTACTCGAAACATATTGGTAAACAACTTACGATAACGTCTGTGGCTCGGTGCAAGAAAGGCCAATTTCACATTTGGCGTTGTTGAAATTGTTGTTTTTTTTTTTCCAACACGTTTATTATAGTAAAAGAGTAAATTTTCACAACGAAGTGTGGCCAACTGATAGCTGAGATTGCCCATTTTAATTTTTATCCAATGCCAATGTCAAAATAAATCGTTCGAATTTGTGATACAATGAAATAAAAAAAAAATTGAATTGAGTATACCAATAATTTTAGTCCTGAATTTAATTTTAAAATTATTTTGTATGTTCCAAAAATTGGCCGACGTGATTTTTTTGAATTCTTGAACATTATCAAATATGACATTTTCCTTTTTTTCACCAAGCCACACGAGTATATATACATAATTTATCATCATTTTTTTTTTTTTAAAAATGTTATCAACGACAATTATGGACACATTATTATAGCAGTGATTCATATGGTGGCGGTACTTTAGTGAACGGACGACCATGCGATTAAGCACATCAGCTATATCTTATCGGCCATGCCACTCCGAGGATAGTTATTTTTCTCTTGGCAGAAAGTTTAAACATGTTAGGAAAAACATAATTATGCCTATGATTGACAATAATTCGTAAAATGTAATAACAAATAAGTTATTTGCTATTTATATCTACTCGTATTTGAAGTACTCACATTTAATTTGATGACAACGGATTTCAAGTGAAATATCAAAATACCGCTGTAAATTCGAGCGTTCGATATTTTGCCGCCGCAGTGTGTTGTCGCTAATCAGAATGCATGGATACAATTTTAACCGCTTCCGCCGTAGTGTATGCGACATAACTGATACTCGACATATTCACCTACTTTTTATGAAATTAATTTAGTAAAAGATAAAGATATGTAACGATTTGATGAGATAAAGCAATAATTGAGCCACTACTGTAGCATTTTAGAATTGAATTTCCAGAATAGGTAAGTTTATCATAGAAGTTATCTTTAAACTATTTGACATTGTTGATTGGTACATGTTCGGTCTTTTTATTTTATATACTTCTAATGCTAAGCATTTTTTTCCGATATATTGAACTGCTAAATCATCATTTTAACATATGATTTTGTATAAATATGTACCTACCTAAAATGACCAATTATAAAATTTTGATTTTCAGCGTACTTAAAAACAATTTGTAGTGCATATTTTTGATACTTTTAGCGTATTTTTCGGCATTTTAAAAGCATTTTTTTAGTATGCATTTTTTTGGAATTTTCAATGCATATTTAAAGGTTTTATAGTGCATTAAATTCACAGCCCTATTAATAACTAACACAGGATTTGATGTTTCCCATTAAAAAAAGCGTCACACAGCTGAAGCTGATATTTGTTTACGATCTGATCGCAGAAAAAAATGCATTTTAACATTTGTTCGGCTTTAAATTAAAATAATTTGATTAAACATTCCATTACGACACGGGTGCGCTTTGCATCCGGTTGTTGGATTAAAAAAAAATAAAAATAAAATAACCGATGGCGGGGGCAAACATAGTAGGTATATTTAAACACTTCGGTGCCACCGGAGGGATATAGAGTGAAAAACATGCGCCACCGCTGTGCGTGTTGCACGAAAACGCATCGATCGGTTTCGTGCAGGACGCGAAGGATGGCTATTTTTTTTCCTATTCGTTTCCTATCACCGGAGAGCTGGACGTCGTCGTTTTGGCCGAAAGCCACGGGGTGAGAGCCGTACCGCGAACGAGGACAGCAGCGCGGGGGGGTCTATGCTCGTGTCCACAGGTCGACCGAATATGGGCTGTAAATAGTATTGTTTTCAGTTTTCCGACCATCGAACCTCGCAGGGATCGGGTGAGGGTTGTGTATATGCGTATTTATCATCGGAACCGTTTGACCGTACGGCCTATTATAATTTACGTTAGGCTACACGCGGACAGGGGCCAAACACGCAGACAAAGGCCGCGCGTACACCTACTTCATGAAAAATAATATAAAATACGATTTTTTTATCATTTACGTTTTTATTTATTTCCGTGGGACACTGCAGGTAGTCCGTATTTTCAGAATAGGCGATAAATCTTAGCAACAATTTTAATTATGTTCGAAAAGTTTAAACTACGCATACGCTTTCCGGGGTAATTCCCAGCTGCCTCGGCCACTTAATGCGCACAAATTACTTCCATGCGGGCTGCTTGAATGTCCCTTCGAGGATTTGCAATTAAGTTATTCTCCAACAGATTTCGAGTAGGTTTGATAATAGCGATTGATAATAACTTCAGTTTATGTTGATGCGATGTAGAACAGTGGAACAGACGTGAGAATAGAGAAAGGCTATAACAGCATTTGATAGAAGTTTTTACACATGTATGTTCAAATAAATACATTTGTTATTAATTATTATAATAACTTGCTAAGCCATTTTTTTCTTAATATGTTCATCATAGACAATGGTATCAGAATATTCAAAAAATGTAATTTAGGCTCAACCAAATATATCACCCCCGAGATTCGATTGTATTTTCAGGATGATACGGTGGAGTAGAAATTATTAAAATCAGAAAATATTACGTATGCTTATGTCCCTTGTTCAAGAAAAACTTTTTAGAAAAAAATAAAAATCGAAAATTAAAGTAGAAATATGTATTTAAAAGAAATGTGTAATTTAGTAAGCGAACAACAATAAACATATAAATAACAGTTGAATGTTTTTATATTATCCACGTGTTTATATCGGTTAGTCGAAATATAATGATAAATAATAATGTATAAAAATACATCTTACAAAGCTTTAACATTCTTCCAACAGCTAAATAATGATTGATGAAGTTTCAAAACATTCACCCATACCTGGTTCTTGCTGGATAGAATCTAGCATAATATTATAAACGGTACATCACGGACTAAAACGGGCGCGAAGGACATTTTGACAATTGATCGTTCTCATCAAAGCGTCTAGTGCGTCAAACCCTGTGTACAATACGATCTTTACGCTAGTTTCTTCCTATTTAAACGCACGTAGCGCAGCACTTGACTTTGTACATATCCGAATAATCCGTCATCTACGATAGAACTTTTGCGGCTCCTCTGCGGTCTGGGTCTCCGGAACCAATCAACGAGACAGGTTTTCCCGAGGCCTATAGCACAGTAAACGCCTCCGCTGAAACGCGTTCTCTCCAAATTCACCGTGAGGACGTCTGTCTGCCTTTCGTCACCAATGCGGTCATACCTATCCGGGCTAGCCCGACGACGAGAGACCATCGGCCACCGTCCGGCACGTGTGGACCGCGGCTCCCGTAGACAAGTCTCGGCGCTGCAGCCATTACTGGGCCATGTCACATCAGTAACGCGATACGATTGTTACGCGACGCCTTCGGCCACGCGAGATGTCACGTTAGCGTCACGTCCCCCGACAATCGTTGGCTTGCAGAGCGTGTACCGCCGATAATTTCTCTAGACGTCGATCGTCATAAGATTGAATTACGTCGTACCGGACGCGTATGCGTCGGTTTTCGTCTCGCCCCCTCCCCGTGTGCGGTGACGACCGCGGGACGAAATAGTTGCTCTCGGACTGAAACTCCAATACCGAAACGGCATGTCGTCGTCGATCGCGTCCCTGTCAACCCTCCGCGCGCACGACATAAATTATTATCGGATCGAGAACAATCCGCGGCGACGCTTTGATCCACCTCCATAGCCGTCGTATATCAATCTCGGGGCACCCTCATCGTCTAACGAGACGTGCACCGAAAAGTATTGTGCATTATACGCTTCATGTGTACATATATATATATATATATATATACTTAGAGTACACGTCGAGATCCCTGTGATGAGTCATTCCCTCCGTCGTACGCATTATAGCCGCGACTGGGTGTGTGTGTGTGTTTATATGTAATTTATCGTGAGCCGCTGCAGCTTCCCCCTCGACAGACAATCGTTGATTTCGTTATGTTACATAGAATTGCCGCTCTTACGTAACAAACTAATGCAGTTAAGTGCATTATATTTATAGATCATACCGAGTACCGAGTGGGATGCGCGCGGGCTTACGATGTACCCCATGGCTAGCTGCGATTACGGACCGCAATACATTATTATCGTCGCGCTTCATTAGACCCAGAATTTCGCACTCGAAAGACCTACTGTATAATGGTGTTACGCTGTATACATAATGTATTGAGAAAACTTTACTATTCTAACGCGTAGAATGGAGATACCAACCGCGTCCTGTTTGTGTGTACATTTACAAAATATCTAGAAAAGTTTTAGATTACGAGGTTGTAAGTTACAACGGTTAAAACATGCTGTGCAGATGAAGAGGGATTATACAGGGAATATACACAAATATTTACTTACAATTAAATTTAATACGGATATTGGACAAAAAATATTTTTGCATTAATACCCATGAATAATAACGATATATTATTATTCAATATTTGACGATGATTTGTTGAAACTGGTCATATTCATTAGCACAGTATTGTACAATACTCAAGGCAATATTTATATGTTATTTCATTTACATTTTTATTTATAATAATTGTATTGAAAATTGTATAAGTTTTAATAAATTATTTATATATTTAATAATTATTTGTTATTCAAAATTACTACTTTAGCACAAATGTTTCAGATAAGAACCAGAGTAATTACAAAAATTAATTTTTTTGTTTTGATCCTGTGTTTTATACTTTCAAACAATGTATCACCTTGATAAACGTTTTCAGGAAGAAAGTTTATAACGTAAAACAAATAAATGCTTTGCTCCGTTCAATTTTTTTAATAATGTTGGGTATTTTCATCGATACAAAGATAAATCATTTTTTTCTATAGATGAAACACAACGATTAATATGTAAAACTATAAGGTACGTCTTAATAATAAAAGACTTTGATTACGTTTTTTTTTCTTTCATTTTGTAGTATAAAAAATTAATCATAAAAGTCAATTTTTTTTTCATTTTCTCGACGATTGAATTTTCAGTATACATAATATCGGTCAAGTTCTTTTAATATATTTTTTTTTTAACCGGGTTCATTCTTGGCCGTCTTCGTTTATTGAGTATAACATTGAATCGCATTCGAAACATTAATTCCCGTAAAAGTCAGTGATAATGAACTAGTTTAGAATGCCTGTATCTGAAAAATACAGGATTAAGTTACCTGCCTTAAAATTAACTAAATCAATGCTTACTGTTCAAAATATGAAAAGGGTAAGCCCCAAACACCTTGCCTTAACTAAAGAAAAATCGATCAGAGGAATTTTTTTTTTTTATTATTTATTAGCTCTTAGTATGAAACTATGATAGCTCAACAATTATACGACAATAATAATATGCATTTATACAATAAGAAATAATGACACTCGTACAATTAAAGTCTCGAACATATTATGTTACATTATAATGACATTATCGATAATGCTGATACAGAAATAGATAATATCTTTTACATTGATTTAGAAAAGATAATATTTTGATACCGAACATTTTCCAGAAATATTTATGGGGAGATAGTACCTTTTGTGATAAGTGAATTCAAAACTGAAGAAAGGAGTGTATTTCATGGACTGATTAATGAGTTTAGATTTGTAATGAACTGTGATAGAATATGTACCAATATGTAACGTGGTCGGGTATGACCCGTTAAATATAAGATATTCAGGGAAGAATTTAGGTTCTTTTGAATATAACTAACCGTAGCTCGGGAGCATAAATGGTATATAGGATCTTAATATTACAAATAAATGCGTATTGGTAGAAATCATTATTAATATATAAAGGTTTATTAAGACTTACTGACATACTTAACAATTATAGTGCTGTTTCGTAGTTACACGGAGTTCTAGTTAGCGTGATGGTAATCGCGGAGAAACGGAAATAGGATCGGTGGGAGAGTTAGGATTTCGGGTTGCTTCTGAATAGGTTTTCATTTTGGTTTGAATGCAAGAAGGAGGTATTTTAGGAGCGGTTTTTTCATTGAGACCCTCCTTGAAAACATGGCATACCCTGGAGTTGGCGGTATTTACATAGAGGTTTAAATGACGGACATCCTTTGAAGATCGCCGTGTACTCGTCTCCACACACAGGGTACATTTGTCTTATGTCCTTGCTGCATTCGGAATTGAGGTGTTTTTCGCCACATTTGACACGGCGTGGATGATGACCGCAAGAACGTCGAGTGTGGCGGTAAGTCTGGCAGTTGTGGCATTGAGGAGGACCCCGATTTACTTTGTATGGATTTTCGATATTTATCCGAGTTTTGAATAGCGATGGTATGTTGAAAATATTGATGTTATTTTCAGCGAGTTTTAAATCTACAAAAAAGAGTGGCAGAGCAACATTTTGTCTTACTACATTTGATACTCTGATTACTGTATGACCGAGGACGGTTAGGAATGCTTTTAAAAGTGAGTTGGTTGATATCATTTGTGTTTGATAACGAATTTTTGAATAGTGTAATATCATTTACATTTTTTACTTGGATCGAAGGAGGGAGCGTAGTTGTAGGACTCACGTGTGCGTGGTTTAAAATAGTATTTTTAAAAAGGCCGGTTGAGCTGTTATCGCTTTGCACGGGAAACACATCGTCGTTCTAAGCCGTGTTCAATTTGAAGAGCTGCGAACCGGTTGGGTGACGCGAACGTCTTTTGCTTCCTATCGTTGTGTGTCGATGAATTTATGGTCGACGAAGATGAAATATTGCGTTCGACATTCGGAAATCGAGACGGTCGTGGGCTTATTGTCACAGTCTTGGTCGAGAGTCGCACTTCACCACTTTGCATCGTAAACGGTATCGAGCTTTGCGGCTACACGTAGTGGAACAACCGCACCGCGTTCAGTAGTTAGCATTGACGACTTTTTCCCATTTGCGCACATCGTGTGCGCACGGAACGTTGTACTTTGAACTTGTCACAGGTTACGGAGCGTGTGATATATGTATTATGTATATTCCGTATCTATAAACCGCGGTCTCCCCAGCGTTATGGTGATTGATTATTATTAATAATATTATTATATCTTTCATTATTTTTGCTGTCCAAGTCAGTGTCGAATCACTCTTCGTGAGCGTATGACATTAAGTACATTTTATAATAAACACTATTTTACAGTCCACATACGATTACACTTATACTCGTGTACAAAAATATTATACGCGAGAGAAAATTTCCTTTTTCCTCACTCTTCAACAGAGCGTATATCGGCATACGTGCGCACTTAACGACCGGGTATATATGCGACTGAGGTACTGTTCATCGTTCACCATTATTTTCATTATCAATCGGCATTCGGCAATAACAATTATCAACGTATGGAGACTTGACATCACGCGTATTGCGAGATAAACCATTTTCTAATATACGAGTGTTTTTGTTGTAACTTTGAATAGTGTTTGCACGGGAAACACTGCGCTTAAAGGCAATTTAAACTATTCAGGTTAATGCTAGAAAAAATACATGATAGACAGCTGCTTACCTTGTCACTCTACGGCGCTCGCTTATGCGTATATTATCACGTCTTGCAGCGGCATGCGATCGCTGGAAATTGTTACGGGATGCACGCAGGAATATAATATGATGACGGTTCTGCAAAAAAAAAAACCGACAAAGAAGAAAGGTTAAAGGAAAAACGTCAAAATGACGGCCATTACAATAAATAATCTGGAATAAAAAATAAATAAAAAAAATAAAAACCCTATTTGTAAAAACTAAATTGTCACTTTTCCGCAGAAAAGACAACGCGATATTGAATTACGTAGGTATATAATTACATTCCGGTTCGTGATCGTATCGGAAATTAAAATTCGTTCGGCGCTCATTATTTTTGTCAACTACAAATTATATTAAACGTCATTCGAAGAACGGACAACGCAATTGAATTATTTTTATTTTATTTATTTATATTTAACGCAATATTGTCTTCAAGCGTTCAACGTAAACTGCCGATACGGCGTCGGGGCGCGAATCACCATAAATGCGCGCGTCATATTGGAAATATTTTTATTATTTGTCCATCACACGATAAAAACCGAACGTTTAAACACAAAACATAACTCGTTCAAATGTATTTAACTAACGTTATTTCGTATCTTATTCGTGACGATTCGGAGTGATTCATCGATCCACTTTTTGCATTTTTTGTTTTTCGACCGTGTAAAATTTAACTTTTAACACGCAACACAAGGTAACATTATAATATCAATTATATACCTGATGGCAAATAACAAAGTTTTTTCTTTGTAAATCGAACATCAATTATCAACAAACATAAACCTATTGTTATAATGTCTGAAGACATTTTTCAAACAACAAAAAATTAATTTTATACATAGTACATACTTATTTTAATAGTTGTTGTAGGGATGAATATATAATTGTACTTAATGAACATTTTTTTCCTGTACTTTATACTTCTCATAAAAATGTGAGCGTTCATTATTAATTTTTAACTTTTTATTATTCAGGTTTCAGGCTGTTTATCTACAGAAAACGTTACACCACCCGTACGCGAGCAAAACCTTCTGGAAAGTTATAATATAGCGATTTTAATATTATAAAGTTAAAAATAACTCGTTTTCAATTTGGAATAATATAAAATTCCATATACCTTCATTTGAATATATAATATTTAAAATATGAAATATTGACTGTCGTTGTTGGTTAATTCATTCGTGCATAGATATGATGTATACTATAACCACATATCATTCAAAATATTATTTTCCGTGTACTCTGTCACTTGTATTTTACGATGTCATGGCCGCCGTATTAGTTTTTTATTCTCACGGTTCTTTTTGACGATTTCAACGGCTAGTGGCTTCAAAAATGGATTTCGGCTTCGGCTTTAGAAGAAAAAAAATTCAATATTTATAGAAATCTATCGAAAGGCGTTCGAATCTGAACTAATGTACGTATACCAAAAACCACTCTGTGCTGGATGGCGTTCGACCTCATTGACCTAAAAATCATATTATTTTAATAAAACGACAAGAATGGTGTTTTTTTTTTTTATTATTATTACAATAGTGCTTGTTTTATCGAGCATCGTAAAGTTCTGTGATTCGTGAGTGTTTATTCAAAAAACTTTTTTACACGGTTAACAATAAAGTAATGGGTATATAATTGGAATTTAAATTGTGTTTCTATTTTTGTCTTTGATGGCATACTCAAATACAATAACAAAAATGATCGATTTTTTATTTTGAAAATACTTTTTCTAAACATTTGTGTTTCGCTTTGATCGTGAAATACTCTGCTTTTTAGAACAAATATAGTCACCCAAGAAAATGATAAAATTTAAATAAATCAAAAAAAAAATAACTGTGCAAACATAATTAGTGAACAGCAGAACGAAGAGTTTCTTTGTGTCATAATATACACTCATGAAAATATTTCATATTTTTTCTTCAAAATCCAATGGCGTAACATAATATCACCCAAGTTGTATGCACTTGCAAAAAATATGCAAAACATCCTAACTTGCAGTTTAGTAGGTATTCACAATACAATACAAATATATAATTTTCAAAGCAAATCCAAGAGCTTCGATTTGGCATACGTCCGTAGCAACAGTTGTTGTTCAGACAACTACTCGTATATAGCTGTATGTGGTATAATTTTCGTACGTTTTAGATACTTAAAATTCGTGGTGAGCGTACAGTGTTGACAAACCAGATACTATTCAAAAGGTTTCGTATTTATATATTTATCTTCAAATATAATTTTGAAAAATATTTTTTTTTAATTTTTCGGGATTGTTATTGTTTTGAACTTTTCAAAACTCGTTTGACCCAAAGCGCATTTGGTACGCTATTGTTGCACGTGATTTCATTCCGCAGAGATCCAAAGCACCCGGCTCGCGCGTCGAAGTCGCGTCCGATCGACGTGGCGATGACCGAGGGAGAAAATCCACGTTATAATAATTATTATGCAATGCTTATACGAGGCACGCGCGTCACGGCAAGATATAGTTTAATATATTATGTCGACCGACCGTTGGCGCGTAAAGTCGTGCGTTTTGAAGTAAAAAAAAGACCGTTATTGTATCACATGATTTTTCACATAAAATAACACTCGGCCGCGATCTCGGGAACACGATGCAGTATTAAACAGGCCGCGCGTAATAAATTGCCTGTCCGGATAGGCGAGCGCGCGTTAATCGAACGGCCAAGAACGCGCGCGCGTGACTTACCCGTAGTGTGTTACATAACATTACATAATGTGTATATCAGTATTTGTTACGATTCGCGGTACAAACGATCTTGTTTTTTGCTCAACCCTTTTCTAGAACGACGGGGAAGGCATTTCCACGATGAACTGCAAGGACACGACTTTACATAGAGCACTGAACATTTGGCCGGGGAACTAAATAATCTCGTATCGAACCCACGATCGGTTTGAATTAAAAAATGTGTTAAGAAAAATGTTTGGATCCCGGTATGGTGCTAACTTTGAATTAGGCTTGAGGCTTTAAAAGGCTTGGCTGAAATTTTCCTAGTTTTTTTTTTTTTTTTTAGCTTACGCCCGCTACTTCACGGTCGAACCTATTACCGTGCATTTACGCTTGACCGAAGCTGTAGTCATTAAAATAATCCGATTATTGTTGTATTCAATTCGTTGCAGCAAACAGAATAACGGACGAAACTTCTAGGTAGGGTCTTTTGGAATTCAGCTGTTGCAACAAGAAACTGATCGTAAGTAGCAAAAGTTACGAAAGTTTCAAGGGGAGAAGTTGGTGGGGTTAGTCACTGGAGAAACAATTTGTTGTCTATTACGAGAGGAACTATTGCAGCAGTCACAACTGGTTCAGGAGAAGCGACAACAATATTAGTCGACGCCAATCATCGACAGCTTAGAACACTTTCACCGCATAGAAATCCCAAAACGTACGAAAATGCCTCCTTCATTGCTTCCAAACACTGTTACGTAATGTGTTCAACATGGAGCTGTTCCTCAAAAACAGGATCAAGTTCCTGTTTGTTTACCAAACACTTATGATTTACGACATTATTAAGCTATAAGCTTTGGTTATTCTAATGGGTTATTTTCTTTTTAATTATTCATTGCCTACATTGATTACTCAAGTAGTATTCACATTTGTATTATATGCATATAATATTCATAAAATGCATACGATAGAGTTCCAAGAATAAATTTTGGTTCAAAATAAAAAGTTAAGGAAAAAAAAGTTACACACGGTTATGTCAACATTACCTAATGAAGAACATGGTGTGCCGTATGAAGAGTCAAGGATGAAAGTGAAGATTTCCTGTGGACTAACATAACGTTATCGTACAATTTTACGTGTACCGTATAAGGTAGGTACACACTATTGGCAGCTAGTACATGCTAAGGTGCACAGGAGCACGTGCACCACCAATATTTTTTAAGAATATTAAATGGTTTTATAGCAAACATTGCATTTAAGTTTTGAAATGCACTAATAGTAATGGACAGTAATTCATATTATTTCGTGAACTTAAAATTCACCAATTTAAAATAAAAAATATATAATTTAAAAGGGAAGTACCGTTGGTAGGCACTCAAGTACTGACGTACTACGAGTTACAAGTTTACGACAACGCGGCGAACATACACAGATATGGATTGAGCACACCGCAAAATATGATCGGGTTCGCCCATGCTCGTATCAATTTTCATTCACACTCTTTGCGAAAATTGTTGTATTCGTAATGGCTCTTGGTTCAGGGATAAGTTGTGCTCGTGACTACGAATGACTCCGGTGGTGTCGCGTAAATGGTCATGGGGGTGGGGGATAGATTTTCAGACGTCAACGCTATCGTGGATTGTTGTAATACTGCTCCTAAACAATATGGTTTTTATCAAAAACTTAAGGATGAAAAATAATTCTCATTTAATACGTAATACGTACGCTGTAAAAAAAAAATAATTAATTTATAAAAATACATTGGACACCTAATAATTAATAATTATGATTTTTTTTTTTGCTTATTTATACTAAAACCATTATACCTGATAAGAATATGTGGGTACGTTGTAGAAAAAAATATGACCAACTCTTCAGTTAATTTTAAATTCAGTTTCTTACTGTTTTTTATAGTGCTGTACTACAAGTAGTAAACATATACTTAATAATAGATGTGGACCACCAACTTACTGTTGTTTTACCCACAAGCTTGCACTGTGTATACACGCGTGCACGTCGAGCCCCGACCGGTAATCCGTAGCGTTTTACGAGATGGAAAAAAACGCACGCGGTGAATAGACTTAAAATGATAAAAAAATCGTTGTTTATTAGCAGGTTTATTTAAGCATATGCGTGAACCTGGAATGCGGGGGGACTCTGATGGTGCGACTTCGGAGCGTTTCTCCGGTGGCTTTCCTGCTGCACCGTCCGTCGGCCGAGTCCTGCGGTCCAAAGCAGTACTTGTCTTAGGCACCGGAGGGGTGGTTGCAGCCGTCCTCGCTGAACCGCACGCTTTGGCCGGACCGCTTCGCCGTGTTGGTATCGGGGCACGTTTTACCGTGCAAAGAGCACTTGGGCTGCGCGTCCGCCGACTTCTCGTCCTTGCTCCCGATCGTTTCGCAACCGCATTTCGCCGACTGCGTGCTGCCCACCGGTCCGCTGGCGGTAGACTTGACCGGTTCTTTTGCCGGCTGGTGGCACGACTCGCTGGCGTCCCGCGTCAAGTCGTCCTCGTAGTCCCGGCATTTCTGCACGTCCCGTGGCGGACGTTGCGACGCGTCTCTCTCGGCCGGACACTCGCGGTCGTTGGCCGGCTCTTCCGGGGCCTCGACCTCTTCCGACAAGTCTAGAGAGATCAGAACAGTTAACCTATGCTCCATGTACATGTGTTCAATCTACGCAATATACGTGTAGGGGGAGGGGGAGCGCGGGGGTGGGGTCACCGAAACGTACTGTCGCATGCGTTCGGGTCGATTTTCAAAGTGTCTATGTGACTGTGCAAGTCGTAATGATCCGTGCTTTTCTGGTCCACGTGTATGCCGGTGACTTCGGCGATCAGACGTGGGGAGATGACGATTTGCAAGCAACCGGGATATATCCTGTTCAACATGTTAATGGCCCGCTCGTCCAATTCCAGTTGGTTCTTCTCGTGTCGACACGTGTTCCTGAGAAAATATTTTATCACCGGTCAACATAGTGCGGCCGACATGGGTGCGTAGCGCAGCATGTCTCGACGTACTTATCGATGCAAACTTCGTTGATAGGTCGCAGACTGCCGTCCAGTCTACTTTTGTCGTACCACTGAAATTCTTGTTTTAAGTGCTCACCCATTGACACTTGTTCCCCCATCATACCCCGACATTTTATTTCCGCCGGGGTCCTAGAATACGATTAAATACATATCTCATCAGTGCACATTATACTCGACCCACTTGGTCTATTGACAATCGGTCGAGAAATTATATTTTATATTTGCCGAGTAGCGCGGTGAAGTGTAGGTAAGCGGGAAAATATATAACATCGCAGCTCTTTTACTTTACGCGTATTGAACGCGTTGTAATACAGACTTTTCAGATTCATCATCTTCATCTTTTTGATCAGTCTCCTGGATGATGGCGGGGATCACGGGTACGGTCCTTGGAGTAGTCGACATCGCTCTTTCCCAATCAGGAGGAGAACGGCTGTAAACGGGAAACTGTACGTGGCCCGGCAGTATCCACGTGTCCATTGTGTTATCCGACCTGGCGTAGAACACTTGAGCGATGTATTCGGTGACATGCTTGGTCGCGTAACTGGTCATGTCCGACGACACGACGGCGTGGATGGAGCTCGGACACTCATTGCCCTCGTCGTAATCGTCGATCGAGTCGCGCAACAGTTGGTCCCCAACCATTTTGTAGAGCTGCGATGTTTAGGACGAATTCGTGTTAGTAACGAAATAAAAACGGTGATATGTTATATCAAGTATGTACGAATGGCGCGGTGTTGGTTAACTGTGGTAATTTCGGCGGAGCAGACTCTTTGAACAATCGAAAATGGCCACCGGAGTTGTGGAAAGACACCAGCATCAGGGTGGTGTACCCGTTACTCAGTGACTTGTCCTGTTCCTCGTCGCACTTGTGCAGCCAACTCGATAATAACCGTTGCTCTACGGACGAAAAACTTATAATCAATGTGTCGCGCTGGAATAACATAGGTTTGCTATTGTTGAGCCGCGAGTGCAGGTAGTTATTATAATGAAGTGTTATCATGTCTCTTTACCAGTGATGTCGGTCATTTGGAATATGTTTCTTTTGACCAACTTTCGATAAAACTGATAAGAGCTCTCCAAATCGTCCGGGTTGGCTTGTGCCTCGTTCTGCTCTTGGCGTCCGTCCAATCCGTCATCACCTACCGCTTCTCCGTCTGGAGCAATATTCTGGTCAGACATATTTAGAAAAAGTTATAAAGTTTGTATCGGAGCTTTGTAAATTTAGAAAGAATTTTGATAGTGTATGATTTCAAGACTAGATTTATTTCAATACAGTTGATTTTAAGTATTACACGTCAAGTTGTTAAGGGCAATTAAGTCTTTCCACGTGTATTTGTTATTTATCTTAAAACCAGAATATTCTATGAAGTAAACGCATATTGTATGATTCAGTTTTCAGAAAATCACGTTCCAAATAGAATAAATCAAAATATTCATGCTGTTTCAAATGACTAAAAAAAAACTTTCGAACATGGCCAAATGAGTTAATTATTTGTGTTTCTATAAAAATAGACAATAATATATGGAAACTCATTTGATAACACTCTTCATTGTACAGTCATATTTTATAGAAAAATCTTCGATAATCAAAAGCATATAACATGTACATAGTTTTAAATTAATTTGAACGTGTTGAGTCGCGTAAAAAGCGAATTGACGTGTTAATTATAATTGTATAACAATTATAAAAAGGGCGATGTAGTGTTAATTTTAATGAAATTCTTGTACAATGCTTGTCCCTTCCTATTGCATCGCTTTTTCCGATTGATTGAAGTTTGTAAGGGTTACGGATTCGTGTTTTCAAGTTTTTCAAATTGCATTTTTTTTATTTATATTATCAACTGTAGACTGTAATTAAACAATATACTTATGAATTACACTGTTATGGATTTAGATCAATGGAGCCAACGTGTGCCTTTAGTTATTAGATTTTTTTTGATTTCCAAGAATTATAATATATAAATAAAACCACTTCTTTATAATAGATCATAGAATGTTTTTCATATTTTCAGTTAAATGTGTTACATAATATTGTGTTTTCTCTCAAATATACTACCTACTGTAATACGACGTGTTTTTCATGTTAAGAGACATATTTGACTTATAAGTGGCTAAGTTTTACCTACTATTTCCAAGTATAACATTTTGCAGGAAAGATTATTATCTTGCACTACAATTATAAGTAAATGTAATTTATATTGTCATAATATTATTTTTAGAAATATTATTTGATTGGGGAAAATTAAAGTGATTTCGTATGAAGAGCCATTAAAAAATTGATTTTATTGACATTTAACCAATTTTTTTTTCTGCCAAAAGGGTACTTTTCTTCATTGTTACCACATATAATATAAACATATATTATTAATTCACTCACGGTAGATAAAATATAGTATAATAAAAATAAAAATAGAATGTATTGATCGACAACTTTTTTTTTCTTTTTTCGTTCATCATTTTAAACAAACTGTCAAGTGATTTAATATTAAACATTCTTCATCCTTAACAATGATGGGTTTCATTTTACATATTTGATCATTGAAACTTTAATTTACCTTTTATTCCCTCTCATGCCTATAGTTATTATGCGTCCCGTACAAACATTTATATAGTTAATGTATAACGCCTCAATTATTTCAGACGTTAAAAACTAAAATATTCTTCCGTCATCTTCGTAACGTTTCTCATAAAATTGTAAATCATAAAAATAATAACGACTCTAAACTAGTTGTTGAAATGAATGTAAAATAACATATATTTGTTGAAAAAATTAATTTAATAAATGAAAAAACTTACATTTTATGAATAAGTTAGAGCTTTTATTGATTGACAGTGTCATATTTATGGAGGGGCATCATATTTTTATTTGAATATTGTGACTGAAAATTGTTTACTTAGGTTGACAGGTAATACGTTATTTGTGCCTATTACTAGTACTACTGCTACATAGTCTTCGATTATATTATATCTTACTTAAGATGAACTTCAATGAACCGCAGTCGCTTTAAAATTTAGGGCCCTTTGAACATAGAATGTAAAATAACCAGAATCAATTAGTTATAATAAGGTCATTGCATGCTTTGCTGCCCAAAAATACCATCGTAAAATCTTAATTTATATGTATGTTTCTTTTGTTTAATTAAACATTATTATGTAAATGTTAAATATTCTGTAACGTTATATTTGAAATATGTAAATATGTTGTTAATTTTTAATCTCAATATTTTGGTAATAACCATAAAAAAAAGTATCAAAAATGTTTAAGCATTAGGGAAAACCGATTATATGACGTATCCTGGCCATTGATCTCTAGATACGACACTTATGATTGATATAATTATACTTCTTTTTTACTATTCACAAGTTTACTCCATAGCATACATAGACGATTTAGACTCTATATCTATTGTAAGTTTCACATTCACAGTGTACTTTTGTATATGTCCGAAATAACGCTTTCGTGGAAAACGGATTCAAAGAAACTCTTTTTATGATCAAGTTTTCTGAAATACAACGGACAATAAGGGGAACATAGAACATTTCTTGGATTTACTATTTTGCATTGGACCGTGCACCAATAGTTAAAATAAAAAATATCCTTATGAAACAGTGCACGTAACTTTAATCAACGTCCCTCGAGGCGATTATGTATCTTCTGCCTATGTTGTTTTGTTTGTTTATAACGTCATCGCATGTGTTACTTTGTACGATGTTGTCTTATATCATGATGTAATATTGTCTCACGAAGAATGTATACATCTCCATTATCTTAATTACCGATTTCGTATTAGACATTACAGCCCTCTCGGAAAATCAAAACTTGCAGTTGATGAAAAACGAATTCGATTTAATATCGATAGTAAAAAATCGCTTATAAGGCCATAACGAACCATCCTCGTAGCAGGGGAAGAGTGGCAAATCCCTTCGCTTCCATCCTCGTAGCGCATAACACACTATATACATGCTATTATTGTGTATAGACATTGTACGTAGCTGTATATAATATTACGTGTATCGGTGTAGCGTCGCACTTTATGTATTAAACATGACACGTAATGAGTATAACGTGATTGCTCGTCCCGTATGTAAAACGGCGATCGGGTAAACGCTGAGTTTCCACCGGAATCGGATGACTCGCGCGCTCTGTATACCCGTACGCGTAAGTATATATACAGCGCGCGTATTATATCCGTACGTACAAGCGTATAATACTATGCAAACACGTGCACACACACACACACACACACGTTGCGTATACATGACGCCTTTAGAGATGTGTGCGCGTGTGCCTGCACATCATGAGTTTGTTTGTAGCTTTTGTTTATCCGGTGTACCTTCAATCTTCATATTTTTATGTACTTATATATATATAATATACTCGTATGTATACAGCACGAGCGTATTATAGGTGTATTATTGTAATATTACGCATATACACACATACACGACGTGATGTACACGTCGAGTGGTGGGTGGCAGAGTTTCCTAAGCGAGCGCATCACACGTCTTATAATACCATATTGTTCTGCGCGTGTACACATGTATGTGCGTGTGTGTATATGCATATGATGTGTATGCGTACGAAATACCGCGTGTGTACACACATCATCGTCGCAGACGTAAAAAATGATATCGAAAAATGTGAAGTAGTGGATAACAATCATCGTCGTAGTTTAATGTTTCTTGGTATAATCTATTTATATCTTCTTGAAAAGAAATCCTTTGATTACGTCTATAGGTCCATCGATTAAATAACACTGCTTGACGTGGTGTTCATTCTCTATGGTCATCATTTAATTATACAAAACAGGATATTTTACAAATATCCTGATGCGCTAAACTGGCTTAACGGTGAGGGTGAGCTCAATCGCCGCCAAAGTCCAAAGACCAAAGACCGGTAACCGTTCCTTATCACTCTACTCGACACTGGTGTCGGGAATCTGCATCTACTAGGCACTTCACACTCCACACACTGCGTACTCCGCAGTATTCAAAACAAACTTTGATTTCGACTGGTTTTCTTTATTACATTTTAAAATATTATATAATATGAAACCTTTTTTGGTGGCTAAATCTTCAAAAGACGAAGTATATCCAGAAATTACTAAAAAAGTTGTGACGCCCGTCGCGCAGTGGTGGAAGAAGTTGTGGACTACCCGGATTAGCCTCATACGTCAGTTGTATTACCAACAGAATTTGATCACATTGAACAAAGTATACCTTACACCTGTTCCTCAAAACTAATATAAGATGTTTTTATATGTGAAAATTGATAATCCAGATAATATTTAAATTTTATGCAAATTGTAATATAAAATCATTGTTTTTTATTTAAATAAATTATGATTATCTTTTATAAAGATAATTTTATTTGAGCTTATTTTTATCTTTATCTAGATGGGTTTTTGGTATACTATACTTATCTTTATCTAGTACTAGTAAGGAAATATTGAATCCTATGACATCAGAAATGGAGTTATGGCTACAAACGTCTTACAAAAGCTGACACAGTTTTCAGTATTTGCAGTCTACGACGTAAATCAAGTATTTACGCGGTGATGTTCGTTGATTAGTCAAAGGTTACGTCGGCAAACGTTAAAGGTTACTCACGAAGGAGTACTACGAATCAAGACGAAAGGAAAAACTATCAGTCCATGTACAAAACGATACGAATGTGTTGTTTTGTCAAAACAAATACTAAGCGCTTCTACCGCACATGTACACGTCGATATAAACTGTACAACAGGCACACTTGCACAGTCGTGGGTGCAGATTCTCGGGTCCTCGTTTACTCGAAGACAACACGGACATATTTCATCCTTAGGACCAAAGGAGCAAGTCAAAAGTAGAATAAAATATTAATTTTTCACGGAAAACACATTGAAAATGTTAGCCATAACAATATGTCGGTGTATTAATCGAAAGCCGCGGTAAAATTTTGGCAGTCCTCACGTTTCATTTCTGTATGCTATAATTTTTCGGGTCATGTTATTTTAACAACCTTATTTAAATATTGTTTGTTTTCAGATCAGTGGTTCCCAAGACTGTGGTCATGAACCAAAACAGGGTCGTAGATGTCCTTGAGGTGGGTCTCAGAAAAATAAATAAATCTACATGTTTTATCTTTTTTTTCACTAATCATTACTTCAGTTGTGAAAAGTTTAATTTTTACAAAACAATTTTAAGAAAATAGCGATTAATTTATTAATTCAAGGATTATATAATTATACCTCCGTTTTAAAATATAAGTAAGTATAGTAAATAGTTATAATTCATTTTTCTTATAAATTTCAAATAGCTATAGATCTAAGCTTTAGGTAATACTGATTATAGAGGCTTTCAATATTTGAAGGTGGTTTCGAAGGGCGAGAGGACGAGAGTTAATTATTCTACCGTTTGAATCTTTCATATTAAAAGGAAAACCGGTAAAAGTGTAGACACATAAATGTCATATCGAAAATGTTTCCACCGCAGAAACTATTCTGTACGTACTATATGTTTAACTGTATATTCTATACCTTTACCGCATCTGCCACATCAAGTAATTATATAACTTATATATTAAACATATATAAATTTGTTTATTTATTGATTATGAATCAAACGGGCGATCCAAAATATAACGGTAATGTAGAACATAATAATATATACATAAGAATTGGTTGTTGTGGAGGTACAATTAGTTAAGTGATTAAATTACTAAGAAATAAATTTATAAAATAACAGAATTAAAAATAAAAATATCGATATTAAAATAAATTACATGTCGCATGGATCTAATTAAACGGGCGTTCTTACCATATAAAGTATGCTGGAATGGCACAAAAGAATTATCTTTCCGTCTATTCGTATGATCAGGAACCAAAAAAAAAAAGAGATAAGTTTGACAATAGATCTAGACGGTAAATACAACCATTTAATAGTTTATGTATAAGACAAATGTCGTGTTTACCCTTTTGACTTGAAGAGTTGATCAATGTTCAAATATGATTATAGTGGTTCAAGCGAATTGTGAGGCAAACGTTGAATATTACATTTTACAAGTCTTAAAAAGCGATTTTGAACGCCTCTAGAGAACGAATTGGACCAGATGTGCGATGAGACCAAATCATATACGGTACGTAAACAATGTTATGTGTAACGATGATTAACGCGAGAGTAGGACGCACCGTGTATTAATTAACGTTCGTGTTCTAGGCGTGGTGGACGTTCGCATGTCGCCCGGTGTAGCGCGGCTTTTGTTGACTTGGTCTTTCAGCCCCGCAACAACATCATATTACCACAGGGGTGGCCAAATTTAGGATCTCGTCATATACTCGTGCGGCTCGCGTCTTACCGTAAGACGTAAAACGTTTTTAGTAGCAAACTTTTTAAAAAAATATAGTGTTCTTGATATAATATAATAACTAATAAGAAGTCATTTTATAAATGTTAACGTATTTTTCAATTCTTAATTTATAAAGTCTATTATAATTATATTGAAACCGTTTACTGTTTCTATATAAAATAAAAACGTTAGACGTATAATGCGTGCGTTCTTACGAAAATAGAACGCCATAACTCTCTGTGTAAATATACTTTAGAGTTTCGTTGAAAAAAAAGTAAACACTTTTAAGCGTCCTAAAGTGAAAATAATATTTAAAAGTTGAATTAATGGAGATACTATCGCGTGTACACATGTATATAATATGATAATTCAAGACTGCTGTGTCCGTTAAAATAGATTTAAAGTTAGACATCCATTTTCAACATCAACTATAAAAGGATATTCTAAAAATCTGATTGACCGTTTGAGGAATTTTAAGCCTTTAAATCTACCCATTAAAATCGACTCCGGGCTCTTACATATTTTTCTTTATATTGTGCCGCTCACGACTCTCTTATCGCCTGCCACCCCTGTATTAACATGACGCTACGCCACTCAATAACGACGCGTGGCTCGAACTTTTTTTGTTCGCGGTGCCCTTATGGTGCCAAAAAAAATGTTTATTGCACGACGTCAACGCGCGGAACTTGATTAACGTTACGAGCGGAAACTTATACGCATCGATTACGTCGTGCATTGACGTAACCACTTCAACGGCCGTCTCAAAGGCGTGCTCTTACTGTAGCTGAACGCCTGCAGTATAGCGGTGAAACTTCCTCGGAGAACTCATACGAATAGTGGACTACGAAGCTTATAATTATATTAAAGCAGTGTTTAATAATGCCTAGTAGTTTTGTAATATATACGTTATATATGTATACAGTTCGTCTACAACTTTTCATAATAATAATGGACGGTCTAGTGATGAACGGCTGGACACTAAAAGCTTGTCCAAATTGAACTTTATAATCCGTTAATGGACGAATTTGTGCACTACGAGTGTAATGTAAAAATATGATAATGTCACGTGCACCGCTAATACCTGTCCTACAAACGTAAACAAGAAATTAACATACATAACTGCAATCAGTCGTGTTTAAATTTTAATTTATTACAAAATTGGTAACACTCAAAGTATGTTTTTTTTAAATTAGACCACGTTTCATAATACGAATATGTATTCAGTTTATGGTCCATAACCAGAATAAATCATATAACAATATACGGAAATGCGTTAAAAAAAAAACACAAAAAACCCAATACACAATTTTCATATTTTTTATTATGTACGATAGATCTAATATGTTTTATTACACCATTATCAGAGATCAGTTTAATAATTCGTATACGCACGCATTGTTGAATTTTTCAAAGCTTTCGCGTCCGTTTTGTTTAAAACTTCCGTATAGCATGGATATCAGCCTTTTTCATGGAAAAATGGGCGACGAATCGCATAGATCATCGTGGGCCACGCAACGAAAACAACTGGGAATAGCCTGTAGCCAAAACTTTTAGTTTACGAAGCCCAGCGACCCATCAGACGTACCTCAGACCGGAACGAGTTGGACCCATAATAGAATTTCGTATTTTCACGCAGGAATCAAAGTCTTGACGATTACGAGTTGTGCAAGACAATTAAATGGCGTTAGTATACCTATGTATCATATTTATACAAATATCTGTCTCTTTTTTAAACACGATCAGCCCGTTTTCAGCTTCGTGTTCCGTTATCCTGACAAAGATTAAGTGGCGTACGTGCATCTAATCCCATTTTTCAATTAATGCTCCCGTCTCTTAAACCCCATTTCTTTGATTGTTTACGACTATCATAGTGGTATCGTATAGAAAACCTATAAGTTGACTACAATTCAAATAGCTAAACAAGGAATTACAGTATCTCGATAGAAATTAAACTATTTTTATTTTGGAGCATCTATTTTTTATATTATTTACAAATGTATGCTATAATTTTGGTTTTTGTTTTATTATTAAGTAAACGTATATTTTATTATAATATAGTGTTTGCATTGCGATCGAAAGCGAAAGATTAGTTTTCCGTTAAAAATATCGAATATTGGTGCATGCATACAGGACCGTATTTAGAAATTTTCCACCCCGGGGCAAAGAAAAAAATGCTAAATTTAATTGAATGTAAAAGTAAATATAATGATATTTAAAAAATGTTATATTAAAACGATTAATAAACCATGAATTATATCTTTAAAAATATAAAGTTTAAAAAGTAAATAAAGAGATAGTAAACATTTATCCATAAAACTTAAATGTAACATCTATGTTGTAAATATTTGAAGCCAATAACCTTAGATGTTGAGGGTTTAATGAAAAAAAATAAGATATATGTAGTAAGGAAAATGTATTACGTCAGTGAAGCTCTAGTACAGCAGAGGTGCTCCATATCACTCAAAAAGAATTGCAACGGACAAGTGAACAACAACATCAGACGCCGTAACAATGAATCCTTTCGCAAGCGCGTCGTTTTCTGTCGCGCGACTACGTGAAGGCAATACGACAAATTGTGTGATTTCTATTTTAATCGGTGGCAGAGATGAAGCATTATATTATAACACCGTAGTCGTATAAAAGTTAAATAGTTCCGTTTTAAAATAAAAAATGGCTTTCCTCGACGGTGGATTCGATTGACTGCTGCGATGATGTGCAAAAACAGACGATTCGCGATGATATGTGAACCAACGCTATTCGCGGTTTACGGTTTTAAAGCACTATAGGTACTCGTACTTTATAGGACGCCGATTTAAAGTATGAGCACATATGCTGCTGTTTACAGGAGCGTGTTCAGGATTTTCCAACGAGTGGAGTTGAGTAAGGGCTTAAAAAATCGTCTAGGCGGGAAGATTTACAGACCCTTTCTGTTTTCTTTTTCGATATCAATAACTAATTTAATTGTTCTTACGTGTAATAAACCGAATTCAATCGTATTAATTCCACGAGGTACCTATCATAGCGAAGGAGTGGTTTTATAGTCATACAACGACGTGTTTCTTTTTCTAAAAACACTTTTTGAGGCAATAAAAGGCGAAACCGAAAGTTGCCTATAAGTCTAGGTATACACTGTATACAGATTGAAAGTCGAACGTAGATTGTACCCGATTGAGTTGGCTAATGGTTAAAAAGGCGTTTGGAAGTCGGTGAGAATTACAAGTAAAATTAGCCCCTCCGGAAATCTGCTTTCTAAATCGTCGGTGCTTTCAGGTTTATAATCATAATAACAATAACAATATATACCTGATCGCTGGAGATTAACGAACCAAATCGAGTGTTCCACCCCTCGAGGGGTTCACATCGACGGAAACGCATTTGTTTCCGACGCGAAGATACGCGCGTATGGATTTATTTTCGGGCATTTCCAATAAGGGATGAACTCGTATCGCAACGATTGACGAATTTGTTCATGTGCGTGAATGCAATAAAAAAAAATGCATCAAAACGATCGTTTGCGAGAGAGGGTAGAAGTCTAATCCCACGAACAATCCCCCCACGAAAACTAGCTGTCACGTGCATCACTTTTGTACATTCTGGGCTAATATATAAGGGTGCTGGAGACAGAATGACGAAAAATAATTAATACAAATAAATAGCGCTCTTTATTATTATTTACTCTAACACGTCATACACACACACATATACACACACTCACACACGTACACACATACACGTTTTGCAATAACGGAAGCAAGATCGGATTCATCGAATGATCGCATTTTTAGTTGCGCCATTACATTTCGTACCCAAACAGGTCGTTTTTAATTTGGTCCGGGTATTGTACAAGGCGATCGTCCGAAAATATAGGCTTAGTGACGTAACTGCTTATAAATGTAAGCTTCTATTTATAATACACATAAATCAACCATCAACCTTTTTTTAATTTTGATTCTCCTTACCCCACCATGTCCTTAAAGCTTTCGTATTTTCATAAATGATTCGCGGTATATCGCCAAACACAAAATACGGAATATTAACAAATATAAATAACTGTAAATAACCACGTTTTATGTTACGCCAGTCATATAATTCGTTGCAAATTGTATTAAATTTTAATAAATCTTTCCGGAGTTTCCCCGTCGAAATTGTCAATTTCGCTGAAAATCGACGTTCTTTTGTAAGCCGTGTCACGTCGATACAAAGAACAATGCAAATCTTCAACACGATAGACGTTATAAACGTACGGATATACCTGTTACAATTTATGACTAATTAACCGTCCGATGGAAACAATAAGATTTATTTGACTATAAAAAAAATCCGTTTAAAGGTAATGAAATTAAAATATGCGAATTTTGTAATAAAAATTAAAACTGATAACATATGTTTACAAACAGTGTCGAAAGAAAGAAAATGTTTTGATTAAAAAAAAAAAAACAGCACATAAATAAAATACCGCGACAATGAATTTTTAGAAATTGGAAACTTCAATGACTCATATGTTCCTTCCGGATGCAGCTCGATTCACGATAAAAGAATCGCAATACACGTATGAGCATGTTTTATACGATTATATTGTAAACAGAACCGATTTCACTCGCAATTTCGGTGAAAATCAACGAGACTTCGATTACTTAGTGATTATATTATCCATTTGTCATGGCGAAAAAAAAAAATGGGGCGTCCGATAATCACCGAGATGTTTATTTAATTACTCGCGACCATATATTATGTTTTTTTTCATTTTACGTTTTGTGTATTTGATCATAATTTCAGCAACTGTTAATTGCTCAGCGATTTAAATAACGTTTAACCGTCGACAGCTGCGCGGCTCCGTTCGTCGTCGGCGTACTATATCATTACAGCGCTGCACAACAACGTACGTACCGTTTCAATGAGTGCAGCCGCGATGCGTTTGTCTGCCAAAATCTGATTGGTTCATTATGATATCGCGATGAAAATTGTGCGAAAACGCGAGTTGGTTACGCGTGTTATTATCGTTGTATTATTAGTATTATTAATATTATTATTATTATTATTATTATTATTACGGCCGAAGGATGAGAGAACGCAGCGCGCCGGGATACGTCCATTAATCATCCGCACTAACGTGAGCGAAAAAGAAAAAAATTCAAATTTAACGCTCATACATGCAAATGCGAATTTACATTGGTCGGGCGCGGTGGGAAAGTAAGGAAAAAAAAGCACCCTATAAATTATACGAGTGGCACGCGAAATGACGTAAGTGCCGTCCCGAACCGGGGACTTATGACGAGTGATTTATCCGCGGCCGTTCCGAAATCGATTAGCGCGTCGTACACGCGTTCGTTCATCGCGGATTTATCACGTCATCCGCGATTTATGCAACCCGTGTTGTCTTACCCGTATACGCAACGCACGCAGCAGATATTATTGTTATGACCACTCGCAGCGTGTCGCGTGTACGTAACATTTTTCACCGAACACGGTCCACGTCATCGTTCGTACATGGTACACAAGATGCTTCGCGTAAAACCCTTAAAACTACTTGATGCAGTGACGGATATAGGATTTTTCTTTTTCACAGTGGCTGTCGTTTCGCTAATGTTATTCCCGACAGCGGACGCGGAGGTTTTGAACGGGGTGGAGGGGGCGAGGGAGCAATATACATATGTATAAATTAATAGAAATTGGCTCAGAAATGGTTGTCTCGTGATTAATCGACGTATGATTGACTGCGTACAGAACTCTGTCATATACTCTCTACAGAAGGACTGGTTATGGCTTTAGAATGCACCAACTTTCTGCAGTTTTGAACGCCAAACTTGATTCAACTTGAAATCAATACCTTCGTTATTGGAAAAAGAATTTTGATCAAAAGTCGAAAAGTTTTATTGAATATCGGTATAGTTGTATATTTGTATAAATTATAAAGGAACTGTTGAACAATTGCAATTTCAAATGGAATATTTAATATTTTTTGGTGAATGGGGGGCGCAATTTTCCCTTGTTCACCCTTTGTATCAGCCCTTTATTATTCTCTACGGTTATTGTGTATGCAACTATATATTTTATACTTTATAAACAATAAGTAGGAGCTGAAATGTTCGGGAAAATCAGTAGTGCAGAACGAATATATTTTGATCACTCTCAAGGAAGATATGAGTTCCCTCGACCCTTGGTCATCTCTTTATAAATACCCATGATGACTTTTGGAAAACGATTAATGATAATTCTTCTTTGATATGATTCAAACTACAATTATTAACACTTGCGGTATGTTATATGAAAAAGAAAGTTCAATACGTGGAACGGTGGGTGCTTCAACTCCCAAACCACCCTCCCCCACCGACACAGCACGTACCAAAATATATGCGTCTCAAAATACGCCCAACCAATAACGTGGTCAACATCGCAAAAATCATACAGAGCGATACTGGAATCGACGGAGTTTGACGGCCAATCCGTGCTACGTGGCCAATACAACTCTCCTGAGCACACTCAGATCCCAGACACCACACAACTTGCCACAAAAAAAACCGAATCGATTTTCCACGAAAAAACCAACTTTCAAGTCATCAACATAAGAAACAAAACCTGACCCAGTCGTCAGGCCGGCCCTACGATTGGTCCAAACTACAAACCGGCCAACTACAATAGCCACACGCGTAATTCAATCAATTCCGACATTAGTCCAAAACGTGAACGTGGATTTTTAAAAAACACGTACGGTAAAATCATCGAATTAAAATAGATCGGGATGCAAATCAAAATATAGCGGTAATATTTTTCTTTATCTAGATCAGTGGTTCTCAACCTTTTTGTGTTAGCGGCACATTTTTAAACAACACATTTTGACCACGAAAACTTGCAGCAAAATAGTTTGTAAAAAAATTATTATATTTGTTAAAAAACTAAAATATATTTTTATTTTTATAGGTTATTGTTAATACCCATATTATTATTACATAATTAAAAATATAATGTTATATTTGTTTTAGATTGTTTTTTGTAGTTCGACTGATACAAGGACAAATTAATGACTGTAGTGCTAATCTCATTTCTTCTTCTATCCCTAGGAGTGTTCCCCCTTTTCTTGGTTTTATTGTTTGTAATCTTAACTCGCTTGCGACTTAAGAACTGGTAAGTTTATATTTTTCATAATAATAAAACACCCGTGTACCAAAGTTGTTGTGGCAAAACTACAGCCAGCTCGCGGCACACTTATGTTCCGCGGAACACCGGTTGAGAACCACTGATCTAGATAATAAATTGTATATTGTTTACAAAATGTATCTTGCGACGAGCACGACGGATGACCAAGACCGACCGGGGTATAATGTTTAGACACTTGTGCACTGCGCTTGTAAAATACTAAGACGATAGCGTAATATTGTAATAATGTGCGTCAGCAGTATTATAAATAAAATAACCGTACACACGCACACACAAACGGGACTAGCGTACCCGGTGGCATGACGAGTTGCCGCTGCAATAACGTGTACTACAAGATTTCCGATGGATTTTTAACTTTCATATGTATTAAAATTTGCTTTAATGTAATACACATGGATGTACGAGTATATGAATATATTTTTGTTCAAACAGTGTGAAAATGCTATGGGTCAATTAAGGCGGAACCGGTTGTAGTGAGCCGTTCACGAAGATAATTCTCTGTACATATTTCGAGTACTTGTTCAATTATAATAATAGTGATAGTAGTAATTGTGATGATAATCTGTGTCGGTAGTACGGATACTTTGAGCGGCAGCGTGGCAACGAATCGATCGCGAACACGCCTAGAAAATATCTACGGGAAAATAGGTTTATAAAAAATATAATATTATAATAGATAATGTACCGAATTTTTATTACAGCACGTTTTTTTACGACAGATAAATACACGTCTATGTGTTTACACACGCGCGTGTGCGCGTTTAATATACGGACGAGAAAAGAAAAAAAAATGAAGGATGAAAAAAGCATACGTAGTTTTCAACAACGAAAATGCACGCGCGTCGGACGAAACCCGTAATCCTAATGCGTTTTCGATGTAGTCTCGTGGACCTCGCAGAATTCAGTTAAAGCCTCTTGTGTATGTGTGTGTGTGTGTATGTGCTATATTCACCGTATATAATATACAATTTCTTCATGGGGTACGCGCAGGCTGCGCTTACAAAACTATGAAGCACAAGCAATCGCCCTTTATATACACTCTGGTTTACTTCTCGGCGAACCGAAACCAAAATTAATCAAGTATCTCACCTCCAAAATTAAATGGGCTCCACATCCCAAATGGTTTAAGAAATTATGGCTCCAGGCCAACGCCTCTAAAACAGATTGTTTACTTCAACCAGTCTAACTTGCCCCTTTTACGACGTATCCATCTTGAGGACCAAGACTTGGAGTGGTCATGGTTGGTTGTGTTCCTGGGCGTCCGATCAGACCTGGGACTACACTGCCTTCTACATGTGCGCGACACCACGATAAAGTCCACCAGAGTGCATGTTTTATCTCGTTCTGAATTGAAAAATTCCTATCCTTACCAAAACCGAAATACAAATATTTCAGATTTATGTAGGATTTATGTGACAGTGATCGCTTACGCCAAATACTTGAAGTAGTACTAAGTTATTATTTTAATAGCTCCATTATTTACGTGAAGAACCGCACCATTATTTTTTTTTAAACCACGACATTTTAATTTCGATTTTTGTTTCTTTTGACATTTACTTCAAACTTTTGATTTGTTCGTCTGTAAGTTAATCGTACGCTTTTATCGGCAATCCTGAACTTTTATCAATTGTATTTCTCAACAATGATTATGAATTATCTTGATGATATTTACAAAAACACCTTACGAGTTATTTAATATATTGGCGACCCAAGAAAAATTGTTGGCGCCCCTTAGTTTGAGAATCACTACACTAGAATAATGAAATTGAAGTTCATTATATTACGTCTTATTCTATGATATTACATCAAATTTGAGTAAATTAAATTATGACAGAGTAATTTACTAACTCGGGTCGTACACAGATATATGACTCGTGCAATCGATCCGTAGCGGGCGATATCGGGCCTGAACGATGTGCAATGTATAAATGGCAATGAAATGTAGCCGCACTCTATTGCTCTTGGTTTCTCTCGTTAGACGTGTGGAATTACACTACCGTAATTGGTGATTATTATCGTGTAAAACGTCTCTTTGTTTACTGTAGAGATGTTCTGTTAGTGCTACTTTACATTGTGCGGTTGTCCTGAAAAGGACCGTTTCGATAGTGCATCTATCTGCTTCGTTACAACCTATATATATAGCTAAACCTGAATAATATAAATGTTATATGTAGATGTATTTGTATTTGTAATTAACTCGTCACTGTATCTGTATATCTGTAACACGTTGACATTAATCCAATGTTTCAAATTCGAATTCAATTTCCTCGCGGTATACACGGTATGCTAAAACGGTAATGTACGTCATCATATTATAATATTATAATGCGACATCGCACGAAATCGATGACACGTATACGCTGTATAGCAGTGCGGAAACGGAGACCAGAATTTTACCTGTTCATCGACCAGGACGATTGGCTTTCTACTGTGCGAGTCGAGAACGTATGATTCTCAATGATTCATCTTTGTGCCCACATTGTAGTGCTGTTGTATTATCGCCTATCAATAGCATTTTGTGTGTAATAATAATGTAATGTTAATTAAATGTAACAGTATTCATATTTAATATATTGTTGTTTGTGCTTTAATTTCGTTAAAATCCAGAAAATATTAGATATATAAGATATTTCGGTATTTTCATTGGCTCCAGCTGAGATATCGATAAAACATATTAACATGTTTACTCCTTTTCACCCCCCTAGGGAAGGATTGGGGTTGAATACTTTCTTATCTCACCCCTACACCATTAGAGATATACATTAAGTGTTTGGGCTGCTTAATGGTTACCATCTGCCCTAAACGTGGTTCCCTCCCCCCACCATAGGTATTTCTGTAATCTCACATCGTGTTAATCTACGCGATCGATACGATACCGCGATCGCATTAAAACGACCCTTTTCATGGCCATATACTTATATTGCATCCCACCACTTTTGATTAGTTAATCATTAGGTTCACTATGAAGGACGTTGTATTGCTGGGGTGCTTAGTCGAGCGATCCGAAGGCAACTACTGACTCCGCCCATAAATATTTAATTACCATCTTATCGTTATTTTTTATATCGTAAACGGTTTGGTGGCTTACGACTTAATGATGGTATCGAGAAGGTATGCGAAATAAGTGTAAATACTCAAATATTGGTTTGGGGCAATATTTCTGTTAAAATTCGGAGTAAAAAAAAAAATATTGCTACGAAATTCCTTATACCCTATACTTTTCACATTACTGCCGACAAGTAAACTGGAAAATTATTCTCTCGCGCACCGCGAACTGTGTGTGGGGAGGGGGGGACGATTTCGTCGCGTACAGTGTTGTATGATGATATACGGCTGCGCTGTGCCCATAACATAAGAACCCAAGGTGTATACGGCATTTGTGTCTGTGTATGAAAGAGATGGTGTTTATGTGTGTGCGCGAGTGCGTTCATGCGTGTGTGTGTGTGTGTGTGTGTGTGTGTGTGGCGTATGCGTGTGCGTTTAATACTTACAGGCATTTCAACGTAGGGTTTTATGAGAGCAGTGCGAAAAACAATAATTCAACGGCAGCTGGCGACGCCGGTGTAGGTGAAATGGTGCTGAAGAGGACGGGAGTCGGGTATATAGAGGTCGTTCGCGCGAAGGGATTCGACGGTAGGCGAAATTAGTTTGATTTGCCGCCAAAAATAAAAAAAAAAAAGAAAATTAAATTAATAACGGGCTAATAAAACTTTGTGCGGTGGTATACGGCTATCGAAAGTTTTCGAATTTTCCGTTATCACATCACGCGCGCGCACTATACCCGCCGCCCTCCCGTAGCACAAGCGACTATTTTTTTCCCCCGCCCCATGGCCAGATATCGCCGGAGAAAACTTGCCGGTGGAAAATTTTCGAAATTTGGCACACGCTCCGGCTGCACCGTACCTTCGTCCTCCCCCGGGCGGTCATCACGCTCTCCCGGCATCCTTATATTCGGACGCAACTTTTCTCGTTTCCGACGAACACAATAGCCACCGTTGACCGGACCCTCTCGCACGAGCCTCGCCACCGCCGCCGTGCTCTTTTGAAGCCGTCACGCTCGCGCCCATCGCAGGTCGGGGAGCATTATAAAACGCATATATAATGTACGAGAAAACGCTTGTACGGCGCACCCACACCCCGAGAACGATCTTTTTCCGGCCGCGCAAATGCTGCTTCGGGTGCGGGACACAACTATACCGCGTGTGCGTTTGCCGGACGCGCGCAAAGGACTGCAACAATGCGTATGTTTGTCGAGGGGGAGGAATGATGGCAGGACGGAGGAGGAGACGAATACACATTGCGCGTGTGTTATAACACTGAAAACGAGGAAATCGGCTCTTTTTTCGGGACAGATCGGTTTCATCTCTCTCACCCCCTCTCCCCTCTCAATCGCCCTACCTTTATCACAATCTCTCTCAATTTTTCTTTCGCCCACCGAATGACTAATCTGTCGTCTCCCCGACGATTCATCACTCCGGCGGAGCATCAGACGCGCGGCAATAAATGTTCGTTTGCGTCACTTGTGTACCGCGTAAAACACTTGCGTTACACTTCTACTCGTATACATATTAACGTGGAAAACGAAAATAATTTACGAATAGTAATATTGTCCGCAGTACGCTACGGCCTTTTATTTCTGCGGCACCCGTGAACGTACGCGCACAGGGGCGAAACGAACGTGGTCTTTGAGAAGCAGTCACTTCTCGATTTTTTAGGTCTAGGGGTGCGTGGGTCACTGTCATTGTGTTGTTATCTGATCTATTTATAGTGTAGCTTTGTACTTACGCGATGCTCATTGATATGAACCACGCGCGTCACAATATTACGTATCGTGTACTCGGGTGGTGATCGAGTTACCCGCGAAATAATTTAATTATTATTTTATAACTTACGTGTACGCGCTCGTGCCCGATCCCTGCGTCGGAAGTGGGCGATCGATGAAATCCTTGATTGGCGCGTGTGTTGAACCCGCGCGTATTGCCACGCGCCGACCGTTTTAACCCGTGCGTGGATCGATTTCGAAAAGGATCGAAGTCGATGTGACAGTAGGAACGATGCATGATTTAAATAATAAATATTTGTCTACATTTTTAGCTCCTCGACCACGAAAACGAACGCTATTTTTAAATTTATTTTATTTTTCCCGGCGTGTACCGCACTGCATTTATTCCGATTTGTTCGTATTTCTGTGTGCATTATATTAGTCAATTTTTTTTTTTTTTTTGCCAAATAAAATATTGATTTTTAAATTAAAAATCAATGAGATAAAACATGAAAAAAATTATGGTAAAAAAAAAAAGTAGAGTAATAGCGGTAGTTATTATAGTTTATTCGTCATAGGAGACTATTATTTTACTTTTCATTCGAATGTGAAATTGGGAGCAATAATAATTAAATTACCAATGTTTCGTGAGCAAAGTGAGATTTTAGGCCGGGATTTGTACGATAACTTAAAAATAATAGTATATTAAAAAATATTGATTTAAAAAAAATCACACACTTTCTATATTTTCTCAGGTTTTATTTTCAAAGTGAAATCTATACGTAAGTCTAATTATACTATATTTTATACTAACCTATATGGTTGCAGCAGATTGTTTCATTCTTTTGATTATATTTCATTAACAAGCATATATTTTCTGTCCTCAATAAAATTCGTGAAATTACATTAAAACTATATTTAAAACATATTTTTGTCCTCCTCTGCCTTCAAAACGTTTCCTATGGGTGCTCTGAATGTATCGAACTGAACGATATACAGTTAATTCTATCGTTATTTATTCGGTATCACATATGTATATGCGTGAAAACGTTTAACAAATTACTGATATTTAAATTATTGACCATCGAACCGTGAAAATGCGAGTATCGCACGTTCGAAATAATATTCATAATAATGCGAAATTCCAAGTCCATCGGGGGCGAGTTTTTTTCCGAGCTTATATAGCTAATGGGTTTGATTCGATAACGAACTGCGCTCTCGTTGTAATTAAAAGTTTTTCACTCGGAACGTATTAAATGCCTTAAGCGTCGTCTCGAAAAACATATTAATACACGGCGCTATATAATGTACACAACCCGGATGTACTGTGTGCGAGCATAATTTCACGTCCTCCCAAACGAACGTCGGAAGATCAAAGATAATGTAATCACACGTGCGTGTCATAACAATGTATGCGTTTTAGGTTATTGGTTTTGTATATTTTCGTTCGGTCCGTACGTTATTTTGGATACTCAAAGGCTTATTCAGTCCGAGATTTACTTAGTAATAGACGTTATACGTTGAAGGTAACAAGTTGCTCTAAGGAAACGAAATGAGGAATGGGAGATGTTACATTTCATGATAATATTTATTTTTTGCGAGAGCGTGTATGTATTATTTTCACAAAAACCTCACAACATATTACACGAATATTATATAATTTAAAGTCAACATTTTTCGAGTAGAGCGTTGGTAAAAAATGTTTAATAAGTTGTAGTGGAGCATATTATTTCACATATTCACGTGAATCCTAGTTACGAATCAACATTAATACTGCACGCACTCCTAAATGCAAATGGATGGTTTTGAACGGTTTGTCTGGAAAGTTGATTCGACGATATAATATACACGACACACACTTCTTATACGTCGGTACATAAATTATTATATTATATACATACATTTCATACGACTGCCCGCTAGAGATTCGTATAAAATATAATATAACGTTTGACTAAAAGTTTTTTTGGTATTTGTATACTTACGTAAATCATATTAATGGTGCACCCAAGGAATCAGCCATTAGGGTTGAAAATATTAACATATACCTTGCCTATCCGAAAATAAGTAATTTCTTAGTGAGTTCCCGGCGTTTCGCATAAGAACAGCCTAATTTCACCACTATAGGGTTAAATTATATTAGCTCGTGTTATTATCCCTTACAATGCTACGATTATCATATATAGTACACGTTATTTGAAACTTCTCTCTCGAAAATTGAGTTTCTAAAATTAACATATTAATAATACGAACTTTGAAAATTACATATCAACTTAACGTGATTATTAAAATACGGTAAAACATGTGCCAGGCGATAAGTACCTGTGTATATATATTTACACATAATATTATATACATATAGGTTAGTACAGTTCACGTGTACGTACGGAATTATACACATAAGTACAGTTATGTATATAAAATATGATATAGTATGGTATATTATTTGTTTGTAAAGTCGGCATCTTAACTTGATCGAATCCGCTCGCAAAAACATGGCAATAATTTTTAAGTCAATCGGTCCTTAACATTTGAAACGACTAACGAGTCTTCCGGGGGTAAGCTACAGTATCGGCGAACGCGACTCGCGTGCGGAACGATTTCCGCTCAGCCCTTCCCAGACTATATAAATAAATATGTACTCTGCCCGATCGATAACAATATAATAAGCGCTAATTAATACAGGTACGCGTGTAGTTGCAAAGTATCGGTTCGTTTCCGCACCACCCCATCACAATTGATTCAATTATAATCGAGGAGTGAGGGGGCTGCAGTTGTATACAATTATTGACGCCGCGTGTTTATAGAATATTTCAATCCCGTCGTGACTTTACGTTTTCGCACAAGTCCGATGGTCGGCTAGAAGAAAAGGTGACAGTGAATACACGTATAAATATATTATATGCGGTGATTAGAATTTCACGTGAAAAAGTGAAAACACGGAAAAAATAGTCTTAGATTATCCCGTATCAAAAAAATTCAATTGCACACACCGTATGGTATATTATTATACTTCATAGTACATTAATTAAAATTACATTAAACACAAAAATATGCTCTCGCTTTGGAAATCGTCTACTCAGAATCACATTTTTTGTTTTAATAGTTTTTTGAACAAATACATAATTGTTATACTTCTTTTGTGATAAGTATATTTTATTTTAAAAACCCATTTTGAATGCTTGTCTTAAGCTTTATTGGAAAATTGAGACAGCTCTATTATTATAGCTTTCTATGGAGTGATTTTCTTTAGTTTTTTATTGCTTTGAAATTCGTACTCTAATTATCTCTATATTTCTGTCCATGTGTGAGCGTCATAAAAGTGCATGTGCGTATTAACATTTCGCGGCGTACATGTATCGCGGACCGTCTGTCGACAGCTGCGATAGATAATTGATATTTTGCATTATTTGTCGAGGTGTGTCGAGGCTGCGTGTTGCGTATCATTGCATTATAAGAACACCGCGTGAGTCATCCGATGAAGCCGTCTTGCCACCGGAGTAGACGACCGTTGATATCTATTGTACACGGTACAGTGGACGCCGCTTACGGGACTCACTTCGGGACCATCACAGAGTGAGTTTTACAATCGAATGGACTTGATAGCGAGTCGAGACGAAAAACGTAAAAAAACGTTTCAAATTAATTATTGATTTTATTTTGCCGTCTTGATATTACAAATTTTCACTGATTTAAGATTTTATTTGAAATGTTTTACATTTGTTTGTTTCCTATCGTATTACTCAAACGACGATTAAAATAATGATCATTGCGATCAACGTGAAATGCGATAAACCTTGCTGTACGTACTTACATCACAGATTAGATATTTTATCTAATCTATGTTTATATAGTGCAGGAATTGAAGCCACTAATGCGGTCTATAACACACATAACTTTTTTAAAACAAATTTCGACGTTTTACCAAGATTGTCTTCACTATATACAATTTTTGCCCAATTTTGAAGGGGTTTCGAGTAAAATTCGAGTCTTTTAAGTTACAACCGTTGTGGTGAGTATTAAAAACGACTTTTTTGTCTTATAAGCGACTGGACCTGATGTCCGTGAGTCTTATTAGCGGAGTTCTCTGCATATATAATCAATAACATGATATCGTACGCGGTCAGAAACCAAACTAAGCCGTACATCAACTTCGTCACAAGCACAGGAGGGGTTGTTATGCACATATTTTATACATCTTCAATATTCGAAATCAAATACGTGCATCGCATTATGGATGAAATGTAGGGTTTTCTAAACGCTCAAATGTTTGCAGTATAGTCTACACATATCCATATCGTATACATCATAAATATACATAAGTGTACTTATGTTATTATTATAATAAAATGTTATAAATTAATGTTGAAAATAAGTAAAGATATAAATAAATATATAATATGAAAATATAAATCAAACTTAAATCTCAAAAAATGAATGTTAATTAAATATGCATCATTCATTGAAATCAAAATAATTGAAAGACAATAACAATCAATAATGAATATATTAATCAATAATATAATATGATGACAAATGAGTTATACAATAGTAACAACATAACTAAGTAAATTATTAAATATATAATATATAAAAATTAATTTATAATTATATATTTAGTTATATAGCCTCTCTGAGTTGTTGTACAGTAATAATTATTTTTATTATTATATCATAACATATTTTAATTTTTGACATACTATAAAGTGTTCAGAGATGCAAAATTTGTTTTCCCGAATTCCAATGGAATCTAATATATTAACATTTTTACATGTTCATAACATAGTTTTGCTTTTTACGGTAAAGTACTAATAAATTATTTAACATTTTTTGACAAATGGAATGGGCTGTTTATAACTTTCACTTTTAATGCGCTAAGTTTGTGTTTTAATGATTCTATAATTCTGTTTCTTATTTTTATTGTTGTTCACTACTGCAACACAAGCAAAATAAATAAAGTTATACATTGTGCTGTACTTAATAATTATAAAGCTGTATTATTTGTATTTATTTGATGATAAAATAAAAGATCAAAAGCTATGAGTATTGGAAAAACGTATACAAAACTAACATACACTCCAACTAAAATAATTAATAACTCAATACATAATATCTATACATACAAAATGTCCCACCGGGATTTACACAGAATGATACCTCCTGTGTTAATAGAGCACTGTTTCCCAACCTGGAGGGCGTGTAGACATTTCTTGGGGGGCGTAAGCATTCATTACAAAATACTATTTTTATTTTAAAATGTATGGAAAATATGAAAAATTAATGACGACCGGTTATTGAGTATTGATAAAGAGACATAAATATAATCAAAAAAATATATTGATAAAGTATTAATAAACAAACATTGAGCCAGACATAAAAAAAATGTATAAAGAAAAGTGTTGCCAGCCTTCACATTAATAAATTGTAAATTTCATTATATTATAATACTTACTATTTTACTATGATTTATATTTTATAATTATTATCATTAATAAAATTGAATTCATCTCGGATATTTTATAATTTCTTTGTAAAGTACACAAAAAAGTGATATATTTTTCATGTTATAGAGGGGGGGGGGGGCAAGAGTTTCGAAAATCTACAAAGGGGGCGTGGAATAAAAAAGGTTGGGAACCACTGTAATAGAGATATAATCGAAATCTGTTTTTTTTTTATGATCATCTCCGGGCATAGCCAATTTTGTTTAAAACAGTTGAGTAAATAAAAGTGTATTCTTGAAAATGTCCTTTTTATAACAATTATAAATTTCCAAGATTTTTCTAAAAATGTTGACAGTTCGAATTTCGATTTTCATTATCTTCTTGGTATGAATTAATTGTTCCAGCCTACAAGAAAATTGTGTACTATTTACACGATTTTAATTAATAATTACACAATCAGCAAACCTTATCGGCAAAATGACGATGTGATATTAATATACAATATTTCTTTGTTAACTATAAATATTATTAAAAGTCATGAATCCAATGAAAACTAAAAGTTGAACCATCGACATTTTCATAAAATGTCTTTTCAAAAAAGCCATCTTCGAATTTCACAAAATTAAAAAATCAAAAGTTAACTTTTTACCTTCTTTAATAATACACTTATTTTTACCAAAATATTTTCAACAAGACCGCATTTTTACAGGGTTGCTCATAAAAACAGAATTTGATTATCTCAATTAGCACGTGCGGTATAGCTCTAGATTAATCCCGGGACACCTTGTGTTTATTATATTATGTATTTATAATATAATTATTTTTATATATTGGCGGCACAACTTAATTTTTAATCAATGAAAAAGTATATACAATATAGGTACATAGGTGTAAGTTTACATATATATCTAAATAGTAAAGCATAATAATTCATGATTAATCAATATTACGATATTATATAACTAATATACAAATATATGTATATCAAATGCATAGTAATTATACATTTGAATTAACTTAATACACATAAATAAATATATCAGTTTTCAATGTTCTACAAATATACAAATTTCGTTAATTTTAATAAAATCTAAATTTATAAGCAAAATAAAATAATTTGTTTTCGGTTCTATCGATTTTAGCGCAATGCTAAAGAAACGTAAAAAAAAAAACTAAGGTATAGCTATTCATTTTTTCATATAATTAAATATGTATGATAACATTTAAATGTTAAATAAGTTCATAATAAATATATCTGTGCTGTCTGAGTGGTTATAAAATATAAGCAAAAACTACAAGTGTTATGGAGTACTCGTTGTTTTGACTTTTATAACCATTTACCCAATAAACTGTTGTGTTAATTGAATAAATTAAAGCAAAACACTGATTAATTTTATATACCACTATAAAAGCCACCCTTCTTTCACTAAATGTCAAGCTATTAGCATGAAAATCAACTGTTTAATGACTGACTACTGGAAAATGCGTTTTCAATCAAATATTATGTGCTTTTATTTAGAAACGTTCAACGTGTTTAGTATACGATCTTCGTGACGAGATTTAATGACAATGGCTTTGGAAATTAACTATAGGGCTGACGGGTGAAACAAAATGTAATAATATTCTTTAATGTTCGCCCGATATTGGTGGAATCGTATACATACTTAAGAGGGCTTACGATAACGACATTACACGCAGTTCAGACGATATAAAAAATATTTTCAATTTTTAGTTGCCAATTTCTATAATGTCATTTACGATAGTCTTATCGAAACACATACTATTCATACGTGCTGACCGTGTGTGCCGGTGTAAAATCAATTTCGACTCATTTCAAGACATCGGAACGCCACGTTTTCAGGCACATAAAAATGTACAGTTTTCGCTCGAGAAAGCGTTTACAGCAGCGATTCCCAAACTCGAGGTCGCCACCAGAAACAGGGTTGTGAATGTTTATATGGTGGGTCGCAGAAAAATAAATAAATGAACATATTTTTTCTCTTTTTTTTCATTATTCATTTGTTTTGACAGTGTAAAATTCAATTTTTACAAAACTATTTTAATAAATTATTAATTTAGGAATAATTTTACTCCGTTTAAAAATGTGAGAGAATAGTAAATAGCAGTAATTCGTTTCATTTATAAATTTAAAATAACTATTGATTTGTATACCAATTTAATGTATGCAAATGTAAAAAACAAATAAACTCAACTAATATATACTTATAGCTTATATCTGCGAAGAATGGTATTTTTTTTCATTTTTTCATACTGGTATTGGTAAGCAAGTATGGCTGGGTGACTGGGCCGCAAGTAAGTAAATATTTAAATGTAAGGTCGCGGTGAAAATGGTTTGGTAACCGCTGGTTTAGAGAGTATAGGTAAATATACTTACTGACAATAACCAAGGAAATAACCACCAGACATATGCGTATTAGCGAAAGTACTTGTTAATTATGTAATGTTAACTCTTCTCTGCGAGTCCGCACAAACAAATAGTATACGGTGTCTGGAGCTCTTTGGAATCACCCGGTAGTGTTATTTAGACAGAATCACTTTAGCCACCCCGTCCCTTTCACCGCTATTCACGTTCTTCGTTCTATACGTCGGCTCGCTTTAGAATTATTATAACGAAAACCCGTACACAGGGCGTACGAAAACGTTTAAAAATCATGATTTATTTTTGGTTTAAACATATCGTCGTCTTAGAATGAAATCTAGAAATGTGATTTATAAACATTGAAAATAAAAAAATGCTTGTCTACGAGAATAACTTTTGGTTTTTATTTTGGATTAATTATTCTCGCCTAAATGATGACGCGTTTATATCTGATATTCCAACTGGCCAAATAAGTTTCATGACGCAATTCATATTTAAAACAAATGGCAGAAGTGGCTATTACCGCGTATTATGTGTCTCGAAATGTATAAAAATTGGAATCAAATGAAATACCTACTTCCAATAGTTTACTTTTATGCACTTCATTGGTTATATAGTTAACCCTGACCTATGCACAGGTAAAACCTTATTAGACATTATACGTATTAAGATTTTCGTACAATTCGTAATTTACAAATGGTCGTTAAAAGATAGGTGACCATTACGCATGTTGATGCGTGACATTAATAAATCATTAGCTGCCCCCGTCCAAAAAGAAGCTCTGCAGGGTACGCGCTTGACTGAAACGAACTTTGTTTGTAACGACGTTCTATGTTTTACGTGTCAAGGGCGCATTTAAAATGGATATGCCAACGAGTCGAGCGCGCGGATAAAACATTTAAATATATATATATGTATTTGTTTCAGTCTAATTCGTAATCAAACGGGGGAAAAAACAACAGTTGTACTAACAGTTATGAAAAATAAAACACACTTTAAACGACTCCCATTATAGTCGGAACAATGGTCCTCGTCGTCGCGAACAAACACTTTAATAATAGTCTGTTTAAAAGTTTGCAAATAGTAATTGTCTACAATAAAATTGTTATGCGTGGACGGAAAAAAAAAAAAATTGTCGCAGATATTCTGTTCGAAAGTTTCATGAATATTTTTCGTTCGCTTTGGAAAACAATTAATATTTTTTTCACAAACGCAATGTGTGAAAAGTTTTACTTGCCACCGGCTGAACATTGAAATCGAATGGAAAACGGACACGGAAGATTAATAATTGTAATACAATAATATGAATGTTGCATTGTAATCGACCTATTACTGTTATTCACATGATTATTACATATTCACTTTTATGTTAATTTCTTAGAGCTGAATCGTCTAATGCAAAAGTTCCAAAAATTAAAATGTGAAAACTTGAACGTTGATAGGTTCTGTTTGCAGTAATGCGATTGTGCTCAATTCATATACATTAACCGGTACGCATGTGTATCGATTTGTATTGAGTGCTATACTATTATATTATCATCGTCCTCGTGTTCGTTTTCTAACTACAATAATGTGCATCCATATCCGTGATCGGGAAAAATGACAAGATCACCGCCCACACGTGTATCACATTATAATTACCGTACGTGCCGAGTGACGTTGATAACAATAATAATACTAATTTTGTTTACTCCGTTCGACCTCACAACGCAAACACGAAGCTCTCGAGGACCTCACATTTTGTTCGATTGAATAACACAATATGTTCTTGCCTTCGCTGCAGTGCACGTTTGTAGACTTGCGCATCGAGGGTTTACTACTACGAATTACGATCAAACATTATAATACACACACGAACACGACCGCGAAGTCGCCGTATTCCTCCCAGTCGAACTTCCTACCTCTATTGACGATATGAACTTTTTTCGTCGTAATCATATCTTATCGTCCTATTACGACTTAAATGAACGAGTTTGCTATCATTGTCCTAGTGAGACGGCGTTTTTCATTGGTAGTTTTGATATTATTCTTAAATTAAGATTAAAATAGATATTCGCTATTCAGAGAGTCCACTATTCGGAGGTGTCATGTAAGGGAAGGTTTCACTGTATATATATACGAGTATATATAGGTAAGACAAGGAAACATGATAACGATAGAATGCAGTGGCGTAGGACGACTCGTTTAGCGCCCCTGGCAAACCTAGGAAAATGCGCCTTTTTACCGATTAAAAAATTGACGAAAATACGGAATGATATTTTTTATGTATATAATTAGGTAATACAAAATTATTTAAATATCAGTTTTTATTACAATGTAAATTTCAAACTTTAAAAATTTCCTTTTCTTGCTTTAAGGCTAGAGAATTCATCGATAAAAATAAGTACCAATTTTAAAGCGCAAATTTGCGCCCCTTCATAATTTGCGCCCCTGGCGTAGGCACAGTTCGCCATACCCTTGCTACGCCACTGATAGAATGTGAATGCTAATAATATGGGCTTATCTCACCGTTGACTTTAACTACTTGTATTCGTCTTCACAGAACCGGACAGGGGATTTAGAACAATCACGTGATTAGCGCTCGAAAAAATTAATCAATTTCAATTACTCAAACTCTGTACATTTCTACTCATATTTTTCAAAATCCAGATTTCTCGATCCGACCGCGAAATCTTATTATTACTCTAAATTGCAGAGACGTATCCGGAAATTTGGTGCCCGGATGCTGGCGTCACGTAACCCTATACCAGCAGTTTTCAACCTGTGTGTCGCAGCTCCCAGGGACGTCGCCTGGTGTTATCGTGGAGCCGCGGCAGAAAATAAAAATGAAATCGCAGATATTGTTGTAATTATTTTTTCACTTACTTATAAAGTGACTAGATAAACTTATTCCTTGATAGGTTTTTATCTGAGAATATAGAAATTTCTTGTTATATTTGAAATGTTATTGACGAATTACGAATAATTACGACAGCAAGTGCCTACTTAATGGTTTAGCACTGTACTCTTTTTCTTTGTTTTTCTTTGTAGTAGTAGAAATAATTATGGACAAGTTTTTTTTTTTTTAATTCTGGTGAGAAATTTGATTCCAAACGGAAATAACTTCAAATTATATATTTATTTTTTTATTATCATAATTCGTAATCTAGCCGTTAGTTTTTTTCCAAAATCAGAAGAGCCGTGGAACAAAAAGGGTTGAAAACCACTATACTATATTATAAAGTGTATATGGCACTAGTGAATGTGTTTTTTTTTGTTTGGTCAAAGCACAGTACCGGGTGCCACAAAAAACACTACTGGTGAAAGCATAATTCAAGCAAATTTGCATTATTATTCATCAACAGAAGACTGGGCTTGTAAAATAATGCCACCCCTTGAAAAAAAAACTCCATCAGGGCTGGAGCTATAATATTTTATATATATGACATTACGGCTACTTTGAATTTAAATAAATAGATACCTAGCATATTGAAGGAAAACAATTTAATCGTTATTTATTTCCAGTTTAATCTAACCTATTTGTTTGTTTTGGTATATTGATCCTATCGGTGTTATTGCGATACACACAAAACTGAAGTGCGCGTCATCAATTGATATTAGATTATATTATCGTTCCAAAAGCGGCGTCTGAACATCGCGTGTTTACGCATAACCGCGGTATAGTATTACAACCGTACGCATGTGGAATACTCGACAATTTTGTTCGTGCGGCGGGTAGGTACACGTGAACGACGTGACATCCCCTAGTACAGTAATATCGATCTGCGGCATACGTTTTTTTATTAAAACTTAAAATCGAAAGTATCCGATTCGTTAATGTTCCCGGAACGGGTTTTGGAAACGTGTCGGGATTCGATCGCGGGTCGTTTTTTTCGTTTTGTTGCGGTGCAATGTTTAAAATCGTATATGTGCACCAATACCTACGGGTGGCTACGATCACCGTTCATAAAAGTGACTTGGCGTTGTTCGAACTTTTGAAGACCCGAGGTCATACGCCACTGTACATCTTTTACGATGAAAATCGTATTATTCCAACATTTTTTTAATCGTTTCGAAAATCTATCGATCAGGTGGAAGAGAGTGAGGCGCGGCAAGAACTTGCTTTTGCAGTGGGTTCGACGAGACAGTGGGACTGCGCGGAAACGAAAAAAAACTCGTCGTACACCACCGCAACCCGTTTGTTCATCGACCCCCGTCGTCTGTAATAAACGTCCTAATCGCGTACTCTCTCGTCGAGAACGCGAACCGCGTAATATTACACGTGCCCACGAGACGGGATTACGCGACGGGATTTAATCGAATCCGAAAAGTTTACGATGGAATATTTTTAATTATTGCTCGCTGCACGTACCTGCGCGCGCAAAGCAAATTGTTCGGTGCTGCGGTGGTGCGCATCGTAATGATGTATAATCGCGAGAGTCGGCGCACAAACGTTATTGCACGAGTTATCGCATACTATTATGTATAATAATGTACGCCGCGGCACGATACGTACACGTGTATACGAGATCCGAGGGTAATAGTAACGTAACGCATTTGCGTATTTTCTCATCTACCTTATGGCGCACTCGCAGGCTCCGGCCTTAGGGGGATACTACTGAGATCCAGCGATTTAATACGAGACTCGCGCGCAAACACTTATACACGATAATATACTTGTGTACATATCGAGTACGGTGAAATATCAAACCGATAATTAATTAACTGAATACACACGTCCGGTGGCGAACGTTCGATTGCATTACTAAAACAAACGGGGTCGTGCGAGTCTATGGATGGCATACACGTCTAAATGTTTAACAACGTACACGAGTGTACCCGCGTCTGCCTTTGCCTGTTGTATACTACTCGTACGCGTGCATATCGTAACGTATTGGTTGTACGTACGTCGATTTCCGTGTATAGCAGCCAGTGCCGGATCTAAGAGGGGGGGGGTGGGTAACATTGCCCCGGGCGCCGTCGGTATGAGGGCTCTCTTGAATTTATGAAAAATCAAAAAGCCTTAGTATGGGTATATTAAAAATGTACATAATATGTTTAAATTTTTTTTCATTTTTCATTTTTTTAACTTGAAAATTAATATAATATTACATATTATATGGGAATTTATGTAACTACTTTTGTCTCATGTAGATATCTTTTAAAATTCATTCGTCAAACGTAGATATTATCTAATTTTTGTTTTAGGAGAAAAATCGACTCATGGGATTTGGAAATAACTGTTAGTTGTTTTTTTTTCTAGCATATGGCGACTGTTAGTTGTAATAATAATCTACGATAATGATATGACTATATTGTACATAAGTTATATAATATAATCATATATACGTTATATATAAAATCATACTTGCGATCTACTACAAAGCAAGCAAAACTTAATAACTTATCATAAAATTGCAAGAAAGATTAATTATGATGAAATTATAAAAGATTTCGCTGCAAAGAAGCCTAGAAAAGTAAACTTTTAGATATTAAAATGTTATTTGTTAAATTAAAACAACCAAGTAATATATAAATTATGTTTGTTTTCTGTTTTTATATGTGTAACATTTTAAAATATGATATTTTATATACGTACAACGTACATTATATAAAAATAGCAAAGTTTCCATATTTAAGTTTATAAAATGTTTACATTTTTTAATATGTAAAATTAATTATTATTATTATAATATAAAAATTATAAATATAATAAAAAAAAAAACCACCTCTTTCCCTCATTGAGGGGCCCTCGTAGCTTCACATATGAAGTGCACAGTTAAGGGCGCTGCATTTTTATTAGCCCCGAGCGTCAAATGTCCTAGATCCGGCACTGATAGCAGCACACTATAATATCTGCACATGCAGTTGGTCGACAACATCAGCGCTGCAACACGCGTCTACAGTGTGTGCACGCAATAATAATACGCATAATATGTTACGAGCAGGGCCGAATCATAACTTTTTAACACCCGGGGAAAATTAAAAATATACGCCCTTTTCAGGAAATTCCTGGAATGCACCGCAGTCCACAGTAAACACCGACATACAATCGCGGACGGGTATTTCCACTGCAATACGTACCTATTTGTCCATTTTAAAATAATATTGTTATAACTTGTTAAAATTAAAAATAAAAATAATATTATTTTATTCACATACCCATTATTACATATTTCTATTAAAATATTATTTTGTAGTTATGACTTTTGTTTGATTGTTTCAAAGTCCATTTTAAATTTAAATCCTTTACAATACGCCCACGAAAATTATACGCCCGGGGATAAATCCCCGATTCCCCCCCCCCTAGATCCAGCCCTGGTTACGAGTAACAGAAACGGGTGCGTATTTACGAGCCGGAGGTGTTTGCCGGTGGGGTATGAGCCTGTTTCGGCCTTTTAATTTCATAAAGTACGATTATAAACGCGTACCAGTGACATCTCGGATCCCGCGGAACGAAATGAGAAATATATGACATTTATCTTACATTGTAGACTGCATGTCTTATGACGATGCGGTGTTTTTTTCTTCTTCTAAGGATTCGTCTGTTTTGGTACAGGAAAAAGCTCCGAAATTTGCATAGAGCAAGTTTCTAGACCGGGAGTTTCACATCATGTTGGCATACAATATAAACTACGTATTTATCTCGGTGAGGAAATATTTCGTATATTTTTCAAAAGCAGCACTTGAAGGGTAACGGGAAAAAGAGCTGAAAAATAGAAGACGGACCATTTTTATAACCAACCGCGACTTGGCCGTCGTTTTTTTTATTCATCTAATTTCGTGAGAAATAAACGCATGAGCGCTACGTTTTCAACGATGACGCGCATTTTATAAGTAATTGTATGTTATGAAAGTTTTTCCGGGTACCACGTAATAACGGAAATCTCGGTATCGCATTTGAATGCGATTCAATCGGAAAATGTCAAGAACCGAAAGCGAAGACTGAGACGACGTTCGCGCGTTCCCGGAAAGTTTCTCGTTGTATTTAAAGGCACCGCGACGGTATTACGTTTAATATGTAATACGTGGAGGCGGGATCACTTGGACAGCGGTCGCGGTCAAAGCAGCTACGCGTGCTGTTACCTAATAAGATGTATTTCGTGCGGATGCGCTCGTACACGGGCAGACAGTGAACGATCTAACCCGTCTACGGGCGGGTTGAAACGTCCTAGGTGTTCCGAAAAGACGGATCATATACGCGGCGGCTCCGTGCGGACATTAGTTTAATCGGGCGTGTTCACTATAAATTATACATACGATTCACACGGTATACGCGTGCGTTTCTGCGAACAAAACGTATCACTCGTCGTCGTCGTCGGTTGTGCGTCCGATCGTGCGCCGACCCGTGCGTTGCCCACCCGCAGTGGCTTCGGTCGGGCACGGCTCGCCACGGGCGGTTCCGCACAACTCGTGGGTCTCGCCCGAAACGTCCGATGCGTCTCCGCGTAGGCGCACACGCGGTTACAACCGGTAACGTGACGGCGACCGGACCCCGGGACGCAGCAGCAGCGCCGTTTCCGAGAATTCCGCGTGGCCGCGGCTATTGTACACGAGCCGTGCCGCAATAATGTGCGCGTCTTGCGCGATACCTCCATTCGTCTTCGTCCGGGGCGAAAAGAAAAAACGAGTCTCGATCGATCTCGCGTCCCGGTGCGCGTCTCGCGTACATTTCGGCCTAAATGCGATTGTTTTGCGTACATGCAAAGACGGGGAATAATCGAATTTCCATCAGCTGCCTGCGATTCTCATGCCATTTTCCTCGAAATCTCGAAGCCGTTGAGTTGTTCAACGTGCTCCGCAATTATTAGGCTAGATTTACATGTGGGGCCACAACGATTTTTTCGTCTTATGTGTGTATCGGAAGAGTCCCGTAAAACCATAAAAACTGTGTTCGAGATTTCAATAAATAGTAAGGATATAATGATTGGGAGTGTAATAGATAATGTTTATGAGAGAGAGAGAGAGCCAAAGACTACGAATAAAAGTAACCGTATGAAATAATATTATCTAGTATTTTAAAGTCTTAACTCGAACTTAACTTGAACTTAACTAACCGTGATATTTTTTAACATATTTCAAGTGTCCGGATTAAAATCAGAAATAGTTGTAGGGTTACAGAAAAGTAACGAACTGTTAATGGGCCAACAATGACTGTAATTTTGACGTATATATGAATGTACCGCATCGGCTCGTAAGACCCTCCATCTGCAGTACTGCGGCCACTGAGCACACCGCTATGTGCGGTAGGCACGCCGCGCGCCGGTGGTATTTCGGTCAACAACCACAATATCATATATTTCTCGATGACAGTGCAAATGAAATATTACAACACGATTATTGCCATAAATTATAGTGCAGGTGTACCTCGGTGCGAACGCGCGCAATATGCAGCATGGCACCCATCGATATAAATGCGGTGAACGAGGACACGAATCTTACGCGGGTACTCGGACGGATGCCGAAAACAAAACGATTTACATACTATTAGCATACGAGTAGGATATTACACGCATCGGCCTGGACGAAGAGCAGCATCGATCAAGACCTACGCACGAATCTTGGGTCGGAAAATCGTCACGATCCGCGTCTGTGCTCATCGTACCAGCAGTAATATTGCCAGGGCCGTGGAGAGAAATTAATTCGGGCCCATCATAATGTAATTTAACTCACTTCTAATACTCGCATCACACTGCGTCGTTACTCGTTCTTTTAAAATATGTAAAGGAAAAATAATATTGGTTAGAGGTACATCAGAAATTAAAAAGCAAAAATCATATTGTTACTAATACGGTAACACATGTGTCATGGGATATGGTACAAATTAATTATTATACTACTAATAGCGTTATTAATAAGATATAAAGTAATTATTATTTATTTTATTATTTACATACCTATAGTTCCTTAAAAAATATAAAATTAAGTAAAATTATGAATTAAAACTAAAAAAAATGTTTATATTAATATAATATTTCGGTAAAATATAAGACCTAATTGCTTTGGCTGGGCCCCTATTTGAGTACTGGGCCCAAGGGCCCAAGCCCCGGCTGCCCCCCCCCTCTCGTCGGGCCTGAATATTGTACTGCGCATAAGATGTGTGTCTCTCTTCGTAATCGATTATGTATTACAAATGAAAATGCGTACACGAGTGTATCACACCTCAACGTTCACTAACCTCGGTCATATTTCATTGGGTTTTTATCTCAGAAGTGCATTAGTATGACGGGTAATATTCGCGATAAAAAACCCTCATTTGTTTTTATTTTTTAATTTTATCCCACTTGAGATGAGCATGGAGAGTATTTTAAATCCGCATTATAAGTGGAGCTTTCGTAAAAAATATATTACACGTGATGTTATGATATCGTATTTTACGCAAGCGAGCACACTGTGTACATCACAGACGCAGACTCAATTGCGATTTGACGCGTGCTCAATAACTCTTCGCCGCACGACGCGAAATATCGTGTAAGAACAGTTTTCATCAGTTGTTTTGACAATTGTTACGTTATATAATTACACGCGTGCGACGTTGCGAAAATTGGTGAAAAAGTTTGGTGGACCAGTGCAGCCATTGCACATCTTCGCATAACTTTTTTTTATGTTATCGCTGTAAACAAACATGATAAACTTGATATTACGTGAACAGTGTAGTTAAAGGTGTCGCTCGGTGTCGCTAGAAAAATAGAAAAAAAGGAACTATATTTGTGCTGGTAACAATGATCCACCAACAGGTGTGGAAAATCGGTCTCCCATAGGAACCCATGTAAAATGAAAAATGTACCCTTCTGATTATTCGGTGGTAATACCATGTGCGCACAATTATAACTTATAACTCATTGCGAATATGATATAAGGCCTCATGATTTATGAGAAATAGGCAAATACACAGCGACACGGGAATATCCCTGATACGAGAATGGATAAAGTACCAATTAAAAAACTTCCAAAATAATCTCAATGCCTCGGAGCACGGTAAATCGTGACTTCCTTAAGAAATCCTGCAATCTTCAGAAGATGAATAACGTTATTACTAAAATAGCTTGTATACACTGTAAATATAGAATGTTAATAATGTTAACAATCATCCAATGTAAATAGTACACCGAACTTGGAAGAGCATTGCTGACACATTTTGATTTTAATAAACAAAATAAAAAAAAACGAATTACACGTATCTACTATGTATTTTATTATAAAGGATGATTTTTAAGAATGCGCATCCCTTTTTCATGCTTAAGTTACGAATTATTTTTAAAATTCACACTGCATAATATGCATAGTAGTAGGGTATTATTTAACTAAGTTAACTTTGTTTTGAAATCAATCGATTACGTTTCTATTCCAATAATTAGTTACGAGTAAAATTATTATTCGAATACATTTCTATACAAATAATAAATGCACAAATATTGTTCTTGCAATCCAACATTAGAAATATTGAATAGAACGCCGTTGCCATTTTGTATTATAAATTTATCACACAAATTAAATGGAGTATTTTTACTTATTTTTATTATTACTGTTTATATCCCAACATCTCCAGCACGACAGCAACGCCATTTTGACTCGAAGGCCGACTGAAGGATAAAATAATAATATCAGGTGCTATATTGAAAAAGTTAGTTGGTTGGAAAAATGGCAGACAAACAATTTATAGTAACACGCTATGTAAACTAATAATTAATTAGAAAGAGGCAATCGTTTATACTAGGATATCTCTCGATTATATCATGATAATGTTGTAATAATAATACAATTATTACTAAAAACGAACAATAACTTATTACTTGGTCGTCTTCAATACGGGCAATAATTTCCCGTGTTATTTTTACGACATATTAAGTAAGTATATTTTAACCTTAAACATTTTGAATACGAAATCAAGTCTTGTTCTTTATCATATTTGATCGCTATAATTGATAATAATGGTTAGCTCAATTTAAAATACATTTTATAACTCAGACGGTACTTAATAGGATAAAATAATTTTAACAATTACAACTAGATACTATCGTTGTCTTTTATAATTATATCGGTTCAATATTCATATCTACAAACGTTTTTGTTTACCTATTTGCATAACTGTTTTGATATCATTATGAATTTATACTTACTATTTAAGTGCATAGTTCTGAATACAGGATATCGAATTAATAGTTTGAGTTTGTTACACATTGATTAAATATTGTATACTCGAACATCACGTACAGACATATTATAATATAATATTCATGTTGGCTTTGCATTGTAATACAAATCGGACTAACATTGAAATTAAACAAATGTATTACAAACGTTAAACATATTATGGTCGATTTAAAGTTGCCGCAGAATTTAGTATATTTTATATTTGTGTCTTGATTGTTTACAGCGAACCGTTGCTTTCGTTATTGCGAACGACGTAAAAAAAATAACATACACACTGGTATAGAGTTGTAACAAAGTCGTTGGTTATACCGACTTAAGACGTTAACCCGAAGGAACTGCGAAACGTGTGAATTCACGTGTGGCAGCGTAGGTTCGGTCAATATAATAGTACGTTTGGATTACGCAGTAACGGGTGGGTACCCGGGAAAATTGAAACGTTTCGCCGCTGGAAATGCGAACTAAAAAGTCGGTCAATTCCAATTTACACACGCGCACAGAAACACACAAACTCGGGTCTTGTACGTCAGACGATAGCAGCCTGTACACGGACAAAAGCCAAGACGATTGCAGAGCAAATGTAATGTTATTTTAAAATTGTTTAGAAATCGCTTCTCCGATTCCAATATATATACATAAATAATATTTATTATTTTCGCTGCGGCTATCGCAATGCAACAATGTACAATTTCATCGTGTCGCGTTGTTAAATCCGATAAAAATATTTTATAGCTATTAACTTACACGGTATTGCTTTAACAGTGCACGTAACGAATTGTGACAACCGGCGAAGTTTACGCACGGATCTATGTGAACACACACGTACGATTATTAAGGTCCCCGAACGTCGTATTGTTATTTCGCGTGTATCTAAAATTAGTTTTTGCGTAATTAGTGTAATGAAAACTAGTTTTATGCATCAAAGTTTTCGAAAACAACACTACGCCCGGTTAGAATATCCAAAATACGTTTTACCTCGGTATCCCCACTACGCGCGGAAAGTTTTTATACATCATTTGCGCGCACCGTAGTAGCGTGTAACAACGGTAAGCGTGGGACGACTGCAGTGGATGTAACTACTGACAATATTTATGAGTATTATTAACATTGCGTTTTATTATTTTTTCATCTCCGTAGAATATCCCAACAGTAATGATGATATTAATCTGATAAAATATTATGTAATTTTCGAACGCGGATAAAAAAAAGGGGAAAAAAATAGAATGAAATCCATTAAAAATATTAATTTCGAAATTAAGCCTAGCACAGGGTGGATCAAGAGAGTTTATTACATTTGTATCCCGTTATATCCAGCTCCCTTCAGTCTTCACCCTCCACTGTCCCCATTCACGTTGCGTACGACCGTCTCACGCATTAAAGTGCGTTCTCGTTTTTTTCAATTGTTTTTTTTTTTTTTTGTCCTTCGCGATATCGTCTTATACAGATAATTCTCGTACAATACAATCATGACGTGTGTGTGTGTGTATGTGTGTGTCCGTGTGAGTATTTAATACGAGTTTTAATCGGTGTTTTCCGTCTATAAATATTATTCCGTGTACAACTGCGGGCACAACTACGATACGCTTTTTATCGCTTTTATTATTACCTCGGACGCGTGTGAACTCTCTATATTATAATAAACATGCATATTATGATGCAATATGTATATAATATACTGTAACGGGGTTTATTAGCGTGTCGTGCGTAGCGCTTGTTTTCGTGGACCGACTGTTCGGCCGCGCGCGAACGAATGCTTTGCACGTATCGAGGGGGGAAAAAAACAGAAAAATAAGGGGAAAAAATTAAAGCGAAAAAAAAAAGGAAAGAGACAGGCCGGCGGTGCTTTATTCGCGGCGCAGGCGATCGCCCGAAAACGTCTTTTGGACCGAAAAATGTCGAGGGTTTCGTCGTCGTCGCAGAAGTAAAAATAATATACCGAGTGCTTTTTACCGTACGCATTTACTACATATATTTTATATTATATGGTGCCTCGTATCCGCGTATATATATATTTATTGATCGGCACCGGCAGACCCCTCGTCCGACCCGTGATTTATGGTCCGGTCACGTGCTCGCCGCGGACACCGTACATTGCACAGGTACAATAATTTATTAAGTACACACTATAGTGTACATAATATACTAATATATATATATATATGTTTTACGTTTGTCCAATAATTATTAATTTCGTCGTCCGCGGCCGATAATGTTGTGATAACGGTGCACGATGGTGACCGATGGGCCAACATAGTGTATCCGCTGCAATCGTCATACCGGAATCGTCGCGCGCGCCACACATTAGGTACCCATACACGAGAGGATTTTACGACGGATTTGGTCCAACGGACTAGATCCTTAGGTCCTCGATGGATTTGGTCCGTCGGACTAGATCCTAAGGTGTGTCCACTAACGTGAAAATAAAAGTCCGCTACTCTTCGCGGAGCGAATCCACCAGTGGGCTAAGTTCGCTAGTTAGTGGAGGAAATCCGTTGATTTTTGTACTGAGGACCTAGTCCTCTGGTCTTCCAAGACGTTCTGAAAGATCTGCGGATTTATACGACCGATTACAGCTATTGTATGATAATAATGATAATGATAAAAAAAAAATTCTTAACAAGGTCCGCCGGATCCGGTGTGTGGAGAAGCGAGAGACTTGATCCGTCGGTTTAAATCTGCCGGATTTTTATACTAGATGGAATTATTAATCCTAGAACACCACACACGATAGGACATTTCAGGGGATTTAATCCGCCAGAGACCAAATCCGTCATAAAATCCTCTCGTGTATGGGTACCTAATGCGAACGCGGTTATCCCGGTACATACCGCGGACGACCGGAACGCGACCACGAGGCTCTCGAAGTCTTGTTCAATGGAACGCAGTGACGGTCGACCGAGTAGAATAACGGCTATACACTTTGTAGCCACGTTGGACCATGTAGCGTCAGGGCGCTCAATTGTCGGCCTAACCCGGTCCCTCTGATATTTATTTTTTTTCATTTTTTTGCGCGTTGTTCTCGGAAGTCGTCGGCGTTTTTAGAGCCGAACGACTGAAAGAAACTAGAGCTTACCTATAATATATTCATAGTGACACAAACGGCACCGGGCGTACGTATCTAACCTCGTGAAAGATAATGGACACAATTATTAGGATACAATATTCACCCGCGCAGATTGACATGCGAGACAGCACGTTCCGTGTACAAAAATGCGAGGAAAACGCTTCTCATATTCGAATCAGAAAGTTTAAATCCATATTTTCTCATTTTTATTCAAGTGGATGTTCGTCCCTGAAAAACGGTTATAGACTCAATAATATTACTGTTTACTATACATAGTATATGATGTGTGCTTTAGTCCTTACATTTTTCCGCCTATTTTCAAGAAAAAGCATCTGCACCATGAGTGTTTTCGATGAAGTAAACGTATTTCACATAAATATGACATAATAATATTTGAATAACAAAACACATCTTTATAAAAATATATACATTTTAGAGCTCTAGTCCTAATAAATAATATAATAACTTGAATTTACGATGCGCATGATCATAGACACAGTGGCGGGCGTGGTGATCAATGATGCACAAATATTATAATTTTTAACCAACCCACACTTCCATAAAGTCATAAAGATACAATTAAATGTGTTAATGTTGCATATGTATGGTTTTGTGCTTGTAAATGTTTATTTTGGGATTTTCAGAAAACCAAAATTATTCTTTCAGCTTAAACAACAAATGTGAACTAAACATTGAAGTACCTGTCAAATAAATCATGCCAAATTTTAACTTTGACGCCTTGTTTAAAACCCTAACCTTTAAAAACCCCTTCACTACACCGCTGACTGCGTACGATCTGCGCGCGTACGTGATCACGTCAGACGAGTAGAGAACCGATTGTGTAACAGAACATAAGCAGTATATACATTATACATCTACATATAAGTAATATATCCGTGATGTGCAAGTGATGCAAATGATTCCTGCAAGCGGGACGGGAGAAAATCCGTCAGGTTTTTCACGATTAAAATGTATGTACGTTGTGCAGGATTTAAGTTTTACACGTCATGATCCAGCTGTGAGTTGCTGTTTCGAGCACGAGATCAAACTTTAACTACTGATAGTGGCGTGTGAGCTAATACGATATTTCGTACGGAGGTATATTGCGCGACAGGTCGTATCAACAGAACAATTAATAATTTCACGAATTTATACGAAAATACAGCTTTTCGATATTAAATCGGTTGAGAGTGTCGGTATCTCGAATGTATAATTGAATGAAAATCGTAAAAATAAAATTAACTAATTAATATCAACAATTGAAATTTTATTCTGAGGTGCTGTTAGTGACTAGTTTTCTCCTCGAGGTGTAGTATAATATAATGTGGTCTATCGAATTAAACTTTTTTTTTTATATCTGATTTCAGATTTTTTCTAATTTAAAAAAAAAATAGTTGACGATACTCTATGAACCTGATGTCCGGGATTCACGCAGAATGATATCTTCCGTGTTAACAGAGATAATAAAATTGTGTTTTTTATGAGTATCCCTAGGCAAAGAAAATTTTGTTGACAATAGCTTGGTAAATATATAAGTGTAAAAAAAAATTAAAAAATCAACTTTTTATTTTATTGGTTTTGTGAAATTCGAAAAACGCCATTTTATAGTGGTTTTTTTCCGTATATTTCGACGGCTCATATTTCAGTTTTCATAGCATTCATGATTTTTAATAATTTTTTTTAATTTACAAAGAAATATATTTCATTATTATGAACACCATAGAAATATATTTCATTATTATTTTTCCGATATGGTTTACTGATAATCAGTTCCGTCTTTACCCTATGGACACGAGGGGCACGTGCCCAAGGCCCAGAGCCAGATGGGGGCCCCGGAATAATAGAAATTACAACTTTAAATTGTAAGCTGTAACGTTATAATACGATCGTCAGTACTAAAATAATTCTAAATTCTAGATAACAAAAAACTTAGGTAAATGGCAATGTTAAAACGTTATTTAAATAATGCTAAGTGAGGAATAATATTACACTAAGTAGGTAAACGATAAGTTTTATCAATGTAAGTTGTAACAATAATATACCATTTCTAATTCTATAAAATATACATAATTTTTAACAATTAATAAAGTCATCATATTAAATAAGCTTTTTATATTTTTATTCAACTTTTTTTTAGGGACCAACTAAAAGGGCCCCTTAAGCTCCTGGTGCCCATGGGCGCCTGCATAGCCAAAGACGGCTCTGCTGATAATGCTATTATAATTTAAAATGGTGTAAATAGTACAGTTAAAAAAATAATAAAAATGTAGAAGTAAATGAAAATCGAAAGCTAAAACGTCAACATTTTCACAAAAATAAGCCCTATAAAATGGCTATCACAAAAGTTGTAAAATAAAAAGTCAATTTTTTATATCCTTCGATAATTCGCTCATGTTTACCAAACCTTTGCCAACGAAATCGCCTTCGCCCAGGGATGCTCATAACAAAACAAAATGTTATTATCGCTATTAACCCGGAAGATATCGTTCCGTGTAAATGCCGGTGTGAAACCGTGTAAAAGTTCAATAATTATTATTGATATGTTCATATTATTTTCATTATTGTTATTTTTCGATCGATTTCGCACTGCCCATGTCGGTTAGGTATAAACAAGTTTATAGACACATTTCTTTATTACATTTTGTGCGCGACGGTTAGGACAACTGTATAATATATTCTCGCCAAGCAGCTCGTACGCACCTCTGATGATCGCATGCGACTCGTGTACAACGACGAGACCGATAAAAGCGTTCGATTTAATTCGGTTTACGATGAAATTGACGCTCGCGTATCGAGTGCACGTCGTTTAACGTAAACAATTTTAGTAGATTATTTTATTTCCGTCCCCAAGACTCCCGATTTATCCGTTTCAGGCATCGCGCTCATTATGGTGTCACAATATGTTATCGTGGAATCGTCTACGCGCGTTGCCCGTAAATTTACCTTCGAACGGGTACGTGCTACAGATCAAAGCGTAAAAAGTACTCGCGAGCACGCGACAATTGTAGCAATTATACAAAATAACATCGCATAATACGCGCACATATTATAATATATCATGTACGTTCTGCCGCGCGTCATTGTGAATAATAGGTTTTCGGCGTAGTGCACGAGCCGCAAAGTATAACGCTGACGAATGTATATGATTATCGACGGTACTACAGATCGAAAAACATGAAAATAATTAAAAATGACAAACGTCCGGCGAGAACGTTCCACTGCTTGGAAAATAAACGCACCAGGTACCGGTAACGTATTTCTTAGGGAATGTCGGGGAATTGCACTTCTAAACTAAATTGAAACAGTCGTACTGCACTCGGGTCGAGTACAGGTAATGGTCGAACTGCATTTAGGTCAAAAAAGATGATGCTCATATTATACCTTTATTGTAAATCTTACATCCAATAATATTTTCCGCTACCCCACGCCATGAAGAACCCGCAATGGACTGCTCCTTCGCCCACAACTACTGTAGCCTTTGCATTATGAAGTATATTTAAACTTGTTGTATTTTGTACAATGTTCCTTATTTTACCTTATAACTTCATACTTCCATGACTATCACATATGTTTGTTGTAAAAAAAAAAAATGTTTTCATAAATATTTGTTCACATGTATACATGATATCAAAATGGTTACAATGAAACAACTATCTCTTTTAAGCAAGATGCTTGTGATGGTTACATTTAATATAATATGATACATTATTTATACACTAAATATGAGAAACTTATTTATATCAGATAACATAGAAAAATAATTTACAAAAAATTAAAATGTCACATTTTTTTCCATACAGGTTATTTTAAAATTCCCAATCGTGTAGAATACAAAAATATTATTTTTCATTATTATTATTATTATTTTTAATATATGATGGCATTAAGTAGAAATATTTCCGTCCAAGAAGATAATCAAGTATTTTTGTCCTAAGGATTATCTGAGGTACTTTGTTTTGACGGCAAATGCCCTATTTACCCTTTTTTATTTTTAATTTTCCAAATTTTGGAAGTAATAATAATCGTACACGTGTTCCGGAAAATGTATTGAGAGGGACAAAATAAGATTTTTCGAGTCACTAATTAAATATAAAACTGCATTTGATTGGTGGATAGTTTGTAATTTATTAGATGATATGGAATTTTAAGCCCGTACGCTGCGTACTTTATCTTAGAATAATCCTATTACCGTTAAACATTATATAATATTTTATACATATATAAATTAGAGAAAAGTTAGATAATAAAGAGTATTAGAAGTTTAGACTTTTAGAGAACACCATACTCATGAAAATTCACGTTCTGATAAAAACGAAAACCTAATCATATTATGCTATTGGAAGATTCTGACCCATTCTTGTCCTCCGTGAGCACATTACCAAAATAACCAAAACGTGAACTCACTGCAGATATAATGATGTTATGTCATAAGTTCATTGCTGATTTAACGTGAAAAAGAAAGAGACTAAGTATCTGATGATGATGGTGTCGATGGAGAATAAGAACCGGAAAATGACAGTAACAGTTCGAATGATATCAATTGAATAAAAACAATAAGTGTACAATTCATATTTTTTATGTGTTTTTTACAGAATTATGGTTGTAAAAAAAATGTACACAAATGAAGATTTTATATAATTGTAATATATTATATTTTTTTTGTATTTAAATGTATTGTAAAAAATGATCACTCGTTAAAAATTAGATTATTTCTTCGAACATTTTTATTGAACCTAGTGCAGTTCGATCATTGCCTTTTTTTAACACAAATTCGATCTGACCTTACCCGTTTCTCCATTTATTAAATGTGTTGCGTTCAATGCACTATACGTACGATACCGTGGTATTTTTCACCGAAATTCCTGTCGCTTTTAAGCTAATAGTATAGCTCAGAAGTCGGTAGAGTTTTTATTGATTTGTTCATTTTTCAGCTTTTCATCGAAGGTCTCATTAAATATTAATATAAACGTAATATTGAAAATACAATTGTTGTACCTATCCGACACTTATACGCTTAAATGAAATCAAAATGCATAGTGTTATGAGTTATGTAATTACTTAGTCCGCATTAGAGGAGAACAATTTAAAAACGTTAAAAATAATGAGTCGAGTGAGATGAGCTAAAAATATATTAGCCACGAATCACAAACATAAAGTGAATACTTACTTTAAATTACGATTTTTCTACGAAATGCTAATTGTATGTTTATCTCACATACATAAAGTTAGAATTTCGAACACCACGAGAAACGTTTGGAGGGCCGCAGAAAAAAGTTCCGTGGGCCGCTAGAGCCTCTGTAACTTTTTAGGCTAGAATATTGAAAAACGATATCGATTTGCATCGCTAACATCTGTGCCGGACGACGATGCTTCTAGGGAATCGGCTATTGTATCGATTTTGCAACCGCAACGTTTCGACGGTTTTGTCCGATAAAACGTCAACGTGGAATACGCCGCGTGCACGTATAATCTATTAGCATTATCTCCGACAATAATAGTCACGATAATTAATATTATATTATTATTGATGTCCTTTGGTCGGTGAGGCGAAGAATCGTCCTGGCATACAGTACATTTTCGAGTCGCAAACCGTGCGGACCACGGAACAACAACAATCAAGCGCATCTATACGTGTATACGTGTCCATACGTATAAGGACGCACAGGGGGGTAGGTTGTCATCCGTAGGACATTAGCTCGCGTGTACCTATCATAATAATATTATAATTCGAATACATCATTATGCAAAATGTAACGGATTCGGAAAGAAATAACTCATGAACGGTCGGTCATCGTGTTCCGAGTTTTGCACAGGTACCGATAAATTATAATATTAAGTTATACGCACCGTGCACTACATAATTTGAACTACTGAAAGCGAATTTTCTGTGTTGCAGGTACGTTTGTAAGACGGAGACAATACACACCAGTGTGGCGTCCTCTCGAGAACTGATCGCGGAAAAACCAACAGTCGGTTTCGTATCGCGTTCACCGGCTTTCGACAAGGGTTTGGTCGATGTTTTTGTACCTGACGGATCGAATTGATCGCCACGATGACCTAGGCGGGTCGATACATTGTTCTCCCACTGCATTCAGTCGGTTTCCCGGCTCTTCATCGTATTACGATATATCCGAAACGAACCGCTAGACTGCGAGTCAATCCATAACGAGGATGATATAAATATCGATTTTATAAATCAAGCATTATTTAGTAGCCCTCGTAAACATTACGTGTACACAGAGCGATTATATCGGGTAAACAAATCACGACAAGCGTGTAGTGCAAAAGTGTTGCGTCTCCTTGTTATACCCTGTATACCGCCGGTTCACCGGCCACGGGTCAGCCCTTTATTTCGTGTGCAAGAGACCCCTTCTAGCTACCCTTATTACCTCTCCACGCAAACCGTAATCGGTACGGACACGTCGTATATATATTATGATATATCGTTTCGACGCCCACCCGCAACCCTTCCGCTGCATCCGCCGAACCGCACTGTCCCGTGGACACGTCCCCGCCGTACAAACGATAATTATTTGGCTTCACACGCGTTCACAAACACACACACACACACACACACACACAGTATTATTGTGCACACACACGCGAGCGCGCGCGCGCGCACGTACGATATGATAATAATTATTACTGGCCTCGCGCATATTGCACATTCGCGAGGCGCGATATTGTTATTACCCTCGCGCGAAATCCCTTTAAAACCACCACCACTATAACCCTTGGACCAATTAACAACGATGACCTGCTGCGACCGATCGTTTTACGCACCTCGTCGTGAGTTCCTATACGCCGTTACGTGCAGCAGCTAGAAAGTTCCCTTATCGCGTGGCCCTGCGCGTGTCCCATCGGTTTCGATCCACGAATCCCTTTACCACCCGTCATCCGTTGCGTGTATTGACGGAGCGAAAAATCATACAATTACCTGGCCGCGATGAAGGATAGCGATGTTCCCCCCCCCCGCTCATCGCATTGGATATGAAAAGTCCAGGATGTGTTTCCATCGTCGCGGTTTTCCAATCGATTGTGATACACTGAATCTAAATGTACCTATCAGTTAGTCGAAGAACACTTGTTACATGAATATGCCGTATGGGTAAACAAAGCGAGACTAGACCGAAGAATAAAAGAGAATCGCATTGTTCTACAGATAAATCGTTTAATGCTGTAATACCTATTCTTATTGGTCGAAGACTGTACGTCGAAATAAACGCGTAGGTATGTAAACGCATGTGTTATGCTAATTATAAGTTTCGAAACGCATTCAACTGCACCGATGTTTGCTATTTTACTTGTTTTTGTTTTCGTTCGTTCGGTACAAATACGCATTGTATTGCGTTGCCAAACGAAATGGGGTGAACTGCAGGTGGCAGGGCTGCCAAGTTATAATTATGTTTGACTCGTTGTCTTTGTTCGGGTATCATTTTTCCTACCGTAACAGAAAAAAAAACAATTAATATTACATTTTCACCGTGATATCTAGTCAAAGCCTAGTTTTACGATGAGAGTATAGTGTGAAGATTATTGGGAAGTAGACAATACATCGTAAAAATCGAATGTACTGTTATTATATATCTTATAAGAAAACACATCATTGTTTGTTAGAACTTTCCAAAAACATTATTTGAAATTAATTTCTTGTCCAATAGTAATTCCTTTTTTGTGATTTTTTTTTTTTTGCTATATACGTTTCTCTGCGAGTTTGTTTATAGTTCAATTTCATTCGTAACTCGAAATGCACCTATGTACATTTTTATAGGACAGTTAAAATTTAACAAGTTAATTTCATAAGAAACTTTTTGAAATAGGCCGATGTAATAGCACCTAATCATACGCACGTCAAGTGTAAATATAAATGAATACAAACTATAGACATGCACAAAATTAACCACGCATTAACGGAATTGGGCACCAGAAGCCACGTTCATAAGTCTTTAGCTTACCATGTACAGTGTACTCTACGTTCAATATTTAAATGTGAACTTTAAAAAAATATATTCGACGATGTATTTTTCTATAGTCTATAAGAAGAAATGAAATCCATTTACGAGTATAATTTAAATAGAATAACGCTCGTTGGACACTATACACGGTTGTAAAATCCAGAAAAATAAGTCCAACTCCAGTCTTTCCTATTTGTTTACACTTACGCGTTATACTATCACGTACAAATGCATTATATATTAATTGCCAGTGTGGAACAACTGCGAACTCATAGTCTCAATCTATTTCACGTTATACCCTTGGTCCACTTTATAATATCTAATCTGATCTGTATACATGTAAAAACTTCAAGTACGACACCCATTTACGTATATGGTCGTACCTCGTTGCACATTTGTAATTTTTTTTTGTTTTAACATTTGCGTGCACTCCGGTATCGGCCGAAGATTTCGAAATGTATCGTTGCGATGAGACGCTAAAGGTGTGTATAACGACGTAGTGCGGGGCGCGACGGGACGTTGAAAACAGTTTTCGCCTCCGGAAAATATCAAGAGTGTCTGTCGCCATAGGGAGCCAAGAAATAATAGTCATAATAATAGTAATAATAATAATAAATATAATAGTAATAATAGTCATAATAATAATAATATATTATGTCTTCCGGTGCGCGCAGCCGTAATACAGTTTGACGCGCTTACTGGGCGACACGGTTTCGAACTTTCCGATCGAGCGGTTATGTTATCGCGAAGAGTCGCGTTATCAAGATCAGCATATTGTGTCCAAAACGATATTGTTAGCTGTCAAACTGTTATTATTGGTAACGTCAAAGCCATTGTCACCGTCTATAGATGACGCGTGACGGGGAAGTTTCAACAGGGTGAAAACTACGGACGAGATTTTTGCTGCGCACATTATAACATGTAGTGTATAAATCTTTGCGACATATAATATTATAATTATTATTCTTGCCGTACAGTAATAATTCGTCGCTCGTCAGACGCGTATATAATAATAATAATATGCCGGCTGCACTTTATTGCGATATGCAGCAGGTAGAAAAATTGAAATGCGAAATGCGAAAAAAAAAAACAACAACAAAACTAAAACTCTTTTACGATTTACGCGACCAAGCATGATTATTATTATTATTCCGACGCATTTTCGTTCCGCTGTTAATCGTTTGTATTGTATTAACATTTTAAAATTCTTATTCCGTCGCCGCGTTACACCGTTGTTTTTGTTTATTTTTTTATTTCATTTTTTTTTTTTTACGTTTACATTGCATATTATGTATTATATTTATGTTTCTATTTATCACTATATATATATATATATATATATATATATATATATATATATATATATATATATATGTATATTGTGTACGCGCGTACAATGTACTACTGGCTGCTACTATACCGCTGCTGATGCGGAGAGCGCGTGTACGCTGTAATATATACGTATATTGTTTTTTAACTACCCTTTTTTTCGGTTCAGAAGGTTCTGGAAAATCTGATGTCATGAAAAACTGTGTGACAACACAGCTTGTTGGCCATTTATCTGGAGTGTAACGAGCTGTACAAAAACGAGCTGCGGTTCCCTGTCCGCCGCCGCCTCCGCTGACGGGGCGCGCGTGCGCACGCGCGCCTTTGCAGCTTAACCGCCGGATAAATGATTGTAAAAAAACGATAATTCATTTTTAATCTCTTAACTGCGTTCTCCCTCTCCTCCCCTCGATTTTTTCTCGTCGCGCAGCCACTCCTTTCTGTATCGCGGCTGCTCTATGCGTCTACTTTCTGGTCGATGTCGAAAGGGTTACCGCAGGGCCAAAAAGTCGTCCCTCGACGATCGTTCGTTTTACGCACAAACTGCAGTTTTATACCAAAAAAACGCGCACGCGCTCGCGAACCCGCGAACGTGACAGCCACGTCGATCGTTTTGTGCCCACTGCCCACGGTGCATTTCCACAATGTTACAATACCAACCCGTCGCGTGCAAACTACCCACACGCAGCGCCAATTGAGTCGTAAGGTGTACTCAGTACCGTGAAAGTTGCAGTTAATTAACTTGTAGTTTTTAAACAATTAAAACGTGCGGGCGACCCCCGACCTAAAAATACACCGTGGCCCTCGATAATGAATTCTGCCGCGCATTGACGTGCACACATATTATATTTACCCGTACAGTACAATATTCGCGAGTACACCGCAAACTGTGACGGTAATATTACACTGCAAATACGTTCTAAATAAGCCACTCGAAATGTAATTTATACCGATGCAGTTGTCTGAAAACAACCATTCCCCTACCCCCCGGACGTGTCCGCAGTTGAATTTTTCGACTGATGAGAAATGCCAAAATAATAGCACATATAGTAATCGTATTGCTATGTTATTCCCGATGAACAATTAAGAAATAGTGCGCTTTTGGTAACCGACGATGGTTTTTCAAATCGAAACCGATCCTACGCTTTACCACTTTTTCTACAATGCACAAGGCAGTATTTACGTTTTATTTTTATTTATTTAGTATATTGTTGTGTAAATATTTATTTATTTTATTGAACGTTTGATTAGTTTTAGTAAATAATTTGTATATTCAATAATAATTTGTCGTTAATGAAGGATTATCGAAACAATTGAAATAGCAGATAGAAATTCGTCACAGTATATGTATACTCGGTTTGTTTGGTATGAATGATAAATGTGGTTGAAATTACATTTCGGTACACAGTATCACTTAACGACAAAGTCGCCGCTGTCAATCGTGTCAATTGGCTGGGCTGGTCGGCGTGTACTCATATATATGATTGTAATATTATGCGGTGGCTCGGGGCCATCTAAGATGGTGGAAAGTTATACGTACTGTTCAAAGACAATTTGCGCGTATTTAGTGAAAACGCTGTGTAATATTATACGCACTCGTAAGTCGTAACAAGGATATCGATTTTGCTTTACAGTTCAATTGGACGAAAGCGTTCGGAGTGCAAATGCTCCTCCGGTGAAGACTAAATAAAGTGTTGTGGACGAAACAATAACATTTATACATAACGCGCACGATAAAGTGCGTTGAGCTTACAGGTTTTCGGAAATTTTAACTTGAGTGTTCGATTGCGCACTGTTGCCGAAATCCTTTCCGAAAACTTATCCGCTTCGCAGCAAACAAATTTAATAAACATTAAAATACACTTCAGAAACGTGATGTTTGAAAAATGTCATGATTATTATTTATTACAATTGAGTGGTACTGCGAAACGCTGAAATGAATCGTTTCTCGGCGCTTACCCGGTACAGCATTTTAACTGGAAAACAATATTACAACACAATTTTCCAATCAGCCGTTGAAAGTCTTTGGACGTGAATTCGTATCCGTTGAAATACGGCACTCGCACCCTTGATACAATTTGACAGTATTATTTTGACATCATGTCGAATGGTAAGGAAACATAAGACCTTGATCCTCGATGAAAAACGTTCTCTGAAAAACGTCGAAAAATGAAAACGTATTCCCCCGAGGCGCATAATTATTATAACCATGTGCCCTGCAGCTGGTAAGGGAAGGTCCTATTGTTTATTCGTCAGCTCCCCGGAGTCTGTACAATATTCCCGATGCCATAATTTGAAATCAAGAAGTTTGGCGGATTTCCTGTTGATAAATACAACGCGGTCCGTGTATATGTGTATGTGCGTGTGTATGTGTGTGTGTACGTGTGCACGTGATTTATATAGGTAAACGTGTATATATATTATAATGCCATTTCATAGTAATTACGGTTGCAAATCCATAACGCGCGCTCGTGTACTAGAAAACATTTACTCGCGAAACTTCGGTTTAACCGCGTAATATATTATTATTATTAAATTATTATGTGATGTACTCGAGTCAAAGCTACTGCGCAGTGATTCGCGTAGGTGCGATTTTGAGCTTTTCGCGGAAGGTCGTTTTCACGAGATGATAATTATTCAAACGTAAGCGTACGTATGACGTGTGTACGGTCACTAGCTTTATACGCAAACGAATACCGCGGGTTATTACTTATTGAACCAAAAAACGTTAAGGGGAGTGGAGGGGAAGAAAAAAGTTTTATTTTTCCGTTACGAGACATTATAACACTGTGCTATGATGTTGCAATCAATACAGAAACCGTATCGCTATCACGCGTACCTACTACGCTTATGTGTAGGGCTCGGATGCGTTTGAATCTTTTCCGGGAAGCTTGACACGATGCTTTCCAAGATATAAATGTGTTTCAAGTATTTCTCTAATAACGAACCTTTTTGGGGAATTATTGTCTGCACTTATCGAGATTTTCGACATTTTAAGAACATTATTTTTTTTCTTATATCATAAAATATTCATAGAATTATACCTTCTAGTAATTTTACCAAAAACATTTAATTTATAAATATAAAAACACATTTTGTACGAAGCCAACATTTGGTGATCTAGTTTTTAAATAAAACGAATTCACGGATTTCTCAGAAACAATTGTATTATGATTTCAATTCAGTTTTTCGGAAATATTTTTTTGAAAGGTAATTTTTAGAGCATTTAAATCCGAGGCCTACAGTCATGTGTAAGTGTGCGTGCAAACACTGCAAACACGTGCGAGCCGGGTTGGGTCTATTCGATGTTTAACTATTCGCAGTGGGACCAAACTTCACGATTACTTACTGCGCGTGTATTATAGGATTATAGCGAATATTATTAGTTATTACCTACATCACCCGGGGTCTAGAAATTACTGTTCGCCTCGTGCCCACGGTCTTCGCGTATTGTTTGCGCTACAGCCGAACGGCATTAATATTATGTTCGTTTTCGGGTCGCGGATAACCGGGTAGCATGTCGCATAATATTACAATAATCATCGGTCGAACATCGAACCCCTGCGTGAGTTTTCCCCCTACGTTTTTACAATCGCGAGTTCCGTAGACTTCCCGACGCCGCTGCAGTGTACGCGAAACGCTCGCAGCAAGTACTCGTGCGCTACAACGGTACCTTTTTTTTTTTTCATATTTTTAAGTAATTTACAATCTATACAAAATTATGTACAATGAGCAAATTTGATAGATGATATAATATTAAGTAACAAAATTTAACATTTGTCAGCAGGCACTCAGCAGCACCACCCGACCGAGAACATTTTAGATGTCGTGGTTTTCTTTTTTTTTTTATTTTAGTAGATCTCTAGGCCACTGTCTTTTCAGTCTTCTACGTACATTGCCAGGAAGTGAGGTGGAAGAAAGTTGCTTTATTAATGGATTACTGTGAGAGTTTAAGTTGGAGTGAAATTTAGTGTAGTGTGCTTTTGCTAATTGATTGAGTGAAGAAATTTATTTTTTTTTCTGATTTTAAAACGGTACCTACCACACGGTTCGTGCGATTGACGGTGGACACCCGAGTGAGAGAATTTCACATTCGTCCGTCTAACATTGGCCGTTTCGCTTCGAAATCCCGTTTTTGTCGTGATAACAACACGTATTTGTTTCGAGTCGCCACCGACCACCGCCAACGTTTCGGCGACGATGGTACCCGGGGGCAGGACGATTTGAAGACAACGACAATCGTTCCTGATGATGCCTATCGTCGTTCCCGACTCACGAATTGCACCACCACGCATGGACGTCCTCACACGGAAATACGCGTTTTCTCGTCTGCGTGACCGCCCGTTTATCTGGGATCAGTCTGGCGCGCAAATCCGAATTAAAACCGATAAATTGGCGCAATCGTTGCTGAGCGGGTTTCCGAAAACGAAAAGGGAAAATACATAAGCTCGTCGCGACCGATTGTTATAATACTATAATAATAATAATAATGTGTGCAGTAAGTTGAACAATACAATGTACTCGGCGGCCCGTGCCGTAATCCGTGTGTTTTCCATTTTGATAAAGTCAATACTACCCGGGAAATCACGACTTCACAATAATATTATATTATTATTATTATTATTACTGTACGAAATGATTTTCTCGTTTGAACCGTGTGCTTGAGTACATTTTGTACGTGCGGTCCGCCGTCGACGGACAATAGACACGAAATAAATGAAAAGGGTACCTACGGGCCGAGTTCAATAATGGGTAGCATTTCAAATGTGCGTGAACTCTTAGGCCGACCGCGCTTGTATATTTGTTTACGCTACGGAAAACGAAAATAACGTTTTGCGAACAATATTAACGTCCCACGTGAACAACAGGAAACGATGTTTGTTAAACAATCCCTAGGTATAGGGATTTTTTGTTCTCGCGACTACCGAAGACGGGCGTAATATCATTTTAACCCGATTATATTGGAAACACATTATTCGAGTGTATAGGACTGTGCAAAAGTGCTTATCTACTGAGAGAAATTTTGGATTTGTTTTCCCCCAAACAACTTACAGATTTTCTCTCTCTCTCGCTACTAAGGTTGAGTATAGTACCTACAGCAGCACATGTGGAACGATATTAACCGTAAACTCAAACCGAAGCGAATCGGTCGCAATGACTACATGATCACATACAGCACAAGACCAGATTTTGATTGAAAAACAAAGCGACATGAATCGAATGGACGCATTTTAATATAGTGATTAGATTTTGGTTATAATGTCGTGTGTGTTGGACAGGATCTGGCAGAGATAATATAGGTGACACCAGTGCGCTATATGTCGCAAAGGTGCTGGTATTTAGAAAAGGAAAGTGGAAAAGTCTGTGGAAGAGAGTTTTTGATGTGGTTAAGTTGTGCAAGGTAACGTTAAGTCTGGCAGTGTCTAGAAGAGTGCGGTTTGAGATGTATAAGGTTGCTCCAAAAGGCTGAGGCTGGTATTTTGAATACTTTCCGACTTGACTAATTTATGCGCATATAAGTAGGCCCTAAGCAGAAGCAGCTTAGTTAAAATAATTGATGCGTACTATATCACTTAAGTCCATTATGAATGTATAGTCGTATAGGTATAATGTCACACATTTGTAGAGAAACATTCCTTGCAGCACTTTTGTACGTCAAACAGTTGTTTGTGGAGCTCGCGAACAAAGCTGCGGTTCGTATCCGAAAAGTGTTCTTTTACAAATCTTGTTCGTATAGGGTGGAAAAAATCCAAAAGATGGAAGAAGTCCGTCACACGAGTTTCCCCTGGCGGTGACGCGCATATCCTTTATCCGGATACAATCGGACTTGAGTGATGACGAAAAACGGCCGCCTAACGGCTCAGCGCAAATGTTAACACCGCACCGGTGACGTGTAAAACACTAGGTGAGGATACTTTGAAGTACTAGCGACACGTTTACACACGTCGGCTACACTGGTGACTCTAGACCGCGCAGGATTGTCACACGCGTGCTCGCGGAACACCGCCGGCGCAAGGCCGAACGATCGGGGTCAATCGACCGGGGATGATTAACTACCCGCAGTAATTAGACGTTATACTATTTCACGCAATTTATTGAACCCACTAACACCGCGTAATAAATCGATAGTCAAAAATATGTAATTGAACGTACAGTGTTTTATAAAATTCTTCGAAATATGCGCATCATGGTAGTTTAAACGTTTAGCGGCGTGCAGGTCGCCCTTGACGTGTTTACGCCGATAATTTGCTATCGTAGGTGATAAGTGATGTGACGGGCACGAATATGTGTTTTACTCGGTATTATTATATTATTGTTATTCGTGACCGTCGGATAGGCCTCTGTAATGTTGTCCGAACAGTTGCGCGTTTGAACGCGCTGGCGTACACGTGAAAAAACGTTAATGTTAACGTTCCGTTTGGTGGAATCGGGGGAAAAAAACGCACGATGGTTGAACGAATTTTACGATGTCATTTAGGCGAGTTATAAAATGTCATCTGGGATATATATATTTTTTTTTTATCACGTTTTAAACATAACGTTTTGGAGGCTGGCGGGTTAAAATCACCGGAAGAACATTGTTTTTGGCGGTGAATTTTAAACACGTCGTTTGGACGAACCTAATATTGGTGAATAATGCTTGACTATAATCAAGAACTTCGTGATTTCGCCCATAGAACTGACTCATCTGTACCCGGATACAGGTTCAGCAAAAGTTACGTTAACGTTGAGATGATTATCGTTATCAGCAGAACCGTAATATTTTATGAAAAAACAAATTGTCTTTAGCGGACGATAACAGTGGTTAGTAAATACCTAGGAAGCACGTAAATATTGTAGTCTTGATGATTTCGTTATGCTTTATTTTTCTTTATTTATCCAAAAGATCTGTCGAAGGCTCGAAGCGGACGAACATTTTCCGTTTTTACATGGTTCTGCGTAGAAATGAGTGAGATTTCAGATCGCTCTTTCTGGAAAATCCCTCTGTCCCGGCTCCCGGAAAGTTCCCGTCCATTCATTTTCAGAGAAATGCGATAGCGCAATTGCATTTTTGCACAACACCTAATATGATTTACCAGATTACCACTACATAACATGTAGTGCATAGTATTATATGTAATTGATTTCAGTATCGATTCCGTTTGAATATCATTGGCATGCACACACGGTGGCCGTACGAACGCAACAATATTATTCTCGAACAAAATACTCGTCTAAAACGTAATAATAATACATAACCCCGTTAGATTTTACTTGTCCAAATGATGTTTTTCGGTTTCAGATTTGGCAGGAAAAATGAAAATAAAGCCCTGTGGAATCGGAGGTTAGTAAAACATATTTTCTGAGCACCGAAATAGTAGTCTGCTCCCCCCCCCCCTCCATCCACCGTTCCTTCGATTCAGTGGTGTTCATACGCCGCCTGTAAAATAGTGCCGTCGGTAAAGTATTATTATAATAATTAGCCAGTGCTGGCTGTAAACGCCTATAATACACCTATACAACAATAATAATATTACACAATAGGTTAACTGTATCCCGTGTTCACGTGGCGTACGCGCGCGCGCGCGCGTGTGTGTGTGTGTGTGTGTGTGTGTGTACATTCATACATTTATTGCATATAATAATAATAATAATATAAACCTATTATATTATATGTATAGCGCGTCCATCGCAATAACGATGATTGATACCGTTTATCAACGCGTTAACGCGGGCGGCGACCGGCACCGATTCTACGTGAGGGCGGTTGCCTGTATACGCACAACGAGTAAATATAATATAATACATGTACGATATAGCATACGCATAGTGCTGAACAGGTACCTCTCTGCTGCGCCTCTGCCGATGGCTCGGTGATCGATTACGACCGTTTTCGATCCTCTCACTCCATCCCGTTTGTGTACAACACGTCTTTCTCCGTCCTGCCGCCCTCGTGCGCGGGAGTACGCAACGATGGCCGATGGTAATCGATCAAAGTGTAATATTATTATTATTATTATTTGTACGCGAGAAAAACGACGGCGGAATCGAATTTATTAAACGCTTGTCGCGAACCGGCGACGACGAAAAAGAATATTAATAGTAAAAAGAAAAAAGCAACATCGACAACAATATAATATAATACACTATACGCGTGTCTCTAGCACAACAATATAATACACAAGTATTAGGCACGGGAACTGAATCGTTATAATGATGCGTTTTGATGTTTACGTTTTATTGTTGGATATTTAATGCGTCCGCATGGTATCGAATCATCCGATAACATTTCGTTTGCGGTTCGCCTACAACACGGTGTTACGCACAAATGCGAGTGCGACTTAAATGCGAGTTTGGTTTTTTTTTGTGTTTTGTTCGGACAAACGACACATCAACAGCATCGCGCTGTTCACACTGGATCCGGCATGAATTAGAATCCTGGTCAAAGAGTGGAACCCCGGGTTTCGTGGCTCGCGACAGCGCTTGCCTGTAACCGCGAACCGTTTATTTTCACAGCTATTCACGAGCTGCGGAGGATGCACGAGACGGTAGGTGCCCAAGTACCCCTTATCCCATGGGTCGTCGTAGGGACCACCAGTAACGAGTACCCCATAAACTCTCTACGCGGGCGGGGCTCGTACCATAAACATAGGTTTTCATGTACCTACCAGCCGCCTTGGTCGGGCCGAGATCTATCCGATATCTACCCTTTTATGGTTTCGGGTGACCTTCAATGTTTGTTTCCGGGAGAAAACGTGCGCCGCACCGACAGCAGCCATCACCAGAGACTTTAGTCTGTCAACCGTATAATGGCTCCCGTAACAACCACCACGAAGCCGAAGCCCGAAGGCCGATACCCAGTCTGGTGTTGCCACCAGAGGTTCAATAATAGGTAGGGCTTCCGCCAACCGAGTTACCGGTAGGTACTCCCCCGTCTAAGTTGGGACATCAACGGTCGGATGCTTCGACCTAAGGAGTCGTTTACCCTAAAGTGTCAGCCATGAAAACCAGCCTGGATTCGAGCACATGTATCAGGCTCCAGGTGGACCTTTGACTGGCGATGCTCACTTGATGGTGGTAGGTCGCCAACCTCAGTTAGTTCGACTTTAGTCCGGGATCACTGGTCATAGAAACCACGTCAGTAGGTTTTGGATATCGTGTTCGTTGCACTTTAATCTGCCCGTCTGCTGTGGTAAAAGAACTAGAATTTATAATTCATTATTATTATACACGTTATAGGTTAGATTCATTATTGCTTATAAGTTTTATTGGTTCATCGTGCGCGATATTTGCGATATTTTTTGCTACGTACTTTTATCCGCGATTATCGGATACAATTTAATAATACGCTCGGGATCCAGCAGAAAATTATTTCGAACCGGCGATTTTCGTGATTCGAGCAACGATTCGCTTTAATAATGCTGCTACGTGAAATTCAATTATTAAGATGTGCTATTTATTCTGACCAATAACGTAGAGAAAAGAGGGTATACGAATAGGTAAGTACAGGCCATTACAATTTAGTACAACGTACCGTCAGACCTCTGAATATATAGGAAATTTATGACGGGGTTTTAAAGTTTAGTACGGAATAAAATCGAAATGTAGGTACTACAAGTCTTCTAGAGAGGCGATTAACATAAGAGCGGTGGTGATCGGCTTTAACGATCCTATACATACATAAGAACATAATTGAAGCATAAATGTGCATTTGTCGACGTCATACAGGTTGCCTATCGCACGATAATAATATACGAGGAGTGTTGTTTATAATTTTTAAGTAACAACGAAATAAAACTGTGATATTGCAGTATGCTTTCCATCTAAACCTCTATTGATAATGTAAGCCAACGTGGGTGAGTTTATGCAAAAATCAAATTTGAGCGAGCTGAGATAGATCAGTACTACAGAACGGATAACATATAATATATTTAACTCTCTCATTCTAAAGTTCATGCGCGGAAAAATGTTTATTCATTCGATAATAATTAGCACCGCACGTACCACACATGGCGTTTTACACCGTTTAAGTAATAATATTAAATATTCATCGTACAATGATGCGTGCCGTAGTATAGTAGGTATTATAATCATACGCTTGTTTTTATTACATCCACGGTTTCAAACGCGATTTAATAAAAATAAAAAAAAACCATCAAATACATTTTTAATCTAAACTTAACCGGGGAACGGATAAGTTATCGCGATGATGGTTACCATTAAAGTGGTCGAGTAGAGTAATATTCGCTAATCGTTACACTTATACACCAACGAGTTGGTAATAAAAACAATTTACTTTTTAACTTAACATAAGTCCGTTTACGTGAATGTTACCCCATAAAAGGGTAAGTTTTTTTTTCAACCTATAACATAAACATAATTAACCAGCTACAGCCCACGTATACTCGGTGTAAGTACGTATTTCTGTGCGTGCACGTGATCAAGTCAGACGAGTCACGAATCGATTGTAATAGAAAGTAAACAGTATACGTACATACCTAAACGTAATATTATCCATAATGTACAAGTGATGCAAATGATTTCTGCAGGCGGGACGGGAAAGAATCCGTTCGGTTCCTCAGGATTAAAATGTGTATACGTCGTGTATAGGATGTAAGTTTTGAGCGTCATGATTCACCTGCGCGGTGCTTTTTTAAGCACTCGGTCAAAGTTTAACTACCGATAGCGGCGTGTGAATGGAGACGATATTTCGTACGGAGGTACAGTGCGCGACAGTTCGTATCGAAATAGCGATCAATAATTTCACGAATTTGAAAAGAAACACAACTTTTCGGCATCAATACAGTCGACGATACGTTTTGCCACTCAATAAATGCATCAAACGTAGTTGGGTGTTTTATCACTCGACACGAATATTTCGTTAATAATAATCGTAATAATATTACAGTGAACTCTCGCTATGTCAAATCTCAAGGGGAAGAGGAAAAAAGTTCGAGATATCGAGTTTTATTAAAATAATTAAAAAATTTAAAAACCAATAAACAATTTGAATGCTTAAAATACATAATTTGAATATACGTTAAAATACTAGTACTACATACATGTAACGAAATTACAATATTTATTAAATTAAAAGCTTAAAAAAAACATTCATTAACGATTGTTTTTTATCACTATTCTGTCTTCAGTTATGTCTAACAAATTGGATAATGCTGAAAAATCACCATACATATATAATATATACTCTAGAAATCAATACCATACCCGCAGAGGTCTCAACAAAATTTCTCAACGTTTTCGAAGCGTGTTTAGCTTGTTGAATTGAAACTACTGCAATGGCAATTCTTCCTCTTTTTGTAGTACGTCTTCACTTTAGCCGGGGTGGTCGTTGGTTTCAGATATAATTTCTTTATCCGTCCATGCTGCGCACACATATTGTACATTGTTGTCCATTTTCACACAGTATGAACGAATTATGTCGTCTAAATCGCGTTTAAACTATCGGCGTAAAAGTTCCGTTTATCTTTCCGAGTATTCGAGATAACCAAAAACCGATCAATCGAATTTCGAGTTGACGAGCGTGAAAATATATTGAGTGTATTGGTAGTTTCAGGAAGATTTCAATCTAGTTCGAGATAGCGACGTTCGACATAACGAGTGATCACTGTGTATCGTTTTATTAAATTGTACATAAATATTTTATGTAACAACAAATCACAGTTTTCGTGTTTTAAATCATTTTTCCGTGTTCCACTTGTAAATATTGTACACCACACCGTCAACGAATATTTTGACTATATTATTCCTTAGCCCTATTTACAACCGTATTCGACACAAAAAACCCGCGTGTCGTTACGTAAACATCAACATCAACGAACAGCATCCACTGCACGAGGCTCGATATTACAATACAGCCAATATGGCGTTGAAACGGGCTCGTAAGAATATATTACAACGCCCGTGTTTTTACGTCAGGACGGTGTCGTCTTACGGTACGGTTTATAATATTTACCACGGAATTTTAAACATTTTATCAGTGCCGAGAGCCGCGCACTTTCCGTTTCCGTGAACACTTCGTGGAAGTTGGTACGGTCTGACGAAATTTAATTTTTCGGCTTAAAGAAAATTGCTCGCATAAAGCTTAATGACTTAAACGCGGTACTGTGTACACCGTTACCTGCGCAGTGTTCTCGTGTACGCGATATTCCGCTAGACGTTGTTCCAGCACGCACATAACTTTCTAAATCGTTTTCCGAGACACGGCCCCCGGTAGCGTTGGAGATTTCTCGGTATTCGCGTTGCGCGCGGAAAATCCTTTTCCCCCGCAGCGCACAATAATAGTATAATAACGGTACGGCGCGCACGTGTGACCGACGTCCTCTTGAAATAAGTTAACACGGCCGCTATGCGGTATCATCGATCTTGTGTCTATATTAATGTAACGTATCCGAGTTCTCGGTAACCACACATCATTTATTCAAGGGCGACAGTATAATCCTGGCCCCGGACGTCGGTAGCGTCATTACAACACCGCAATAGGTATACGCGTTGTATACGAGCAGAAATCGTCGCCTAAGAACCAGGTAACACGGTCAATCTCAACAATATATCCATCTCACTGAGGTCGTTTGATATTCGTCGTCGTGTTCTGCTACTACGCATCTGAGTCGGCGGCCTACTATTGTCTTCCCCGTCGCCAACTAGTCGGTGCGTTGCTAATCGAACAGGAATGATGATTGGTTGTTTTTTTTCGTGTAATGACAGCTAAAGGCCTATTTGTTTGTACAGGACTTGACCTAGTTGTTGCAAACGTTTGATTGGATTGTGCGTGAGGCTAGTTGTGTGCCCAATGAACGATTGTTGTAAAGTGCACTGGTACGCGTTGTCCGACCTCTCGCTGTCATCTGATTCGTCACGTTGTGCACTTACGACGAGATCAAATGAAGAACCTTTTACAAATTAATGATTATTTCCTCTTTTCATCTATTTTCCTATTTTTGGGGGACTTGTGTTAGTGCTACTAGTGCTACTTCACATCGTCATATCGCCGTCCCCAAAATTACCGTTTTGAGGTGCATGTGTCTATCTGCTTGGTTACAAGTTTGAAGTTGCCGGTCTGCGGACGATTTGAAACGTCCCACGATTCATTTTAGCCGATCTGAGCGATTTCGTCCGTGGTACCAATGACTTCGGTGAGAGTTTACTAGAGCATTCATTTGCGCACCCCGGAATTTCCATGTTTGAGGTTTTTCGATAATGAAACGACTAACGAGGTAGTTATATGGCGTTATATATTTTTTAGTGTGCGGATGGAAAGTACCTAATGAGATTTTTCGGGTCATTGTTTACATAAAAAAAAAACTTGAAACCCATAACTTTTTAATAATATGCATGTATGTGGGAAAAATCACGTACATTAATTTATATTTTAAACAATTATATTTATAGCTTAAAACCGTATGTTTTTATTAAAATTGTTTATCTTTTGAACAATTTTCACAGAGCTCCCACGGGTTTGTGTGTACTGGGTGATTTGAGCAGTTATGCTAAAATTACGCCACTGCCCACTACGTGTCGTACACGACGATTACATATTATGCCGTCGCGGTCCTTTCCGAGCAGTTCCGCCCGGTGAGGTTGTATGCGCGCGCATCGTTATTTATACGCGCCCACGCCGATTAACGACTGCGCGTCATCTCTCACCGCTCGATTCGATCAATTATTGCAATATACGACCAAGGAGATTGCAACATAATCGCATTAAGTTTGTGATCGCATGTAACATATATATGTGTGCGCGTGCGTGCTAGAAGACGAATGTCGTGAGAAAAATGTAAACAAGTCTCGCGACGACTAATCGACTTTTTGAACGTCCCATCAGCATCAGCAAAAGTTAATGACCGCGTGTAAAACGTATACAGTATTACAATCAGAGTCGGGCCGTATAATAAATACGAAAGTATCCGTACTGGTTATATAGCATTTAAGTGTGTAATGATATGCAGTATCATGTATATACAAAAATGTTATGATTTAATAAATAACGACTCCTTCGGCACACACGCACACAGAAAACAAGCAATAAAAAGGGACAAAAATCTAACGGTTCCCCATTGTCAATAACTAGGTCAATCTTCATGGGAAACCGCCTTTTGGTCAAAAGAACCATCCCACCACACATTCAGACCTCTCTATAAAACGTCTTCAGACAGCCCTTCTCTGGGCTCTCCGTTGCAAGTCGTCAGTGCGTGCGCACCGACTTGGCGGTGGCCTCAGTTTTACTTAAAAAATACAAATTTCTGGTTACGCGTTGTGACGAGTATCGGCCGTCAACCATTATAAATCAACAATCGTTCGCCGTCCAAACTAAAGGAGCTTTGTCGTCAGTGTGTGCACACGGACTTAGCTGAAACCGATACATACATTAACATAAATACCAAAAACACCGCCACCTAAATACAGTCTGTGTTTGAGTGCCAGGGAGTCCGGCTTTCATCCATTAAAGACTGTGTTTGTTCTTAATATTTCTATACTTAAGACGTAAGCATCGAGTAAATCGCGTGATAAATAATAAAATACATGTAGGGCACCGAAAACCAATGTACCGGTACAGCATTCGGCGCCCGAGTACACACGTCGAAGGATCTTGCCCGACCCCGATCATTGTATACGATAATTACACGTATTTTAACGCCACAGTTGTTTATCGAGTACGCCCGCGGTTTTCGCGATAGAACAGAAAACACGAACGATGCACGTGCAGACCCCGTGCGCGATTGACGAACTAAACACGACGGGCGGACGTGCGCGTGCATATTTTCCCGTTCGCATTTGTCGCGTTTAACTTAACCGCCCGGTGGAAACACTCGCTTTGTTTAATGAACAAGTACACCCCGAGCATAAATACCGTGTAAATATCGGTACAGCAAAAGGTCGAATAAAATTTCATCGGGACACGTGCGAGTACGCGTTCGTGTACCACCGAATTTAAACACGAAAACGACTCCACGGTCTCTCGGTCGCAGCAGGATGCATTAAAATTCTAAAAATTAAATAAAAAAAAAACACACACACACACACCCGTACGTACACAAGCGTACTGACCCGGACCGACGGGAGAGATAGGATCGAAAAATATCACGCAAAAACCCAACGCTACGATATTATAAATGTAGAACCGGGCGTCGCGTCTCCCACAGGAATCATCCGGGCGAATCGGACCCGTCTCTGCGGTGCGTGCTTCGCCGGGACAAACGCGTTAACGAAAAAATACGATTATAATATTATTTGTACACGTGCACGTTCGTTCGCGAATGCGTGTGTGTTACCCGCGTCCGAATAAAACGTTTCCGTTCATATTTAGAACTCGGGTCTGTATACCTACTTGTTCATTATAATAATATTATTGTTTAATTATACGTTTGTTTACGTCCCGCAAGTAATGTTTTATTGACCGTAAGAACGCATTATTGTTATCTTCAAAACAATCGACCGATCCGTTTATTTAATTATACCGTACGGGATCTGAAAAAAAAGAATTATACCCTATAAAACTCTTATTATTCGTACCTATACACTGCCTAGAGATTCGTAAAACTCACAAAAGTATAATATACAATAAAATTATGAAAAAACTAAATTTACCTATGATGGTAAAAAAAACTTCTATTTCCATTATAACGGAATATTATTAGAATTCAAGCAGCAGATAAATGCTGAATTGGATTGATCCAATCATTAATATTTAATTCAAAATATCTGTATAATATTCAAGAATCATACCATTCGGTAAGTTTTGATCGTAAACATAATTTAAAATGCCCAAAATGTTGTTTAGCAAACACATTTATCAAATCTTCTGATTTTACATACATTTTAATTTCATATGATTGTAAATTTGCTGTCTTATGAATGTATTTTTTAAACCATGTAAAGCACCTTTAAACTTATGGAGTTTCGTTGAAAATTCCAAGTTTCTGTCCTATCGTACCGCTTTAGATCCAAAATTACTCGTAAGATATAAGTCACAACTAAAAATGGTTTATTTTATTGTAAACCAAGTCCTGAGGCTGTTAGAGAGGAGAGGCAGGCCCTTATAGCCCCTCATTAAGCCCAACACTGATGAAAACGGTATCAAGCCCTCAACATTCAAACACATTAATATATGATATTGTTATATAATTTTATTAAATTGTAATACTTGGTAAATGGTAAGGAACTCCGTACCAATCGCAATCAATTGTCTGATCGCCGGATACATTTCTTATGAAACGTGTTCATCGTTATGACGCGAACACACAACAGGGTTTTCGTTTTGGATTTCATAAGAATAAATAAGCGCCGTTTGCTGCTATAACACGTTCAACAGGAATCTTTCGAACAAATACGACAACCCTGACATAATGTGTGCGTCGCGTGTCACTCACACTATATATTAAAGTCAATCGACGTTAGGGATAAATAAAATGATTTGTCAAAAAAAAAAATATATATATATTTCAGAACAATATTTCATCTGAATTTCGGTAGCAGGATACGGAAACAGCACGACGCGCGACGTTGATATTTTATTACCTACTCTGAAATGTATATGATTTCGTGGATTTCTTTTTAATAACATCGTCCACCCCACGGCCTGGTCCGTTGACTCGTCTTTTTTCCCGACAAAGTATTTATCGAGTTTTATTTTTTAAGACGGACGCGTCTGTCATTATTAAAAAATATTTTTGAAATAAAAAACAATCATTTAATTTACAAAATACGGGTCCGATAAGTTCGAGAAACCAAACTGAAGTATTTCGTTATTAAAAAAAATAAAAAAATGATTTTCTATTATAACAAGTTGTACATTATTATTATCCTTATCTCGGCATAATAATTTATGTAGAAACTTCGAATCTAACAAATTCTATATTTCACATAATACGTACACGGAAAGAATTATTTATCATCGTAGCTGTTTGGTGTAACTATATTTATTTTATTTTTTAATAACACTCGCAGTAAACAATTTTTTTTTCTCGACTAAAAAAAAAAACCCCCGTAAATTTATGTACTTATTTTTTATGCTCGTCGTCGTATTTTGCGGACGATAAGGATTCAACAACACATTAAATAATATATTCTGTACGCTATGCGCTCTAAATTTCGGTCAAACAATTTAAAGCACGCAGTGTGTGCGTGCGCGCGCGTGTATGTGTGTGTACAATTTAATGGACGTATCTCTTTGTTTGTGAACATGATAAAATTATAAATTCCTTATCATGTTTTGGAATATATACGATGCAAATATATGAATATATGGAAACAGAAACGAACGGAGGGCGATTAATACGCTCGTGTATGTTTGTACGGTGCAATACAGTTAACGGTGTATAATAATAAATTTTAACGGGGTCCTTTTTTTTTCCTCTTTGTATTTATTTGCATTCCACACGAAACCCATAAACGTACGCTGAAACGTTCAGTAAATCGGTGCACCGAACGATAAGTGCATTTCGCTGAAATTAAATGAAAAATCCATTCGGATGCGTCGTGCGATTGTCTCGATTGAAAAATTAAAAAGTACCCAACACAATATAACATACGTATGTAGTATTTTATTTCGTCCGGCGTTCAACAATGCAGCACTCCGTGTACGTTACGCGTCTATACATTTATCGGGAAGATGGACGGGACACGAAATGCGTATCGTTCGGGCTGCAGTCCGATATTGAGCGAGTGAACGCTTCGGCGTGTTTCCAAATGGTCACGTTTATCGCAAAACTTGAAGGTGGTCACAACGTTGGTCGTGTTATGGGAAAATTCGAAACGGAGCATGACGAGTATACGATTAGACTGCACGAGGACCGCGCGGAATGACTGAAAATGACGAAATCAGAAAGACGTTGTATGCATTATTTGAACATTCGGGTTGGCCGCTAATAAATATCGAAAAATCGTATGTCCTATAAAAACTTGTTGTTCCACCTACTTGCCAACACCACGGTTAACTTCTTATAGCTCTTGCCGAACTCGTGATTAGCATCTGATAATGTACAGTTCTTAAATCAGCCTATATTGTATACATACATAAAAAAATATGAAACCGCTTAATATATTAAAGGAATTAGACAATTATGTACAAGTTTTATTATAGCATAGCTAAAAACTACAAAACTGTAAAACACTATCGAAGAAAATATGATTTATTATGATTTAAAAGTAAACAAAACTTTATCTGATCTCTAAATTCTGGCACTTAAGACGATTCACGTGATGTCGAATTCAAAACCCAAAACCGATATTTTTCACTCAAATCCGATATCTTAAACCACATTGCATGTGTTTGTGTTGGTAAAAACTAAAACTTAAAGAAAAAACTTAATTCTAAAATCGAATTTGGAAACCCACGAGGCACTATCTCGACTAGAAATATACTCTACAGTCCGTAGTTTAGTTGTACTCGTATATGACAATATAATAAAATATTATGGTTATTGTCTTTCTGTAATTTGGTAAGGCTGGGAAAAGTGTTATATATCAATAATAACAATAGATTGTAACGGACACAGTCAGTGGTAGTGGTTATCTTTTAGTGCTGAATGCTGTTATTAAGCCAATGGTCGTTTTTTCAAAACATTATAAGATATTTTGATAATTCAGTATTTTTAAAAAAAAAAAAACCCATTAAAATATCAAATACAATTTAAAACAATTGAAAAAACGGACGTAATTTCTGGGTTGGACGAGACACCACGTTCGGGTGAGATATAAGAATTGGTCTATACTTGGCTACTGAACATGGTATAATTTATATGACTTGTACGATAGTAATTATCGTGACTAAAAAATTAAAACTATCTATGCAATATCATTTTTCTTCTCAATAAACCGAAAATACCAATGGCCTACGAACACACGCGTAGAACAAAAAAAGGTCATGGAAGATATGACACTACCCTCGTCCCCTCAAGCCGCTGTATTGAGCCCCCCCCCCACCACCCCACATCTGAGTCATGATATTTTCTCGTGCACTGCAGTTGCTGAAGGTCGACAAACACGTCTATAATGTCAATATGTAATTGTTAAACGTAATCAGACTTTTTTCGCGCACGGTAATGCAAGGGGCTCGCGGACGCGGAACAGAAAAATCTTATCTGTTCCCACACATTCCTGTGTCGCCCACAAACGTCTATCACGAAAAAGCAGGCCGCCGTCGGGTTATCGAAAACTATACGTCGTGCGTGCCACCCGGGAACACGACACTAGCGATAAAACGATTTTCCGTAATGCGATCGAGACACCGGCGGCGATAGTCGAGATAACCAGTGTACTAAACGGAATTGGAGTACGTGAAACGCGTGATAATAAAATAACATCATGTATCGTAACTGTACGCGATTAAAAACCGTAGTGATTTTCCACGCGCTGGTCTTAGTGCGTTACGAGAGGCGGCGTTTCAGATGTTCAATTTTTAAATTGTTAGACATTATTATTATTGAACGCGCGCCGCAGTAGCTCCGCCGAAGCATTCTGCGGCAACCCATCCGAATCGGTTCTCATACCCAAAAATTGACATTCCGATCGGTTCCCACCGGGACGTGTTTCCCATAACACAAAAGTCTGGGCTTATCGCGTCGCCCAAACTATTTTCCTTCCTATTTGTTTTGATCTGGATTAGAATATTGACGGAAAAAATCAAAAAACGAACACTTGATTTAAACGTTATTTGGTATTATAACACTGTGTCTTATGTCGGTGTACTAAATATATGTATATATATATTATATATACGTATGTTATAATAGTGCATCGCAAGGTCAAGGTCGTTTTTAAGGGAGACGGGGTGACTGTGCGATCGTCCTCACTGAATAGGTTAATACACAGATGGTATGTTATTCGTTTTGTTTGTTTCGGAATTCTTTGCATGAAGCGCATTAAAATATTAACAAAAAAGAAAACAGATGAAAAAAAAGACAGATTATCTTGATGCAAAAAAGGAGAGATTTTAAACTTAAAAAGTTTAATATTCGTATCTGATTTCTATACCTGTATATACATTTTCAATATACCTATGTAGAGCTTTGTGATAATTATTATATTTTAAAATGTAAACAGTTGGTCAATAATATAAACTTAAAGGGTTCAAAGTAGATTATTTTTGTTTTTGATCATGTGCATTTCGTACATGTAGATTATATGACTGAAATGTCGAACCCACCGTTCATGGTGAATTCGAATTTGGAAATTGTAATTTTCACGACAGTTGCATATTGTTATTTTTTTGGAAAAAAGCAATTTCAATATTCTTGTTTTGTTTTTTAAAATTGTTTTCCTATTTTAGTTAAACGTATTTTCCTTTTCGATAAAACTAATCGAAATGATAATAAAAACAAAAATGCACATATTCACTTCTGTGATTACAATTGTAATCGCATATCTCGTCATTTTCAAAACGCATATGGACCTGCACAACTTTTACTTGCTTCGCGTGGCCCTGCGGTCTCCCAAAAAGGTTGGTCACACCTCAAATCTTAGGAGTACATCAGTCCCGTTGAGACACGTCCTCATCACTTAACTGTTATGGTGTTCGTTGACTATATACGGTATTCAGTGGCATATTTTCAATTTTTTTAAGGGAGGGGTTTAAAATTATTTTTTAAAAGCCAAGTGATTTTATAATATTATAAAAAATATACATATTAGATATGTATTTATAATTATATTATTTTATTATTATAATGAATACATATTATGACTCTTATTTTCCTAAATTCAACATCAAAAGGGGATTAAAAGGTAATAGGGGTAAAAAATTAAAAACGTTATTTCTTGGTCGGGTTTTTATAAAACAACACTCAAACAGTTGATCAATTTAACAATTCAAACCTCGGGTGAAGCAGGGTATTCATAATCTATATCTGTATACTAGCGCAAGCGAAGCTACTGCCAAAAGCTATAATAAATAAAACAAATAACGATAATAATCAGCTTAATAACTTATTAATATACTCGTATATTTGAAACAATCTCATTTTAATTTTGTTTAAAATAGCTTAAGCAATATTTAATCCTACCGAACAACGACAATGCATACATTTTTTCTACTCAAACCCGGCAAAGAGGGGTAATTCAGATAGTGTATAATGTTGCGTGGGTAAAATGTAATAAATATCGTTATCGTCGTCGCCGTCATCGTCGGACTCGACCAAGAAAAACCCAAGTAATTAATTTTTACACAAACGTTATAAACACATAACATAAACGATTTTTTTTTTCCGAGGGAGGTCGAGACCCGGGAACCTCCCCCGTAAATACGCCACTGACGGCGTGTTACACGCAAAGCTTTCGAACGACCGACAGCTCGACGTCTCGACGGTCACTTGTGTTGGTCGACCGGTAGGTGTTGGTCTACGGAGGACTCTTACGAGCAACACGCAGGGAACACATCGATATTGTATTCGTTTATTCCGCGACCGCGAGGTGCGTGGACGTACACGCCCGAACCGGGTTTTCATATTATTTACCTCGAAGGGGGATGATGGAAGGGGGTGGGTTTACGGCAATGCTTTTAACGTTCGGGGGGAGAAAAAAAAAAAAAACCAAATTCCACGTACGCGGGCAGCGGCGACTCTGCGATTTGTACCGGTACGTGCGAAGTGAATAAATATTGCGTTCGACGGAGTAAAAAACTAAAGAAACAATTGAACGCCGCGAGCCGTACACGCAGTACGTGTGCATATTATTATATCGTGTACAGGCAAGTGTTGTATTATTATTATTTTTTTTTTATTGATTTAAGCCTCGGCATCTATGGCCATTGGCATACAAAGAATTTATTGGTTCACATTTTCTTAAGCTACAATATTTACAAATACAATTCAAAGATTATAAACTATTAATAAGATTGGTCTTAGTTATAAAGGTGATCATGCGGTTTATGTTGTTTGGGTGAAGTGCTTCAGATAGGATGTTTGAAACCCCTGCCTCCCGTGTCTCCGATTCATATGAAAGGATGTATCATTATTGTTTCCACACGTTGCGTGTACGAGAATAGGTTCATCGAACAGACCTCTGCGCGTGCGTGCGCGTGTGTAAACGCGGAACTGGCACGGAGCAGTCGTATGTAGATACGTATTATTTAAATAAATGTACACGCAGAAAAGTGAAGCCACCCGTGTGTGATCTCGTTGCCGATGGATGATACGATTTGGATCACTTTAAGGGGGCGGGGGTTTACTGCAGACACACACACACACACACATATATATATCATATATAAATGCGGCTAAAGGTTTAATAGAAAAGGTAGTTCCTTTTTTTTGGCTTATTGTGTTATTTATTTTTGTGCGGGACCTTTTTAGTTTTATATTTATTTTTTTTTCCCATCATTTTTCAACCAGCGGAGAACGAAAACAAGACAATTCCATTTTCGCTCGGATTGAATTTATCGTTTCCGGTGCGCTAAGTACTCTCGAGAATGCAAGCTCGTGATGATTTTCAAATACATTCCCAACCGTACGACAACAATACGCCCGACGATATTCATATACACATATGTATATATTATGCTTGCGGTGTACAAAAACAGATGCGTCTCTTATACGACTACTTCGAACAGTGTAGTGTGCTCGGTGGTCAGAACACTTCTGTCATTGCTTTTTTTTTTTAGTGCGATTCGATTATAAGGAATATAATATATTCTATAAATATTATTGCATTACACTCGCAGAACTGAAAAAAAAACAAGTATACCACTATTAGCATATATTATATAATATACGACAACACGTAAAAGTCATATCAACTTGCAAAAATATAAGAAGAATTGAAACCATAATCGCATGCATAGAGTGTTGACAATTTACATACTTCGAATCAAATGATTGATTAAATGTTTTTTCTATATTATCTAGATGAGGCAATGAGGAAGAACAAGTTTTATGGGTTGGTCGCTTTGGTTACAATGATGCTCTTTTGACGATTTTTATATAGCTCAATCGAATTTATATTTCCATTATCAGTCCGTGCGGTAGCCACCGGTCTGAATTGCATTTGGTGATTGAATTTTTTTTTTTACCAAATTACAAAAAGTGGCACGTACCTATGAATAGTTTACTTTTTTTTCGTATTTTTATCACGGTGTTAGTTTCGGAACAAGTATTTTAGTATCTTTTTTTTTTCAATTCATTTTGATTATATAAGTTTACTTTAGTTTATTTGCGGGGACTTCGATATCACGTAGAACATGAGATCACGCGTCAACTCTATACAAAAAAAAAAAAACCTCAAAATATAGATTATACTCTCGTGGGAATTGGCGCAAATATGAATAAAAACAACAGCTTATCTATTACTTATTAATAAACTTCTATTTTTTAACGATTTTTAATTTAATTGACTAACAAAACAAGAATGTCTAACCTACAATACATCGGGACGATAATGGTTATTATAATAACGAGATATATGAAACATAATCAGTTTATGGTCGAAAAAACATTTTTATTAACTGTATTTTTTGTAATAATCATGACAATAATATTAATAATAGATTGATACACTTTATTTTGATATCACTAATTATTCATTTTTATGCAAATATAATTCAACAAAATGGTTGTACATACTTTACTTACGTAATTTGGCCAACTTAAGTTTCTACAATTTATTGTGTTTCAATGTTTGTACTCCTTTTTCTGCTCTCTTGCATCCGTGTTTTAGTAAAAATGGTAAAATTATTTTCTTTCAAGTAAAAGATTCTTAGGATCTAGCCTACCTGTAAGTGGTTTCTTATTTGTCTTCTGTTACATTTACATTTCAAAATAGTTTGTGTTTAAACATATGTGTATACGTTATATATAACTAATCGCATTGTAAACGGATTTTATTTAACACAATTCAAACACGACGATCAATCTGATTCATTGAATAGTTATGATAACATCCTGGAAAGTAAAATAAAAAACAAATAATGATTAATAGGTATCATATTATTTGATATTACTACGATTGAGAGGTGTTGTACGCGTTACCAATTTAGTTGTTGAAAATCGATAGTGGAAGGGGTGTACTATATTTTGCAGACTCAAATCAAACAATCAAATACAAGTTCCGATTACCTTGGGCAAAATTTTATCGAAATAACTTTTCGGAGAAATATGTATTCGAACGGTTTTTTACATGATTCGAATAAAAAATAAACATATAATTCTTTATGATATCATGATTTTTAAACATTATTTTCCGATTAAAAATGTTTTCAAACATAGTATTGAGCTCAATACAAAAATGTAGTAGTAGTTATATATAAAGGCATGCGCCATATAGCTATTAAAATAATCTCTTTAATCTTATGATTTATTATATTATCGAAACGTAGAAAACGTCGTTTTGTCAAAATACCTATGTACCTAGTACTTCATAAACTATAAAAATTACTCGGGTCGTGTTTCCACTTTAGTTGTTCTACGAGTGTCGAGTACGCATTGGAGCAGGGTTAAAATACAATTTAATACGAAAAAATTGTATACAGTAATAATTATTCGGTCAATAATACTAATAATCAGTTACAATAGTTCGAATAATTTTTATACATTATTATTGAAATACTAGTTTTATTAACAATATAATGATTCATATTTTTTATTCGATCAATTATGAAAAATGCACCTGTATAATAATAATATATCTTAAAAAAAATGTTATCCAAATAAACACCTGGATGCAATTGTATATAAATTGATCCCAACCCTGCGGACAACGACTCGACTGCGAATTGCTTTTTGAATAGGATATATGACAGACGATAGTCGTTTTAAGGCATTACTTTCGCAACCCACCGCGGTGGGCCTCTAGTTGATAAAATATGTTATTTTAATGTCTCGTTTTATTCCACCGCATCCGTTCATTGACCTCTATATCTGTACGTGTCGCAAATACATTTGTTCCACAAACAATATAACCGGTCTTTAATGAAAATCAAACTGATTGAGAGGGACTCGTTAGAACTTCGCATTATAGTATACAACAATTATTTGCTGTAAAGCGTAATTGTGTTTGTTATTTTTTATTTTTAACGCCAAATCCAATAAAAATGCAATGGTTATAATATAATAAATGGTAATAATATGTTGCTTATTGATCATCTATTGTTCTCGCGGAAATCGGAAATAATTGTCGACCGTTCCCGATCGCAATGCGACGAACAAAATACGAACAGAATGATAATATAATCGTATAATGTACTATTATTTCTCTGCTCGCCGAACAATTTTCAACGGGCGTCGTCGCGTCGTGACGTTATCGTAAAGTTTTCCGAAATTGACGTCATTGCAGCCGTACCATACCGTTACCGCTCTAGACGTACCACAGAGTTTAATGAAAGTGAACTTATAAAACGAAACCTGTTAAAGTGTTCACGGAGAATCGTCCTTCCAAACTTGAATGATTACCGAGCGTTAACAGCTGGAAATATGATCACGGGATCACGGAAGCTTTTCGTTTTTTTGGATGGCAACAGGACACGTGCTTTTTCATCTTCTCGAATGGTTTTAGCGCCAAACGCACGTACATCTTCTATAGAGAAAATATTATGCACCGTGGAACCCGGAATATAAGATCACGCGCGATTAGGTGACTTTGTGTCGATCGGTTCGGAGAAGGAAAACAAGTTGCTGGCACTTGACCGAATAGGTGCGTGCGTTAGCGCGTAAAAAAAATGATGGAACGCGTAAAGCGCGCTACTGCACGTACGTACTGGCGGTTGTTAACGATTTTAAAAGATAGGCCCGATCACTGTTTAACGTCGATTTTGCGAGCGGGCTGTTAAATATGATTATTATGTTGACCGTAATATTATAAAACGGGTGAGACGGGCGGACGAGCACATAGAATAAATACCGAAACGCCGCAGGTATAACGCGTACGGACGAGTAATTCGATTAAAACGGATTCCCGTGTGAAAAATCGCCGAAAAAAAGTTCAAAAGACGAGCAAAAAAAAATAAAAATTTACAGCGGTTTCTCGTCGTCCGATAGTATTTCTAATTGAAATACTTTTGTCTTATTGGTCGGTGTAATACTGATCTGCTTATCGTACGCATACACCGCGACGAGTGACGGACACGCATAAATATATTACGTTTATCGGCAGTTTTATTAATAATAATTTTATTACGTTCCCGTTTTTTTAGACGATGTACCAACGAGGAAGGTATTTTATTTCCTGCAATGGCATCGAGCGAATTTCGTTTAAAATTATTATACCGTCATATATTGTTGTATGAAACAAGTCCTGTGTTTCTGGAGCCGTCTTACGTTTCGATTGTGTTATTAAATGTTGATTTACGAATCGATAAAATCCTTGGTTATTATGTAATACTATATCTGTTTTCGTATGCATCCGATATCAATTTGATCTTCAGTTGTGTGCCGCGGTGGTGTAACGACAACCAGGGGGTCTTTTGGCAAGCACACCGGGTTTCCAAATGAATACATCAAGCCAAACGGATTAAGTTTTTTTTTGGGTACATTTCATTTAAACCGTGAATTGTTTTCGTGTGGCGATATCAAATTTTCGATTTTTTTTCACGATTGTTTGTTATGTACTATTTATTTGTATCATCCATTTGTAAAATGTAAGATCGCGTTATTAAACAGATTCGATTCAAGTTCGATGTTTAGGTTGTAGACCCCTTAGAGGTCAAAATGAAGTCTGGAAATCTACTTTACGTATTGTATTATTAAAAGATACGCTAAACCACAATATTAGGTATACTTTATTTGAAAATTTCAAATCATCATTTCGTTAGAATTTGTCTGATATGAAACCACACTATAAGAAGCCATGTTGTGTTTCGTTCGAAATGTTGACACGTTTACGGCGAACGCCGAATACACTGATTGAAAAAAAAAAAAAAAGGAAACTAATCACTAGTGATTTCCCGGAGAAAATAATAACGTCGTTCTGGGTCGATCTTGACGCTGGCGAATTCGTCCGTCGCGCCGCCGGCCGACGTAGTGATATGACGGTGGGAAATGTCCGCGTAAACGTCGCCCTGCGGTGAAATTGCCGGACGTGCTGTTACGGAAATAAGTGAAAAACGACGTGCTGCAGTGGTCGTCTGCGGAAGGACTTCCCGTACACGAAAGCTTTTCCAAAGGTCATTTCACATAATTTGTATTTACATTATGTCAAACGAAATACGATTTAAACGACTCGGTGGCTTCGCGGTCAGGTGCAGACGTTTAACGGTAACGCACCGCGACCGCGGTCTAGAGTTAGGTGATGCGTGAAACGCCCTTTCGGCGCGAAACTTTTTGACGCGCACGGACCGGCTCTCGCGGATGCGTCGTACACATTTCACGCGCGCGCGTCATTTCCACGACGGTTTTCCTGAAAACATTTTCACCCTGGCAAACATATTACGAGCCTGCGCTTCGGGAAACAGCAATAACCCCGAAGGATTCGATTTTCCGAATACCAAAATGCTATGTACTATTATACATACAGTTACGAGTTCATTCGCAGTTGGGTTGTAGAGACTTTTAAAAGGTTTACTCGCGTCACGCAGTATATACTCTTAAATAAATTTAAAGAAATTACTTGTTTCGTTACACCGATTTGAATGTTACTCGCTCGAGACCGGTGTCCGATGATTATTCTGTATAATTTTACTCCACCCTTATGAAATAAATTTTGAATTAAATATCTTGTATATATGGTACCTACATATAAATATAATATTAAATACATTTGGTGATTAGATTTACAAAAATCTTAATTGTGACTTATATGCGTACATTTAGAGTATCACATGAAAACTTCACGACGCATCGATTGGCATCCAAGATGTATTTTTTTTTTCATAAATTATAAAAAAAAAAATGATCATGACATTTATATTTATAAAACGTTAGAATTGCACTGTATACTGACCGCAGCCGTGAACTGTTTTATAGCATTAAGCCGTTCAGTTCATTTAGCATGCGCTTTTGCGCAGTCATCGGCGGTAATTAAATCAACCCTTTTTCACTGTACAGATTATATACGATGAAACTATATATACATAGTATACATATTAAATTAAATTCGAACGCAACTGAATAATCTGATCAAAACCTATGATGATTTGCGATTAATCGGTTAGTTTTATTTATTCGAAATAGATATATATATATATATATATATAAATACACAATTTATAGGCTTAATGAGTTTTCAACAAAAACGTTTATTTATTTTACCATCAAATGAAATCACGCGCGAGTCTGGTTTTCGCAATTGAAGCAAATTTTTAATCCAACTCAGTTAGCCAATTATAGTGTATGATACTGTATACGTATCGAGTTCAACCAAGTAGATCGTAAGTATATCGTTCTGCATGTCGCGCAAACGTGAAGGGTCCACACCCAGTCGAAGTATGTCTTATTTTTTAAATTTTTATTCGTGCGTAGAAAGTTCTCTAACAGATCGAAAACGATAGAAACAAATCATTCTAACCGCAGAAACGCAAACGTAATCGGTGCACTATATTTTTGGTTTTCTGGATATGTACTCTTGACCAGAGTATTTTCAATTCGACCCATGGGCGCCCGCAGGCATTTTATTAGGGAGGATAACGAAATCAAATTCCATTAATTACATAACATTTAAGTTTATATCATCATATCATGATGAAGGTGTGCATTAGCACATGACGAATGTATTGTTTTTTTTCTTTGTCAATTTAACATTTTTAAATCATTACTAATTTAGTCGATGCATCAATGAAACATTAACAATAACAAAAATTCGAATTTTCAAAATCATTTATTATATTTTAAGTCCAATAATGAGGGGGAGGTGAAATATCTCTCTCCATCCAGGTGTCCGTGAATTTCAACCCTTATATTATGTCGGAATACATTATTAACGTGTGCGAGGTCATGGCGACACGTGTTATAGCGACGAGCGTCGATGCTTCTACTCGTGTATTTAGCTGAGCGTATACAAACATTAACAATGATTATTCGAAGGAATTGGAAAAACGACCGCAAAAAGACCACTCTTGTCTTCGTATGCATCACTGAAAAAAGCTCTCGTCTTTAGCGGTTTCCGAGTCGATCATCGCGATTTCTCCGTATTGAAACATTTGACGAATTGAAAACGCAACTGTTACCCCGCTCGACGAGTATCAACGCGAGATTGAACAATATCTGGTCATCGGTATCAACACGTTGACTATCGAAATCGCGGTCTCACGGATTTCCTTCCTCCCCGAGTAAAAGGTTTTCGGGTGTTTCCCGAGTGCCGGCCGAAGGAAATGCCGCGATTCTCTCAACAGCGCGATAGTGTTAGAACTTGGATAGGAAAAAAACGAAAAAAAAAACGCACGCGCGCACGGTCTCGTTATTGCGCGAAACCTACAGAGCTGATTCTCGAGACTATAGGACGAAAAAAGGAAAAACGTCGAACGCACGTGCATAGCGCTGCACTCGTACAAGATGGGCACGTAGGTATAGCATATGATTAGCTGCAGTACCGAACAAAAAGAAGCGGACCGCGCGGTCGTGGACGAGACGTAGAAAAGAAGAGAAAGAAAACAACACGTTCGCGTTTATTTGGATAGCTAAGTGCCGTCTCGGTCTTATTATTATTATTTTTTTTCTTTCATTTTTATCACTATTCGTTCGTTTTTTATGCACGGTTAACCGCTGCCACCGAGACGAAAACGCGTCGGCTAGGTGTATTATTATTGAAAAAAAAAAACACATTACCCGTACTCGTCGCGACAAATCACTCGTTGCAACGCATATAAAGCCGTAATAATAATAATGCACCGTGCAGGACGTCCAAATCAGACGTACCCGACGACTGCACGTGATCGTATTATAAATAATTACGTTATGCGCACGGTACGCGCAGGAATTGAAAACTTTATTTTCGGGCCCGCTCGTTTCCGCGCCCTTATTATGTACGGTACATCTTGTTGGTGTTGTTGCGCGCACGTGTTCGCTATACGTACACATAATTTGGACGTATTACCTTATTATTATTTATCACGCTCGCACGTATAACATTTCCGTAACGAAACCCGTAAAATTACCCTCGACGCTTCTTTCGCGTAAATTACACGCGCAGACGTGACTGCTGCTCGTGGCCAAACTAGTTTTAAATCGACGCGCGCATCGATACGTTTCCCGAGGATCGCTTCCTCCCCGGGACGTACGCAAAACACGCGGTTTCTGAGGTCGCAGATTATGACCGTGACGAGTGATGTTAAAACACCTGTAACGCGCATAATATCATGTATCACGGTGTAACAGAATTCTAACTTCTCCGTCATGATGACCAAATTTTTTTTTTTTTTCTATTTTCAATGTTTTCGGATACTCCTCTTTCTGTGACTGTAACTCGACGAAAATCATGACAATCGCGCCGTCTCAAAGCCCTATTCGCCGAGCGGTACTAATACGTTTAGACTAAATCTTTATCAGTGATTGCGTCTCTTTTTCGCGGCCTTAAGATTCCGAAAACCGTCCGAACAGATTATCGCTTTCATAATCGTACACATGCGTAACACCGTTGCAACAAACATGCCCCGTGACTATGAGCGAAACGAGTAATATTGAGACTGTACAATGGAATTTTTGCTAAGCGACGTCTGTCCATAACCGTCATCGGCAGAACTTTATTTTTCGGATTTTTCCCCGTCACCGTCGATCACTTATAATGTTAATATACTTATATATGATTTATAAACCGTATTATATTCGAAGAAAAGATCTTTTGGTTTTTTTTTATTATTTAGTTTTTAGTATATACTATTACAGGCTACAGCTCAACAATTATATATATATTCTAAACAACATAACTAGTTTAACAATAAACTATCAACTATTATCTTTTAATTTGTTCCAGTTTGTAGTACCCGGAGTAATGGTTGGTCTATTTTTCTTCAGAGAGGGATCAGCTCCAATTAGTAGCAAGACAGGTGTATGATCAGAAGCTGGGTCATTTAGGCTTTTAATATCAGTGGAAAAGCGATTTAGAAGATTGGTAATAAAAAAGTCAAGAGTGTCAGGATGACGGTTGCTATGTGATGGCCAATAGGTTGAAGAAAGGGGCGGTATTACCTTAAGATGATTGAGCGAGATGAAATTTTGTAGGGCACGGTGTCTGGTGTTTGTTGACCAGGTTTGATATTTAGCATTGAAGTCAATAATATGGGTGAATCTTAGAGAATGAGAGAGATTACTGAGTTCTGCCGAAAAAAAATATAAAACATTTTAAAAATAGCAATTATCTTAAACGATCTTTATTGGACATTTATATTGACACTTTTGAGAAATTATGCATATTATCTGAAATATTAATGTATTTTTTTTCGACCAACCACGTAAATGTATAAGGATGTTTTTTCGAGCATTCGCGTATATGAACCTTACGACATTTGAGTCGATGTAGTTTCGTCACAGATTTTTTTGCAAAGATTTGATTTTCCTCGGTCACCGCTTATATGATGGTAATAGCGATCGATAAAAAAAAACGATCCACGACAAAACATCGCGGTACAAAACCGTCAAAAGCCAACGATTTCCAAAAACACGTATAAAAAAATACCGTGAACGGAGAGAATTCTAACCTGAGTGGGAAATAATTTTGAAACGATTTTCGACGCGTTCGAACGGGGACCAAATCGAGATGGTCGTATCAAAACCGCGGTGGAAATGAAGTGAGGACGTCGAGATAAACATAACTTTTAAGGCGTTCCATTGGAAATATACTTTCTCGCTACGAACAAACGGTATATTATTGTCTTCCGCGAATGACCGAGATTACGTCATACTCGTATTATTACGAGGGGTTATTTCCGCTGTGTCACGGCTATACACTGCGAGCTCAAGACGATAACACGTATTTGCTTGACGTTAATTTTAACAAATCTACACAATCATATTACAGTCGCGTTTTTATGCGATTTTATACTCTTCTGCAGATTACCTAGGACGAATAAAAATATGTCGTACGAAGGAACGCACGCCACGGTCGCGGTGGCACGCACCCCTGTACGGCTGTATACGTGCCCACTGAACGGAATTGGACGTACAAATCGCGTGACAGGTATAATGCTTTACAATAATCGTTATGACTCTATTACTGTAATGCTTTCACCGGTTACGTTGGTATTATTTTTAAAGGATACAATTTTGGTTCGAGTGTAGTCGACTAACATTAGCTTAGCAGAATAGGTTGTCTTTGCTAGAAAATCACTAGAAAACAAGGATTTGCGTTGAAGACCGTCACTATATCTTGGCATTTTATTTGGTAATCTTTGCAAACACAACGAATACCTATATTCCGCCTGTTGAAACGAATCGAGTTTGTCCATCGACGAGTAAAGAAAAACTGCAATCACCTATTAGCCCTCTGGCCGAACGCGATTTCATCATCAACTTGTGCGTGTATGTAGATAAGTCGACCGGGAAAGTGACGGGTCATGGTAACCAAGGCACGGAATTGGTAGTCAGTAGAATTGGCAGATATGGAATAACAAAAAAAATTAAAATAAATTCATAACAATTTATAAATTTGCAATAAAAAATAAAAGAGTAAAATATGTGTAAACACCATAAACAACGCATCGATTGTTATACCTTTGAACTATATATTATTATACACACATATATATTGGTGTTTAAATATGTAAGTTTTACATTTCATTTACATTTAATTATTTTCTATAAAATAACGGGTTTCGTGGAATCTTGATGTAATGCTGAAAACGTGCTAATCCTGTACTACAACATATTTACACCAGTATAACGCGACAACGTTGCATTACAACGACGACGACGACGACGACGACGATCGCGGTGTATGAACTCGCGCGTCGTTCGACGTTGATAACGTCGATTTCGCGGCCGTACGTGCGTCTGCTGGGGTTTAAAACGAACGGGAAGGAAGGCGAAAAATGAAGCCATTATGCGCGGGCACGTAGCCAATACTCTCGCGAGGGGGTACACCGTCCTCCACAAGGTTTAAGACCCGAAACACCCGCGCGTGCCGCTATAAACTATATATATATATGTACAGGGTATTTCATTAAGAACTCCGGATTAAAAATTGCTCGGTAACTTTTGTTTCGTGTGTTCGCAAACATGTTTCTTTCTATAAATATCATCGGTCATCCCTCAGCAATGAGATACTATGAAAGTTTTTGATTAATTGTATTCAAGTAACTGAGCTACCAAGATCATTTGACCGAATTCATGATTTTAAAACCTCTCAAAACCATACGGAGAAGTTCTTGGAAATAATAGAGATAAAGCCACGGAGGAAATTAAAGAAAAATAAATAACTCTCAGCCGCAAGAAAAGGAGTAGCTGGTCATCAGGGGTTCAAAAAATATAACGGAAAATCTGGTTGTGGCAGTAAAAAATGTACATGCAAGGCAGCGTAAATGTTGCGCCATTCAAAGTGTCACAGTCATTATATAATAATCAATATTCCTATATTCAATTATTAGTATTGTGGAAAATTAGTGATTTTTATTAATATTATTTCATGCGTATTAACAACAATAAATTATCGCTTTCTTTATTATTATGAATAATATGATATTCATCATAATTTACCAACAGTCTTCGTAAAAAACTTCATTCCCGGTGAAAGTAGTAAATTTAAAATTTAGAAATACTCTTTTTTTACAACATTTATGTACATGATTGAATCATTTTGGTAAAAATTGTAATTAAACGGTATATGATGTATTTTACCAATTTAACGTAGATATATAATTTTATATACATAGTGAGTACATGCGGTACATACGCATATTATCATAAAATTATGTACACATTTTACGCGGTAATAATACTCGTTTTGGTGTCGTATTTTTAGATGCACATAACGTGAGTTTATAATATAGTTAATAATATAGTGTTGAACCGTTGAACGATGTATAGAAACAAATGAGAAAAACCAAAGTAAACGCGGCGGAGTACGTATACAGCGTGTCTCAACGGGATTTAAACGGAGCGATGTCTCCTGTCTTTATAGAGATAATCGAATTCCGTTTTTTTTTTATGAACATCCCTGAGCAAAGGTAGTTTTGTGGACAATAGCTGGTACCTAAATATCAGTGGGTATTGTTGAAAAAGTTAAAAAATGAACTTTTAGTTTCATCTTTTTTTGTGAAATTCGAAGATAGCTATTCTATAAGGTTTATTTTTCTGAAATTTCGAAACTGTTCAACTTTCAGTTTTCTTTGGGTTTGTGATTTTTAATAATGTTTTTAGTTTACAAAAAAATAACGAAAATTATCATCACCTCGTTATTTTTCCGATAAGGTTAACTGATAATGTTATTATTATTTAAACCTGTGAAAATCGTACGATTCTCTTGTAAACTGGAAAAATTATAAAAAATCAAAATTTACCAAACAGCTGTCCGCAAAATCGCATTTGACCTGGGATGATCATAAAAAAAAACGGAATTTGATTATCTCTATTAACACGATAGATAATAAGTGATAACGCTATGAGTAAGCCCCGGCAGTACACTCTGTATAGGTATACTTTTCTCGCGACTGATGCCACCAGCTGGTATGCGCTATACAATATACGCGCTGAATTTGAAAGTTATACGACCTGCGAAAGACGATCCTGCGGGTCAGAGCTTTATGCACTCTGGCGAGCGATACGAGTGGCAAAGCAAGACACAGCTGCGTATCGCGTTCATAAAGGAGCTGCGTATCGTTGTGTATTGTAACACAAATTTTGGAAAATCTTAAAAAAAACGTTTTTGGCTACACATAGGTGTAATGGAAAAAAATGCAAATATGTTTGTACGACTCTCGTTATCACACCTTAGCAGCGACGTATTACCGCCATTCTTCGGTAGTAAACAAAGAAAAAAAAATGCTTATTTTGAACCAGGGTTAATTTAAGAAAGTGGCAGCCACCAGAATATTTCCTTTTTTTTCAAACGATGTACCTACTGATGAGTACTATTCATGAGTTGTACGGAAAACGAAGCATGCTTGTGTACTTGTGCATCATAGTCATGAAATCAGTATGCTCGCCGTTAGCTCTAATAGTTTTCCGGTGAACGTATCTAGGGGAGAGGGCTGTTCCCATTTGAATTTATATTTTATATACATAATATTTTTTATTATAACTATTTTTTTTTAATTATTATTTATCGTAGTTTCCGAGTGAAAGGAGCAATGCGTTCTGAGTAATGCACCTGCAGTTATCGAATAATGACGAATACGCTAATTATTCTTTCATCCTGGTTATACACGTTATTTTACTGCAGCACATTTACAGCCTTAGAAAGAAAATTAAACTCGTAATAAGTTGTTATTATTATTAATAATAATATTATACTTTGAATGATCCCACCACACAATAAGAATTGAAATATCCTTGTCAATTAAAACACAAATTTTCGCAAAGGGGAATGTTGTTACCGAAGATATGATGTATTTTTGTTCGGAACCGACACGGAAACGACTTCAACGCCCCAGACGACAATAAATATTATAATATATCATAGTGCGTTACGCACGTAATTCGTCTAGTATTCTAGTGGCTGGCTTCGGTCGTACAGAGCTAATATCATAAGAAATATTATTTAAAGGGTTTTTGCTTCGTGTATCCGGAAAAACCTATCGTTATAAGGGCGACCCCTGCAGAGCTTACTTCAACTACTCGGTGCTCAACGATAACCTTTGCACAGCAGACGGCGTCGACGCGATGTGCAGAAAAATCGCGTTAATTAGACACGTGCACGGTCTGTGATGTCTGAAAGCGCTTTGTTCGTTTGAAGTCGAAACGCGCTCGTATGATCATAAATCAGAACATTATAATATTGGCTCGGTGAACGCACCCACGCACGCACGCGACGCAATCAACTGCAGAATTATTCGATTGAAACACGACGTTTTACCATGTTCCTACTTACGTAAATGAAACGCTGAATAATGCGCGCGCTCGTTCTCAAGTCTACGCGCCTCGTGCTCGTTGGCGTAGCGTTTTCCGTAACGCGTGTGATTGTCGGTAGCCCCGAGTCTTTTGAAGGGTCGCAAAACAAAGCAAACACAGAAAAGAAAACACCCCCTCTCGTCACGGCCCTGTGTGACGAACACGCACTGACTTCTAGCACTACAAAGTGCTTAATATGTATAAATATTATCCTACACACACACACACACGTATGATTTACGTACCGGGATCAAAATCATGGCTCAATCGAATTTCATTTTTTTTTCATTATTTAATAAACGTAATCGGTTTTGACACGTTGATAGACATGACTGCTATTGAATTCGCCATAACTAAACACCTATTTTTGGATCGGTTTGATTTATTATCTATCTGGTTCCAGAGGTTCCCAAAGTGGTCTATATCGACCCCCTGGGGTCGATTCTGACCTGAAAGGGTTCTATGTCAACGAGAAAAATATGGGGGGTGCATGAGATATAAATAGTGGTCCACGAAAATTATTAAATATGCACAGTAATGTTTATGTATACACGTGTGCGATATTGTGAACGAAAAATGACTATTGATAATGATTAATGAGTAATGACTAATGACTAACGAGTGTAAATATCAGAATGTTAAAAATGAAATAAAATTAAATCACACGATAAATATTCAAACGTAAATTTATAGGTCATAATTATTAACTAACCACCTTGTCACTAATGACTACGATCATAGATTAAATATACCAATAATAGTATATTATCTATGCTACGATAAACATGATATCAGCGCTGACTGTCGGAATAACTGTACGTTTGTGGAAATAAGTTTTAGCACGGTCGCCAATCTTCTAACAAAAAAGAGAAACAGATTGGAAATAACTGATACAGAAGATTTAAGGTTAAACTTGACTAATTTGAAGCCAAATATTGAAAATTTAATATTAACGCATCATACTTACCCCTTCCATTAAAGTTTTTTTTTATGTTATTAGATCTAATTTTTAAATTAAAAAAATTTAATAAATATTGTCATTATTAAAGAAATGTATATATATAAACAAACTTATCACTTTTTTATTTCAAAACTGTTTACTCCACAGCATACCCTTATTGAACTGAGTAGCTCCGTGTAATGACTGTAAAGCTATCAACACATTGGTGAATTTAAATGAAAATTTAATACCAAGGGGTCTACGAAAAACAGAAAAAATTAGCTAGTGGTCTACGGGGAAAAAAAGTTTGGGAACCTCTGATCTAACCGATAACATTTGTACCCCAATGATCGATATTCAAAACCAAACAAATTGTATTTGAAAAAAAACATACTGGACTGCTAGAACATCATGTTTTTTTTTCCTACGGCACTGGCGGTTCGTAGGTTATATTTTACGATTGTACTCGAAAAATGTGTAACGTCACGAAATTACTATTGTTCAGAGTGGCGATAACAGTTATAAATCATAACTCGTTGAGAAACTCGATGCATTCGCAGCTATTACAAGTCGAGCAATCAAAAAAGGAAAAAAAAACCATATAATTCGTCGGTTACTTTTGTTTTGCCGTACATATTTATCGCGTTAAAAATGTCAACTCGTTTCGTAATATAAATTTCCTTTATTATAAGTACAACGTAAGAATGTGCGCTGCAAAGAATATATTGTTTCAATAGTAATTGTACCATATTTAACTGAAAGGATTTCCGCAAACATATTGCTTACAAATCTCATGATATTCTTTGTTCGGCGAAGGTAGGAGAATTTACCTAGTTTTTCAATATCGTGTGAAGGCTATTTAAAATTAATTGAAATTATTTTGATTATACCATCGTGAATAGTTTAAAATTAAGTCAACTGCAGTTAGGCATTCATCAAACTTCTATTGATTTCATTTTAAGACACTCCATTCGCCACAATAACAAATTCGAAGAAAATATGTTAAAGTTTAAAATTTTGTAGTAAGTTCGATCAAGCATAATACATTGTGACATCGCGTCCATAGCTTTACAAATCCTGCGATGCCGGTACAGTTAAAAAGTTAGCGTTTTAGAACTATTTGGAGAACTATGTTGGGCAACATTAATTTTCTTTCTTATAATTGGGTGGTAGTTAATTAATACAGTCAATTGGACGAGCATTTGTTTTAAAATAATTATCCTTTCATTTCTAATGCTATAAGCCTATTACTAATATGCCAACTAATGCTTACACTTATAATATATAAATATTAAAAGGAAATGTATATTTTCAATATTGATATTGATTAAAGCGGGAAAAAAGGTATATTTACATTTTATTTCACCAATATTGTGCAGCTCGTGCGGTGGTGAATATGTAAAAATGTATGTCAAATACGTGGAATGAATGAATGAATAAGTTAAAGCATTAAATATTATTGGGTCTAGCGAAATAATTATCGGGTAGGGCACAACTCGCAGCGTGGCGATGACGTGTTCTTGATTCACGTCATGTTTTTCTTTCAAACCGTCGATGTAAATAACGATTTTAAGCGCTTTATATTATGATAAATACTGCACCATAACCACTATTCGTACAGGCACACGCACACACAAGACGACGAATTAAGTTTCGTTTGAACTACGACAGTTTAAAACAAAATATGCCTCGGACCCGATATTTGAAGTAAATTTAATTCATTAGAAATAACTATATTTACGTTAACACTCGCGAGTGGGTCGCACACGCCTTTCACAAATACGCGGTATTTGAATAGGTCTTGAGTTTGAAGTACCGCGTTTAAATGATTAGGAAATTCTGTATGATCGCAATAGGCAATGATACCATTCGCCGACAATAATAATTCGCTCACGTTGATAATATTAAAATAATATAATTACAGGGGCTTGCCGCGGTTTATTTCAATTTATGCCATCAAACCATATATGTACGACCGAAACGAAGATAAATGTTCTTAGTGGATTGCTTCAAAAACGTCTCCAGCGCAGCGGTTCAGTTTTCAACCTCAACTGCTATCTGGTCAAGTTTGTACATATATTGGAGCCGTACAGTATAGTCGTAGTTTTCTCTACATCTCGGGTAGACAATTTAAACAAAAAAGTAATTATAATAAGTATAATGACCCGTAACATATGGAATCCATCGTTGCGTTAGTTGTATGTAATTGAAAGCAGTGATGAGTTATGGCGTTTGAAAAAAAAATAACGATTCTGGGCAATAGGTCAACGATTAATCTTAGCGTTTCGTAATAGGAAATAATTACTACATTTCACAAACACCGCATTTCTGTAGAGTGTAGTGTATCATTTAAACATTGAATGTTAAATTATTAAAAGTTCTGCAATAGTACAATCGAACACGCGAGTTAAATTAAAATATCCGAAAACCTTTAAACATTTGATCGCGCACATGTGTACAATATATTATTTCGTTCCAAGACAACCGGAAGTTTGATCATTGTTTTAATGTTGCCATAAGCTACCTCGGCCCCTACTTATACTCCTACCTTAGTTTTTGATCCATTGGTGAAAAACTCGCTAAAATCGTGGTGGACTCCCATTTATGGTTCCCATACTGGAGTTGGCTGGAGTTTTACGTTTTTGTTCCACCTTCAAATTTGTGATGGAGCGTGATTTCATAACCCAGGAAGGTGTGAAAGCAGGTTCATGTTCTACGAATCTTGCAGGACAATCAGAGATAGTCCAACATTTTGTATTTTTATTATGTTACTTTGATCTGTGCTGTGAATTGGGCTTTTCTAGTTTTTCGAAACATGGCGCGTTCTTACCAAGTACCGAATGGGGTAATGTACGCGATGTGTAGTATACTTGAAGTGAAGCTTGATCTAAATGCGCATATAGAAATATAGTCTTAGTGTATTATGTATCATATATTCCATCGGTTTGAGTGCAGTTATCGCTTTATCGCACGGAAAAGAAACGTACCTAGTATTGACAAAATAAGAGGTACGTAAGTCTGTTCGAGGGATATCGCAATTTGCTCTATCGCGATGTTTGAGCAAGTGACTTAATCGCGTTCAGTGCGATTGAAGTTACTTAATTTTCTGTATTTTCGGTGTGCATAGTGTGCATCACGTGATCACGTGTTCTTACTATCAAATGTCATTCCTATGATTTTAATGATATAAGTATCGGTACGTTGTTTAGTTGGTATTTTAATTTGATTTGGGAATTTTTTTGTTTCGTTAAAATAATACAGCGGCATTTTGATGGAGGAAAAACCAAACCAGTTCTGGCCGACCTTTAATTTTTTTTAGAAACTTTTAGAATCGATATGCATTATGCAATAAGCAAATTACTCAATAACGAACAATAGACATGGTGGTGACATGACGTAAGGAGACATCCACTTCCATAATAACTTTGTTTTTTATGTTTTTGTTATTTAACATTTAAAATAATAGATCACGAGACCAACCTCTCAATTATAGATTTATTCGATGTTATTTAATATTTTCATGTCTTGCGGTGCACGCCGGAGTGTACTCGATGACCATTTGTAGCGATTAATAATTAATATGCTTTCACGGTACAACCAAACGTAATCACCGGTACAAGGTTACTATATTTACTCTACGGACGGTCCCGTCGCGCACGTCTATAGCGTATCGTCTTTTTTGTTGATATGGTGGAGCGGAATAGGAGCCGCAACTGTACTGACAGATGTACTGACCAGCACTCCTGTACAAACAGGCCACTGCCACAGGTCCTCGTGTAATATTCTATGCCGGCTAATTAGTCGGGTAGGAATAACGTAAGAGCCTCGCGCCGGTATACTTCGGTCACGGTAATGGAGTGTATCCCCCGGCGTAAACCCTATACAGGTTATTCGTTTATTATTATTATACCACCCGACGATTCGAACCGGCCGCGACGTCACCGTGCAACTTTGCAGTGTTGTGACTGTTACGCGCGGTGAAGTCCTCCTCCGCACCCGACATTAACTCGACGATTACCCGACGGCACGTCTTCGGGAAACCGTGACCTTTACCGTTAATTAGAGTAGGTTATCTCCGTACAGCGGATACCGCGCAGGTGTGACGAACGACGAGCCGAGAACAATGCAGTTTGTTAAAAATAAAAAAAAATACATCTAGTGCACTGAACACACATCATACCACTATGATCACTTTCGATGAGTCTCGGCAGGACCATACTTAGGAATTTACCGTCCTGGAGCAACAAAAACAAATTAAAAAAATGTACGCCAATATTGTAATTAAAAAAGTAAAAAGAAGCTGTTCTATTAAAATGATTAATGAACCGTGAACATGTTGATAAACTACTGAAAAAATTAATTCCATTTTAATATTAAACGTAGGAAATAAGTAAACGAACATATTACGTAAGGATGAAAATATCTAATTTTAAAAATCACCCGCCCGGGGCAAAAACTCTCCGTTGCTCCCCCCTAAACACGGTGCCGAGTCCTGTCCGTTAATATGCTAACGTCCGTAGGTGATCGCTGTTTATTGCGTTTGAAAATCGTGAAAACACTGTGGAGTGGAAAACGCACAGCAGTCGTGTATCGTGTGCTTGCTTGAGTAAAATTAGAGTCTTAACTTGTAGCGGACAACCTAATCATCTAAACAGTTGTATCTCATATTTTCAATAAAAATAATATGTAAATTATATATTTATAAAAATATACGTGCCTACTGAACATGGTGACATCACAGATTATACAAGACCAGATGCACTCCAGTGTTTTCATATAAAATGTAAGCAATCCAATACTTCCTCAGTAAATTGTAACTAACACTCTTAAGTCAGAGTGAACAAACTTTAGAAGTAAATGGACTCTACCAAAAATGTTGCCATAATATTGGTTTTAAGTTATTTTTAAGCATAGGAAATATAAATGTAAAATAAATCCCATGATTATTAAGAAAATATAATTTTTTTTTTATTACCCAAACATTTTGGGAAAATACACTATAAGCGTACCAAATAAAAGTTGTTTGAAAATTATTAATGGGAACATTTGTCATTGTTTTTGGATAATTCAACAGGAACTAACTTAAAGCTGTAAAACGTATTTAGATCAAGGTAGGTTAAATGCATAGATAAAAGTTTATAGGTATACACCAACATATTTTATTACCCGTAAAAATAAATTTAAGTTGGTTTTTTTACACCTGATAATGGCTTTTAAAATCGAAACCAGTCCTAAATTTTAGCACTTTATAATACTTCAGCTAGATACTTTATTTATTTTATTTTTATATTTATATTTATTACATGTTTAGGAATATTTGATAATTTGTAATAAATGATTTAATGAAATATAGTTACTTAAATACAGCTCAGCTGAATTCCAGCGAACAACCATTTTTAGTACTTTAATTCGTTATGCAATCTGTTTTTCTAATTTATTACTTTTTCATTAAATATCCAAAAAAATATGTAATTGGGTTTTGATCGGATATTTTTTATTTGTCAATTATGAATAATTTACCTGATAAGAATATATATTTAAATAAAAAAATGTATGAGTCTTTTTTGGGTAAAATTCATTTTATAAGGATATTTTGACTATTTTTCAGATGATTTTTCGTTGATTTATAAGGCGTTAATGTCAAAACATTAAGTCTTAAACAATATTTTAAAAATCACTTTAAAAAAATTATTTTTTCAACAGATGTTCGTACTTTGTGACGGGGTATATTTATTTGGTTAATTTTTTTATTTTTTATTTTTTCCTATCCCCGCGACACTTCATAATACGGGATTCCCTGTTGTGCTATACAATTTTGTTATGATTGCATTACGAGGACCATATACCCATAATCCATATACATCGCGTTATAAGCACATTCAGATTTATTTATTCCGGTGACATTTTCAAGAGCTGCAGGTTACTGCTCTTGTGACCCCCGTAGGCCATTTAAACGTAAGCACCCTGAACCTTTCGAGAAAAATAAAAATAAATAATTGGTGATGGTTCTCGAAACCGGGCGGTGAGCGCGCGATAGCTTTCCGAATAGCAAAATAAAATTGCCAAACCGTACGAGTACAAATATCATAACGGTCCTAATAACTGATAAATATGTCCTAATATCTCGATCGGTTGTCGGTTTAAAATTCTTCAAATACTCGTGTGTTGAACTATAATAATAGTAATATGATAATTTCCGACTAGATTGAAAACCACGCCCGCGATATCTTCTATGCGGGCAAATGCCGTCCACAACATCCTAAGACGTCTGCACGAGTAACCGTAATATGTATATATTATATATACAAGCATATTATGCTTACAAACTTTTAAAGTACCACTTCAAAATTGGCCGACCCGACACTTTCCTTCTCCCAGGACATCATGAATGATTTATCTGAACGATTCTGACGAACAACTTTGCCGTGCGCGTTTAAAACCGAACCATTTAAGTTTGCGTTCTGTTTACTTGCGCGCATTAACGACCGCGTAGACGCGTGTTCGATTCGCTCCCGAAAACCGTAAACGCGCATAACCGAACGCAGCTGCAGCAGGAGTGCACTCGCACTGCTCGCGGTCACGTTCGTTATAGTGTTAATGATATATTAATACTCGTATATCTCACAAAACAGTTTTGTAAACAGAGAATTCGTAACTTTGTCGCACCCGGCGTGTATACGATATTATATTATAAGCCGTTCGTTTTCAGCACATCTATTTCGCCACTGCGACGCGGCGATGATAATAGCATAGTTTGAAACGTAATTGTATGCAGGTAACCAGCTCTGACCAGCTGTAACCGTCGAGTCTACTCGTACGTACTTTCCTGCACCCAAGGTACACTATTAGGCGCACATAAGCGCGCGCGTTCTCGACCTTTTCGACGATCGAAACTATATTGTTACACATCACCGTTTCACATTATTGTTTATCAACATGCTTTTGCAGCACCGGCGGCGCACTGTACTCTGCAGGGACGACCGCCGTAGTACGATTGGACGCAGTTTGTGCACGAGAAGTTTCCGAGAAAATTGTTGCGTTGTATACATAAACATTAAGTTGACAGCATAAACGATAGCTTAGAAAAAATAAAATCCTCGAGGGACTCAACACGAAATTCCCTTTGGCTTTATTACACATTACGTGTATGTGAACAGGGTGTCCCGCCGAGGATTTGCCCATAGCGATAACTCTTGAGAAAATAAAGATCGGATTCTGTTATTCTTATAAGAGCTCACGGTGACATGTAATTAAGATATTTCACGTGTAAATTGAATTTAATATTTCGGTAAGAAAGGTATAAAAATTAATTTTTAATTTAATTTTTTTTCGAAAAATCTCAAGATTTTATAGAGTTTAATTTTTTGACAATTTTGACGTTTAAACATTTGTTTTTTGTTTACCTCATTATTTTTTATAATTTTATTAGTTTTCAGCAAAATTGTGTAATTATATTACGTAAAAAGATATTTTATTCTAAATTTTTTACCAAAACATAAACTTCAATTGAAATATGAAATACTTGTAGTCTTTGTCCCTGTAGGTCTTATAAATGAAAACAGAATTTGAATGTTTTCATAATCTCAGGAGATATTGCGATGAATAAGTCCTCGGCGGGACCCAGATGTGAATTCGTCTTGGGAAATTTCAGACCTGAACATATTTTAATTATTATTAATACAGTTAAAAGTGATGCGTTCTAATTGAAGCGCTCGATGCGGTTGGCGTTTCGTCACAGTGTCAACTAATACACAATATGGTACACTACAGGGTGATTTTTTAAGATACATTAGCACTCGTTTTCTCGGTAAAATTTCGAGGTTTATGCTATATTTATTCCTATACTGTTTGAAATTATAGTACTTTATACGATTTTTTAGAAGGAAAAATTATAATTTTCTAGTAGTCAGTCGGCATACAATTTACTTTTAGTAGTTTATTTTTTGTAAATTGTGTTTTTTTCATTCGAAATACTATTTTTTTTTTGCAGTAACTATACATTTCACTAATTATCGTGGAAAAATATGAATGATATTTTTTACACCATAAAATTTTTTCGTTTTCGTCAATATTATGGTAAACGTTAAAAATGTTAATGTCTCATTCTTCAAAATTGTTGTAGCGTTTCGTAAAATGATAATAATAATGTCAGTAAACGTTTTCAGCAATAAAGTGATTGAAAAAAAAAAAATAATCAACAATTTGAGTATTACGTCGGAACCTGTAAATTCAGATTTAACTTGATAGAGCATACAATATTTGAATGTTCTTACTCTATTAATAATAATGAGTTTAAAAAAAAAAATAAACAGCATTCACTTCTCTTGTTTTTGAACAGATAGCCGAGCAGAGACGGCTTTTCACAAAATAATATCAGTATACACATACCTATGTCGTCTACCTTTTTAATTTGTAACGCAAAAGAGTTCGTACTTTCGGAAAATAGTTACACGCGGCTGATTTGTGCATTCAGGACGTATTATTATTATTATTGTTATTATGATTTTGCCGTTTTCATCATAGTTCAAGACAAAGACGATGTGGGGCGGCAGGGGGGGGGAATGCTCGGCGGCTACTGCCACTGTTATACGATGCTATCGTCGTCATCACTGTTATTCTTCCTATTATTATTATTATAATCGTCGTCGAAGAAACCGAACGACAATAATAATAATACCAATATTGTTTTGCCTCGGGAACTTTGCGCTGAGCCTCACGGCCGCGCACGAGCAACAATTTATTCTATTGTTGTCCGACCAAGTGCATCGTACACGTAGTCTTGCGCATAGTTTGTGTTGCTCGTGAGTTATGCGCGCACGTGATTCCTCGGACATGGCGCGCGCGGTCCGTACTCGTAAACAATAATAGTAACGACGACACGACGACGACGAGAACAACGGTCATCGGCGAAAAAAATGCATCTATTCTGATCGCGGTCCAGTGCAGTAACGGTAGGTAATGATATACGGTCGAGGATCGATTCCCGCGGTGCTGGCCAATGCGCGGATCATTGTTATTCGGCTCGTTTCCGTTCGAAGCACCTACCGCACAATCGATGGTGAACAAATGAGTCGAGATAAAAACGAGATCGCAACGCGAGTGTACCTCCCCTCATAACCGCGAGAGGACCGCTCGCCGCCCGGCGGGGAGGCGATACGAAATCGCGTGATAAAAGCGTTCGCGAATCGAAACCCATCAAAGTTTTCCTTCCGTTTCCTCCAAGGAGCAATATACAGGCTGAAAGTATGGGCGATAAAAACGTCTATAAATCTGCGACATGACGTTTGCACTCTGAGCGTACGCGGCGAAACCGCCATTTGAACACATACGTTTTGTTGTACAACGTCTGCGAGATTTTTACGGCAACTGTACCGCATAATGTACTAACCGAGCAGATCGTGTGTTCGTTCATTTGCACGCATGCATTTGGGTGGTTGGGTCGTGTGGGCTCGCGCACGTGTGAGAGAAAAAATAATTTAATCCCACCGTCGACGAAGAAATCGGTTTACCCCGACGAAAATAAATGCAATCACACAGGGGGAAACAAAATATAATAATAAAAAACGTTATAATTCGATACGCTCTTTCCGCTGCACGATTGGACTGTTAAAACGTCACGACGCCGTGCGAAAACCTCAACGCGCAGACGTGTTAATGTATTGTCATACCGCTAATGTTATTGGTTTTCGCGAACACGCCGAGAAACGTGAATTCCGAACGGGCTGCGTAAACGTTTGGCAACGTTGTTCGCGTTTTCAACTCATTCGTACGCCATCATCGAACGTTTCACTTTCGCGCGAAAACACGGGTCACACGGGTCAAACAAAGTTGGGTCCGGCCCGCTTTAATATTTTCCCCTTCGAGTGACCGCTACCCCGGTCGCGTGAAAAAAATAACGCAATGTCATGTACCACTCCGGCGCGGCGGTGCTCTCGTGAGAGCCATCCACAGCGATTAAGTGAATAACTCGTCCTCACCATGTGTTATGATTTACGACTTTTATATACATATAGCACCAGGGCCGTCCTTAGGGGGGGGGGCGAGCAGGGCCCAGGCCCTAGGCCTCGCGCTTTTTGCTTAAATTTGAGGCCATGCGTTTGAAAAAAGTAGTAAAACTGGTTTTATTTTCCGATGTGTTGAGTTCTGATAGTGTCTGAGGTACCTACCAAATTTTTTGTGTGATAAGAATTATTAATGTCATTATAATATGTTTATAGATAGATGATTTAATATCTGAAAGGTGTTTAAAGTATTTTCGCCCTGGGCCTCGCAAATCCTAAGGACGGCCCTGTACAGCACAATGCGGTGCGATGCCGTTCCGTTAGTCTTAAACGTACGATTACATATCAGCAATATCATTTCGACTGAAAAACTAGACCTTTATTTAAATGTGATTTCTCCGTTAAAATATAAAAGCGATATACTTGGTCAAAATGTAAGCGTAAAATATTTTTACGTGAACACAATGATGGCGATATAGTTATTTTATGTATTATACGCTAGTTGCGAAAAAAACATGTTGTTAAAAATCTTAAGGAAAACTGGGTTGTTCTTTGGGACGGGTTTTTCAAAGGAATCTCCTGCGAAAACGTTTGCGCACAGTGCACACCCATCAACCCGATAACCACGCAGTTCGCAGTGTCTACATATTATAATAACTCGTATACGCATAATATTTTAAATCTCGCTCCCATGTCACTCGGCAGACGTATACGTCGAAGTAGTATGTACAAAATACGGGTAGGTAAAAGCGTAAGTTGATAATCCATTGTTATAGTTGTCCACTCACCCGAACGCAGTATAATTGACCATTATATGATTTATAATAGAATTATCGTCCAAAGTATAATACGTCGTAGAGTTGTGCTGTAAAAATGTTTCTTCTCGATCCTATATTTTCCTCGAGTATTCTCAGTTCGATAGCTATATTGTTCGGTGCTTGTAATAACTATACAAGCTCGTTTTCAGAACATTTTTTAACACAACAGCACGTACCGATAAGCCGAAGTCTTTTCGCTCGTAACACGTATAGTACTGTTGTATATTCGTTTGAAATAACATAATTCGTAATATATTTCATAAAGCGAAACTGTAGTTGTTGTTTTTCTTTTACAGACCTATTCGATTGAAGGTGATTTAGTATCGAAACAAAGTTAATAATTATGCTAAAAATTATTCGGTTAAATTATGTATACAGGGTGTTCCACCGGGTTTTACACAGAGCGATATTTACCGTGTCAATAGGGATAATCAAATTATGTTTTTTATTGGCATCCCTGGGCAAATGTATCTTTGTTGAAAACGGACTTATAAAATCGTGAATTCCGGGAAAACTGAAAGTTGAACCGTCGAAATGTTCAGAAAAATAACCCCTATAACATGGCTATCTTCGAATTTCATAAAAATTATAAAATAAAAAATTTTATTTGCTTAACTTCTTTAATAATACCCATTAAAAATTTGAATTTGATTATCTCTATTTATTTATTTTATTTATGCATATGACAATTATCTCTATTAACATGCGTGATGTCGCGGTGTATAAATCCCGGTGGGACACCCTGTATATGTGTACATCTTTATTTTATAGTTTGGCGTTTTATTTCTTCGTTTGCCGCGAATCCATCGGTTCGTATGAATGGTTTTATGGACGAACGGTTTTTGAACAAACATTTAAAGACGAAAATCTAAAGAACAGATATAAGAGGGAAAATTTGAACGTTTTTAAAAAACGTGTTGTGAATGTATGAATAACATTAAACTACGTACAAGAGTACGGCCGTATGAAGGTTCGGTATATGTGTTGCCACTGTTCATAAAATACGCCATGTGCCCGACACACAACGTTAAAATATTCGTAAATGCGATCTAATAACGTGCACACTTTATCTGTTACCCTGACACGTTCAATCGCATCAAATGTTCGCGCTGAGTTTAACCGAATCTTACGTCGCGCGTTACGCGTTCCCCTTAAAATGTCATCATTCAGTTCGAGCACCCGCGATAAAGATAAGAGACATTGTGCGCCGATTGCCGAATTTTCCTACATCGTTCGAGAAGCTTTTTCGCGGAAAACATAATAATTTTCCAAAACGGTTGAGAAACGTCGTCAAAATGATTGTGTAATAACAAAAAGGGTGATTTTTTAGACGTGCTCACCTCCTTTTTATGGCCGTACAAATGCTTAAATTTGATTTTTTTGGTCAATGTTCAAATTGCCATAAAATGTATGTTTTCCGCAATAGTTTATTTTTTCGTCCTGTGGCGAAACAAAATTTTATTTTTCAAATGGTAGCACCCAATTTTCACAAGTTCGCACTAGTAGTTTTTAAACTATACTCATTTATGTATTCAGGAATATAATAGGTACCTATAGTATAATGATATAATTTGTACTTACATGTTATGGCTGATTGCTACTTATTCAAGATAACGGAATATCATACTTTTCATACGAAATTATCAATTTGAATAACTGCGAAAGAATTGGTCCTAATTTTGATTTCGTAAAATTAAAAATTACAAAAATATTGACTGAATTATATTTTGCTTAAAAAAATGGTGTTCCTATTTTAAGAACAAACGTTTTCATCGCTACAGGACATACTTAAGGTGGCATGAAATAAAGTTGAACACATAGTTTTTATGGTGATTTGAACATTGAAAAAAAAAATTGAAATTGAAACATTTTTACGGCCAAAAATGGAGGTGATTAAATTTAAAAAAACACCCTGTATTGTAGAAGCAGTACAGTGTAATAATGGTATACTCAAAAATGTTAACGAACATTTTTCTTTTTGAGAAATCTACGTTCCGCTATGACCGAATTCGGCACGAGAATGCTATAGAATATAATCGTTATTTTGTCTGACTTGGAACCCAATTCACTTGCGACAAAAAACATCCAAACTCGGACGCATTGTACTATGGAACAGCGGGGGGTAAGACCTAGTGGCTTTATCAACAGCTTTACTCTTATACCGTGACGTACGCGTATAGATATAATATAATGTATAAAGGCGATGAAAACCGAACAGTTACAGCAACCGTCCTGGACAGGCGAACGCGTTTGACATGGGTAGTGACAAGCGGAAAGTTTTCCAGTTTGTCGTTTGTCTGCTGGGCAGGACAACAATCGTTTAAAGGTGTTCTTTTAATGGTCATTGCATAATCAAAAAGAAAAAGTTGAAACTTAACACAGATATTCTGTCAATGGCAGCGCGCGTGTATAATGTAATACAGTTTCAATCGAAATGTGTATCGCTGTTTGTGCATGCGAAGTGGTTTACGAGAAAAATTTAATTTAACTTTTTAAAACAATAATTTTATCTGAACTGTTAGCAATTTTTCCGATTTTTCTTCACGATAATAAAAGTCCGAGTGAACGAAACACGTTCACATTTACTCTGATTATTTTGTTATTTTACTTTAGAAGTATGCAATTTTAAGGAGATGGAGTTAAGCGTGACTTTTCACAAGTTGAATAAACTATCCGAAAAAGAAAAAATAATTCATCCATAACATTATACACGTGTTTAAATCAGATTAAAGTTGCAACTGTAAGGGTGTATTCTCAAAAAGTGAGATTTGGTTCTACTAAGAACTCTTTCTTTTGATCTAGGTAAAAACGTTTTTATCTAGTTTTTTGTTCATTTAAAATATAGAATAATTACTTCCTGTATTTTTTTTTTCTATACAATATGTTAACGTGACGAACAAATACAAAACAAACGTGGGGCAATTGTTAGAGCACAAGGAGGTAGGCCCACCAGTACGGGGACCGCCTGATGTTGATGAAAGTTGATCGATATTCAGGTCCGTCAGGATTCAATAAGATTTGTCGGGTAAAATATTGGTACTAGTGGACTCTTGTGGTTGCTTAATTCACTGTCATTTTTTTAGGAGTCTCTGAGACTAAGTTTCTAAACAATGTCCAACAGTTAGTTACACACTTGTAAGAGACGCACGCCACGAAAATAAAATAACACTCGATCGCTCTGCATGCGTGTACATTATACACATACGTATGTATTATGATGACGTATTTTTATTTCCATCACTATTGTCGTTATCATCATTTCGTTCTCCCGAAGCCCGGATAACATCTACGTTATACATACGTGTACGATGTACATTGTTACAACGCACACGGGGATATCGATTTTTACGGACGACCGCGGAAAACACGCGTATACATTATGTTCGTACGAGCGCCATACGTACAATTTAAGCGTACGGCTTCTCGCATGCGAACGCGTGTGGGCATTGTTTTGCACGGGTGTGTAGGTACGCGACGAATGTATAATTTCTCTTGGAAACGCATTTTTTATCGAGGCGCGAACGGGTTTCTCGTAGTGCACGTGCAAAACTATCAGTATTATTATTATTATTGTTATTAGTGGAAATGTTTTTTTTTTTTCCTCGCGATTCAATATATTTTCATGTCATTTATTTTCATAATATATATACAATAATATCAATTTTCATCATTTATTATTTTATTATTAATTATTACCTGTGAATTATGCATTAATATTATATATCTTATAGATGTTAATTCTATTATTATACTTAATTATTTTATATATATCTATTAATTTTACTCTGTTTTAATATTATATTATCTGTATTTTCTCATTTCTTTTATCTGTAATTAATTTGTTCAAATGATTATTATTATGTTATTATGTCGATTTATAACTGTTATAGGGCTATGCCCGTTTAATCATATAAATAAATAAATAAATAAATAAATAAATAAATGTCACCCCGTGCTTACATATTATATACCTACGTGTTTCGCACGGTGCATACGTTCACCTACGCACGCATGCGCCGGCTCTTAATACGTTATAATATTTTTATATATAGGTACACGTGTCGTGGTGAAAGTATTGTGGTAAACTGTTCTCGCGCCTGATCCTGGGTTTAAACAGGGGAAAAAAACGTACCCGTATCGCGTACTTGTGTAGATTACACCGGTCGTTTCACGCTGCACCTACCCAGTGAAGTGTTTAGCTTTTTGGCGACTATAGGCTAAATTATCGGGGCGTCCCTCCTCACCAGACGGTACCACGGAATCTTTCATGTTTGGTATGAAACTTTCCCTATACGACTTTGAATGCACATTTTCATCAGACAAATTAATATTAAATCTTCAAAATAAATACATTTTAAGAATTATATAATTCAGGCCTAATATTTTACTTAACATAACAGTGCGATTCTCGTACGGTCCAATTAATATTGGAATATAAAATATTGAAAAAATTAACATACAATCAAAATAAATATGAATAATATCAATAAAAAAAAAAATCATAGAAAAAACCTTAAAGTATATTAAAAAAAAACTTTTTTTTTACCGTTACAAAGGTCCTAAAGTATAAATAGATTGGCCAGCAAAAGACGATTACCGACCTCATCCTGCGATAAACATTTTAATGACGACTGAGGGGAAAAAAACGAGGGACAAACAGTACACGCATATTATGTTAATCGTATAACTTTCATAGATTCCAGCGTTAGATAAGTGCTAACCTTGCATCAGTTCATATATCATATTGATTTCCGGTAGAAAAAAATCCGAAAACACATTAGGTACATTTTTAAATCCCGCGGACCAACGCCTTGCACCGGACAAACGATCATTTTCGCGAATAATATTGCCATCGATTTATTCGGGAACCCTTTCGTTTATTCCATCTAGGCCAACGCTAGGCGCAGTCGATTAGTGGACTAGCTCAGTTTTCGAATCGAAACGTTAAAACGTCTTGTTCGACATCACACTATTCCTTATAATACGGTTCGGGATTTATAATCCAATTACGTTGTAGTGTTTTTTTTTTTTTTCACGATCATTATTAGACGGTAAAAATTATTATTCGGAAAATATGTATAATAACACGGAACTGGAAACGGCCGTAATACGCGTAATAAATTTGATATCGTGGAATAAAAAATTGCACACGCATTTGACCGTCGTCGTACCGACCGATGCGTTAAATTGCATTCGATTTCCCAATCGAAAAATTAACGATTTTTTTTTCCGTTTCACCATCACCATTTGCGTGTTCGTATTATGCGTGACGTATTATTGTTATTATTTCAACGGTTGCAACGATGGTAAAGTTTTCGGTTTCTTTGAACCCGGTATAGTTTTCGAATGTAATATAATTAATACCCAGACGACAATTACAGTATGGACGAGACGAAAACAAATCTGTTGATATACATTTGTTTTTCGTTCCGAATCGTAATCTTTATTGTACACTGCAGCAGAACCCGTTCTTAACGTTTTGCATGGAAGACCCCGAAACGGAATAGTTAATCTATACACGTATAGTATTTAAATTAGATTTGGTTATATTTTACTGCACTAAAAACAAAGGAAAAATACGGTTTTCACTATTTTGACGTCTAAATTATTGTTTTGTTTAGGACAAAACGATTTTGCAAATTAGTTTTAACTCACGGCTCTTGTGTATAAGCAGCCGTATACCCATAACATCGATTTGGTCGAGTAAAACAAAGAAAATTAAATGTATTGGCGTATATGACGTGTACGCCGTTTGAAATTCACTTTTAAAAATAAGTTATATTGAAAAAAATATACGAAAACCGTTATTCAATTCCAACTGCACTAATAATTCATTATTTGCGCTATAAGTGACCTATAAATAACACGAGGGTTAAATATCGGTTTACAGTGGCGCTTTTTCACGTATCGAATTATTAACACCAGATTATCGCGTTTCAAATTTTAATTTGATCTGCGAGTAAAGTACTTGCTTTGCGTAAAGAATCAAGTTATTCAACAGTTTTCAGAAATTCAACTATCTCAACTGATGAAAACTAGAAATGTAATTCTTTAAACAATGCTGGTATTCAACGTAACGGTTGTATTGTACAACCACAGTAGTTTGATAGTCTACATGCTATTATTATATTATACGATACGCTGTGTTCAAGCACTAAGATTTCATTACTTTTTGAAATTAACGAATACGTTTCAAATCAATTTTGTTTTATATATGGCTTTTTTGATATTCGTTTAAGAATAAATTATATGAAGTACCAATCTTCAAGTCCAAACGGTAAAAATATAATATTAAACATCGATATTTTATGAATACATCTATAAATTGCAGGCGAATTCCAAACAGTTTCGATCACTGCAGGTCTAATCAAATTTTACTATCATTTATCGTTTGTGCTAAGAGTCCTTATACAACGAGAACTGACTAATATCCGAAACGAAATCGGCCGTTTCTCTCACACACACAATATAATATGTAAACACTCGAAATCCACGAAAATCGAACGGACGGAAATCGTTCTGCAACCGTGCCGGAGATCCGTTTCCGCGGGCGGACCTCGAACCCAAGTCGCGTGTGCAAAGGAGCAGGTACGAGGTACGGACGGGAGAGACGGCCGGATATTCTGTTATTGCACGGCGTTACTGCTTATGTGTCGTTACACGTGCTGCACCGAAGCGCGTGCGTCGGATATTTTACACGCGAATACGTGACGTGAAAAAACATTTTCGTGAGCTCCGCGCGAATAAACAGGCGAGGAGGCGTGGGCGGGCTGGGGGGAAAAAAAAGCGAAAGGAACGAAAAGTATCGGACGAGGCTGTGACGGGATCGGGACGGGGGTTTACGATGGTATCGTGTTATTATATGATATTATATTGTATACATGTACGCGAGTGTGAAGTGTACGGGGACGATGATCAAAGGAAAGGAAAACAACGACGACGGCGATAGTAATAATAATAACAACGCGAAAGTATTATGTCGTTTGCGCGCGAACGAGCGCAGTCGGACGAAATCGCGGAGATCCCTGTGCATGTTCGTAGTGTGTTTTTCCTTTTGCCTTTTTTTTATATGCCCTTCGTTCCCGAAAATATAACAGTTTGACGGGGGACGGGGGGAAATTATTATCGTTTATTGTTTTATCCGTAAATTCGTTTTTATTTATTTTCATTTATTTTTTTATTTTTATTATTTCATTTCTCTCGCCGGCGCGGCTTGCAAGTAGCTAACCGAATGCGAGCGTACGTCACGTCGGTGTACTCGAGTTATTTTATCCTCGCTCGAAATCGTCGGTGTTACCAGCTTCCGTAACTTACTGTTAAAATCATTTTAAAAACAAACATTTGCTGAAACAATACCATTTTATAAATAAAAAAAAACTGGCATTCCTTGAAACACGTATAGGTACTATAATATAAGCTGATCATAGTATTTTAACGAACTGTAGACGAGGTTAGGTTAGGATTGTGGGGTGGCCGACAATATCAAGTTTTATTCTTATTATAAAATACGAACAAGTATAATATTTTTTCTTTACCGTATGCGTTTTTCCAGGTAAATTGTTCGTCTTTTGTACACGCTGTTGTAAACATTATTTCAAATCGTCCTCCTACCCCTCCCCCCGTGTTAATGTCCGAGGACGCCCTTGCGCCGACGAGCGTTTCAACTATTTCAATTTGCGATCCAATTACCGGCGACCAGCCATCAATATTTTTCCGCTCTCCTCCGGTCCCTGCACTTGCCACAGCTCCGACACACCGCTTCACGTGCAGGGCGGCTCGAGGGCCAAGGTCGAAGGTCATTAGCGGACCCATTAAACGCAAATGGCATTGTTGCGAAATAATATAATAATATTATTATTGTTATCGTCGAAGCCGCTGCCGCGCACTCCGACAAAAGTTCGTCCTTTGTGCGGATTGCCGTATTTTTGACGCAATATTTTTATTAGTCGAGCATTCGCGACGGCCTATTGTGCTGCACCCTGCAGACACTCGGCGTTCGAACGGGATTTCATGTTTTTCGCCGACGGTTCTGTTTTTGCGACGCGTCCGGACGGCTATTATTGTCACGCGCCCGAGTACGTCGACCGGGCACAATGGCACATACAGCGTGGTACACGTCGCGCAGCTAAATTCCTCCGCACGGATTCATCATCGATCCCGTGGACGCGGTGTACACAAGACTTCACGCTTCCGCGATTCGAGTCCGCCGATTTTCCTACACGCTGTCCGATAGGTGCGTTTCGGGGTACAGTGCACGTGGGATACATAGAGCGTGTCAACCGTTTCCACGTCGTCACATTACTCCTCGAGACTGTACCCAGGGCCGAATCTTAACTTTTTAACACCCGGGGAAAATTTAAAATATACACCCTTTTCAGGAAATTCCTGGAATGCACCGCAGTCCACAGTGAACACCGACATACAGTCGTGGACGGGTATTTCCACTGAAATACGTACCTATTTGTCCATTTTGAAATAATATTGTAATTACTTGTTAAAATTAAAAATAAAAATAATATTATTTTATTCGCATACCCATTATTACACATTTCTATTAAAATATTATTTTGTAGTTATGACTTTTGTTTGATTGTTTCAAAGTCCATTTTAAATTTAAAACCTTTACAATACGCCCACGAAAATTATACGCCAGGGGATAAATCACCGACTTCCCCCCCCCCTAGATCCGGTCCTGACTGTACCCATACGTGTTGTACTCGCAACGGATGGTGTTTATAGATTTTTCTTTTCGTAAATCACCCTGCACAGTCGGTCGGGACATGCTACACGATCTGATGATTGAAAAAAATAAAAATAAAAGACAACCGCTCATGGAAATTCGCTACGGACCGCTGCGGCTCTGTAAGGACGCCCGTACACGGCGGACACCGCAGGTTGTCGGTCACTAGTTTCGTCTCGGTATAATATAGCCTCATCATCTCAGACCGTTATCGTATTATCTTTATTATTATTATTATTGTTATTATAAAATAACGCTGTCTAAAAATCAATTCCGAACGTGTAGGTCATTCGGTTAGTCCAAAAATAAAAATATAATTAAATAATCGAAACGTCGTTAAAAAAAAAAACGGTGGCGCTGTAAATTTTACTATTATTTCTATTGTGTTCCTAACTATAGTTTTTTAACCACGGTATGAAGTTACATAATAAAGCGGTCATCACGTGATTGGTAGGACGGTATAAAATGTTCACAGCGCATTTTCACCGCTCGAAAAAGTTTTTTTTTCCAAAGGAATAGATAAAAATGCACGAGAACAAGTCGTGGCTATGAAACACGTTGAGTAGACAACATGTATGCATACACATGTGCGCATAAAATATCGAATAATTATACCCTCTAAAGCAGCGATTCTCAACCTTAGGGTCGCGACCCAATTGTGGGTCGCCAATAATTTTTAATGGGTCGGCTAAAATTTAAAACGTTGATATTTTTATTTTATTTTTGAGTCTTATAAATAATAAATGAAACAGTTTTCGTAAATTCCTCTAAGAGTAACCATTACGAGTCATTCACAATATTGATATTTGGTACTAAGGCTTGGATCACACTATTATTATTGGATCACCATAATATCATAATAATTTTGGATATCTTTAAGAAATGAGTATCCTAATTTTAACGAAGAAGCATTAAAGAATTTAGTTACTTTTGCAACAACATATTTATGTGAATCTGGATTTTCGAAATTAACTGCAATCAAAACCAATCCAAGAAATAAACTTAATGTTGAACCCACGATGCGTGTTTCACTTACTAATTCCATAGAAGCTCGAATTGATTCATTAGTGAACAACATCAAGACCAAGGAAGTCATTACATTTTTCATTATTTTTTTTTAAAAAAATGATGTACAGTACAATTATTAATAGAAATGTTAATTTTTAAATATAATGTAATTAATATTATGACCTGTTATTACCGTAAGTTATATGAGTAAAAAAAATTATTAAATTAAGAGTACCCAATAGTTATTTTTATTCCTCCATTAAACATTAATTATAAAAAGGTCGCATGAACAATTTGGAAAATATCTTAGGTCGCCACTACAAAAAGGTTGAGAACCGCTGCTCTAAAGCGTACAGTTATTATTTGTACGGGTGTTGCAACGCGAAATACGAAAATATACGCGACTGTACCGTGTAGGTGGTAACCCTCTGCGCCGCTGCAGTTTAAATATTTTATTACGATTCGCAGCCAACTGCCCTACGATTTGTGTGCGTACGTATTAAATACGCGACGGTTATTATAAGCGATATCGGATACGATATACGAGTATATATATAAACTCCTCGTCTCTAGAAGAAAACGCCCATTAACGACACCCGGCGCCTTCTACGATTCAATTAATTACACACTCACACAGAAGCGCACACGCTATACGTTGTTATAAAACACGAGGCACGGAGAAACGATTGTTTATTTTTATTTGCCCTGCTTCTATCCGTCATAGCCGAGAAATGCTATGCTGTAAGCCAAGTCGCATACAAGATGCAATAGAAAACCAATGGTGAAGGAGAGGCATTTGTAAATAAATATATATTGCGTGTTTGCGTGTGTTAACTATTAAACTCTTCGTGGTTTGTTACTATGCACCTAGCCGTGATGTGTACGGTGATAGACATTTAAATATCTAGATGACGACAAGAGATGTTCGATGGTAAGCTTGCACCTAGCTGATGACAAAAGATACATATCGATTGATTAACTCCATCCCTCTCTTTTTTTCTCAGTCTCTCACTCTCTTCGTGCCAACAGCCTACCACCATTTGTCACGCTTCTCGGGTTTCTTTTACAACTCGTAGTACAATCTGCATATTATAATTATGACTCAAATAGTGTATTCAAGCGGTGGCCTTCCTCGACTATTTTTGGTTTTCTATACGTTCTATATTCTGTAATGAATGTGTGTTAATTATCTGGACAAAGGTGTGATATTTACTATCAAATTCCAATACTTAATAATTACATTTTGTATTTTTATATTATCATACATCGTACGTTTTGTTTGAAACTTGAATAAATATAAAAAATGGATATTATTCTTCGATAATGTTAAATTTCACCGGCCTCGACCTTTATTCAGTTTGTCCTTAGTGCACGCGCGTGTGTGTATGTGTGTAAGCGTTTACGCGGCTCCCCCTCGAGGTGTAATATGTTCGGTAAAGAGAAGATAATATTATAGAGTTCGGTAATGAGAGGGTTATTGTGCGATAAAAGTTTAGTGGGGAATCTGGCACGAAAATCGTTTGTGTTATATAGTTGGTTGAAAGTTTGAATTTGGAGATCCATATGTAAATTGTATTTTCAGACGCACCACGGGGACGCGAGAAACGGGGAGAGCCGCGGCCGCGCGCGTATTGATCGCGGGCACCCCGGATCGTCTGCGTATGCCGCGGAGCGCTAAAGGGTGATATTGTCGACCAAATATGGACGCGTTTACCGTCTATAAATAACATCGCGTGAAAAAAAAAGACGACCGCACGTTTACCGTTATTTATACGTCGATTCGTCGGATTTCGACTGCGGACAAAATGTCGCTGCGCACACTATTATTACTGTCCGTGTTCGTTTTTCACCGTTCACGTAATGTATATATATATATATACACGGTGTACAGCATGTACACAATACGATGTTATGCACTGTTAGCGCGGGTGTGTGTGCACGCGGCAGGTGCATCGCGTGTGTGTGTGTGTGCGTATGTTAATTAGGTCAAAGTTGTTACTGGCGAACCGTGCAGGCTTAAACAACGTGTAATATATTATATACTATAAAACATATCATATCGTATATGTGTTGTGTGTGTATATAAGCTCGAGCTAATGCTTATTTATTTTTCCCCGTTTTTATATCAATTTCATCATAAACTTACCGTATTAGACTTATAAACGTGTGCAGTGTGCGCTGAGCACAAAAAATAAACTACTGTATAATAATATGTGCTCTAATTAAACCAGTCTCTAGAAACGCAACTATGTATAATATACATATATGTGTGTGTGTGTGTGTAATGTGCATGTTTGCGTTTTATATATACACGAGCACGGCAAAGGCGCTATAATATGATATTTAATCGTTATTATTATAACTTCGGCAAGAGCATACACGCGCATTATTTTAATATGCGCCCAAGAGCTGCGGCAATGGTTAAAATATATATATATGAAAAAAGGCCGTAACTGCAGTCGCAATGCGAATAATTATCTCACGGGTTCCAGGAGATTTTCGACTTAAGACTAATAAAGATTTTCAAAACAACTGTATAATCGCGGTGTCGTGTATAAGTGGATGACTTGTGCACCCAGCACTATAACCCGTATTATTTCATACAACCCTTCTGTTGATCATAATATCCAAAAGAATTGAAAATGTCTCGCATGAATCGTTATCAGGATCATATTAATATGATTAAAAGAGCAGATTCTAATTGTCGAGTGATTTATTAAAGAAGTCGTTAAGGTTTTCAAAAATGATTTTTTGTTTTCTTCCTCTATTTTTACTTTTAAAATATTATGATATTCTCACCAAACACCTAGTAGACATGATAGTAGCGTATCCAGAGTGACAGGGGGGCTCTTGCCTCCTCCCAAGAATTTTAAGGAAATTTTTAAAAATTATCAGTAAAGTACTTCTGAATCACGGCTTGTAGTAATTATTACTCTTTTATCTATTTGTATAGATGTATATATATATAGGTGATGATAATGGTACTAGATACATTTTCCAACAGTGGGAAAGATTGGCAACAAAAATTAACAATCTAATTGAATTTTATATGTAATACGTTTTAAAATTATCTTTTTTATTCTAATATTTTTTGCTTTTGTTGTCAACAATTATAGTAATGTGAATGAATTAAAGTTAGTTTTCAATTAGAATAAAGTTTTTTTGATTTCAAATTTTTATGATATTATGGTTTTTTTTCTTTGTGATGTATTATAAGTGATCATCCCCCCCCAAAAAAAACCTAGATTCCCCACTGATACATGTTTCCTTGTTGTGTAGGGAATCAGTGTTCTAATAATCGAGGATGTAACGCTTACGTTTTCCAACATGTATTATCTTCTATATAATATAATATATAGGATGTAGGTACTACGCGTATTTGTATCTATATTTCGGTATTTTCGTTTAGTTTTTTTTTATGTTCCTTTTATCTATACAATCACACTAAAAAGTAAGGCATCTGAGATGTTTGACTCCACATCCCTTTACCACTAGTACACAATCTACTCTCGGCATCCATACACTAGTACCCCAGTACATATATATATATATATATATATACGCGTAAGACTTTGCTATACCCGCTCCTTTGTCAGACCGTTTACCTATTGGCCAATTATTTATTCTTAGTCTAAGCTACCGGATACGGCGACCATTGATTAGTATACAGCGACGTATACTGACTACAATATAAGCGTTATGGTATCGCAACCATTCGGTTCGCGAATAAGAAAAAAAAACCGCGGCCTTTGTTTCATTGATGTTGTTTCGCTCGCATACGTAAATAATACATTTTACACACGCGAACGTAGAATATAATATTATCTGTACAGACGAGACTTGGCGCCAGAACGAGCCTGCAGAGATGTCATTTTTTGGCAAGATTATTTGCTGGCCGGTCGTTTTTTTTTTATTATTATTTACTTATGTCCATAAACGTAAAATATATTATTTATTTCGCATCGATTTTTTCAGATGGAGACCGGCCGCTGCAGTCAACAATAATGTCACGACCGTCGGTACTGGCCAATTATTACATTTACCTTTTAACAATACAACATCGTATGTACCTTTATATATAAATTCAAGATTTAAAACATGTGTTTTTCTCTACTGGGAGTCACACCGGGATTTAGACAGAGCGATGTTTTCCGTGTTAATAGAGATAATCAAATTCTGTTTTTTTTTTATCAGCATTCCCGGGCAAAGGCAATTTTGTTGAAAATAGTTTGCAAAATATAAGTGGATAATATTAAAGAAGTTAAAAAATTAACGTTTTGTTTTATAATTTTTGTAAAATTTGAAGATCACCATTCTATAGGATTTCTAATATTTTTTTTAATTTACAAAGCAATAATGTAAATGATTATCACCTCATTATATTTTCGATAAGTTTTAATGATAATATTATTTTTGTTTAAAATTGTGTAAATTAGAAAAAGTATTAATAACCATGAAGTTAATGAAAATTTAAAGTTGAATTGCAAATATTTTCAGAAAATAAATCTTATAATATAGGTATCTCCGAAATGTATAAAAGATATAAAATAAAAAGTAAATACTCAACCTTTTTAATAATACACTTATATTTACCATATATAAAAAAAAACAGAATTCGATTAGCTCTATTAACACAGGAGATATGACTCTGTGTAAGACCCGGTGGGACGTTCTGTATAAATTCGAGATTTAAAACATTTAAAACTTCAAATAACGACGACTATACGCACTGTATGCAAATACATAAAAAAGTATGATTCTCAAAAATCAGAATTAAATATGATAGAGCTCTTATGACATTGCGGTGTGGGCACATGCTAAAAACAAACCGTTGTACATGATATAAAATATAATACAATATTATAACATATGTATATATAATTCCTTACGGGATACCAACGTCCAGGTGGTGGTATTCACGGTTTACGGTGGCGAAAAACACCCGATCCGACGCGATAAGTCGCGCATCTCGTTGCCGCGTTTTTCCGTCCGGCGACCCATCTCCTCGTCCGCACGTGCACGATAGCACACAGCGCTAATTACGTCCTCGGCCTACACAAGGGTGACCAGACGTCCCGTTTAAAACGGGATTGTCCCGTTTTTGGTCATCATGTCCCGTTGTCCCGACAAACTTCGAACGGGACGCTTTTTATCCCGTTTTTAGAAGATGGTCCTGTTTTAATCCCGTTATTTAAATATTATTGTATTATGTTTGTGAAAAAAATATCGATGTATGAAACAATTAATATAAAACAGTTTTACTCGTATATATGTTTAAAATTAGAAACCAAATTTATAAATAACAGACACTATGTTCTCTACAGTTGTGTGCATATGTGTTATTAATGTATATTGAAGAATTTTTCTTTTTTGGGGGGGTAGACGTTTCAGATGTCCCGTTTTTTTATTTTCTTAATATGGTCACCCTAGCCTACACCGCTAAATCTTATATGTGTGCGTGTGTACAGTGGCGTAGCAAGGGTATGGCGAACTGTGCCTACGCCAGGGGCGCAAATTTGTGCTTTAAAATTGGTACTTATTTTTATCGATGAATTCTCTAGCCTTAAAGCAAGAAGAGAAAATGTTTAAAGTTTGAAATTTACATTGTAATAATAACTGATAATTATATAATGTTGTATTACCTAATTATATACATAAAAATAAATGTTCAAAAATATCATTTCGCATTTTCATCAATTTTTTAATCGCTAAAAAGGCGCATTTTTCTATGTTTACCAGGGGCGCTAACGAGTCTTCCTGAGCCGCTGCGTGTGTATGTGTACGTATGCGTGTGTGTGTGTGAGTGAGCGAGTGAGAGAGCGCGAGCTACGTGCATATAAGTCGCGTAGGTACGTGCGAGCGAACCCGAGATATGCGCGCGCTGTTTAAAAGGGATCGCGTCCCTGTGGATTTGTAGCGCGAGTGCGTGCCCGTACGTGACCGGGAAGGGAAAAGTCGAGTTCGCCAAAGGCGGCGGCGGCGGTCAGGCCCGCGCAAGGGTTCGCTGGTAGCAATTCCCAAACGGCGGCGACGACGGCGGTTAACCGCACCGATTGCGTACACGCGCGATTTCACCCACCCGCCGTGCGCGCGCGGCGCCCATGTCGAACATAAAGGACGACGGAGGAAACACGCGACGGACACGTCGAAAAGGATGACCGTACGTCGAAGGAAGCACAGGATCGATTCTGTAACTCAGCGGTTCCCAAACTGTGCTCCACGGAGCCCTTGGGGCTCCACAATGGATACCCAAGGGCTCCGTTCGAACCATCAGAAAAATTTAATAAATTCGTAGATTCCAATAATAAACAATATTTTCTCCAGTTCATTTAAAACTATCGTTTCCTTTATTCATAAATATTATTTTATTTCGTATGTATACAGTTCGTGTTAATTATGCTTCATGGAACACATGCAAATGCAAATTAACGTTGAATATTTCTTGGGGCTCTACGAGAAATTTGTCCTTAAGAAAAGGCTCCGAGGCCGAAAAAGTTTGGGAACCGCTGCTGGAACTCGACAATAACCGCGGTCATCGACGTTTTTGCTCAGCTTACGAAACGACTTACCTGTACTAGTGAATGATTAATACCAATAGAACGATTGTGCAACAGTTTTATACCGAACGTTACCGTCGTTGCATTTATACCTATAGAGAACATTTGTTATCGTATACCGATCCACAGACTTATGTGAGAACTGTAAACATCCGACTGTCCATTCTTAACTATGAAGCCGCGGTAGCTATAAATGATTCGGGAAATTTACTTACCGTAGCACCATAGAATAAAAATTAAAGCAGTAACTACCTATACCTTGTATTACAATACAGGTGGTATGGAGATATTATTTCTGCGGGGTAAGCAATAGCATTATTAGTATAACATAATTGACCTATGACTTGTTTACCAATGATATGAAAATATATTGTAATCCATTCGACTTCACAGGACGGTATAGGAATGATGAGAATTTGTAAGTAGTAAGTTTGTAACAGTTTTCACTGTGCAAGCGACAAACGGTGATAGGTGATGATGATGTAGGTACGTTATTGTATTATATGTGACTCGGCCGTCTAGTTATCATATAAATCACGGAAAGTTCACGCGGTGGTGGTGTTCACGCATAGGTACGTCCGGCCGATTTTCTCGATCGTATTTAATACTGTTACGCGGATCGCCGTGTTATTGTACCACGAGTAACGCATATATTCCTCAGCGCAATGGCGTAGGAAGACTCGTTAGCGCCCCTGGCAAACCTAGGAAAATGCGCCTTTTTAGCGATTAAAAAACTGACAAAAATACGGAATGATATTTTTTATGTATATAATTAGGTAATACAAAATTATTTAATCATCAGTTTTTGTTACAATGTAAATTTCAAACTTTAAAAATTTTCTTTTCTTGCTTTAAGGCTAGTGAATTCATCGATAAAAATAAGTACTAATTTTAAAGCACAAATTTTCATAATTTGCGCCCCTGGCGTAGGCACAATTCGCCATACCCTTGCTACGCCACTGCCTCGGCGCACTGAATCTATACCACGGTTGCCACGGAACGGTACAGCGATATTCAACCAACGCGGCTGTTATAGTATAACCTGTCGCGGTCAGGTTAATAGACCGATTTCGTTCGTAATATTGGTCGCGTCGTACAGCGTGGATTGCGATTTTTGAACCGTTCTTGAGCAGTGACGGGGATTTAGTGGTGTTTGTCTCACTCGTCTACATTCTGGTTTCGGTACGTCTAGCATTGATCTAGCAGCGTACGTTGTTAGACTTGGTCACAGCGCCGAAAATGCGAAAAAGACGGATGGTGCATATAGTGTGTGTTGTATGTGCTAACTAGCCCAAAATTTAATTATTATAAAAATGGTCAAATAGACAATTTTTATTAGTAGGATAGGCCAGTGAAGCAAATAAGCTGAGGTAGAATATTGTAAATTAATATTTAAGACAGCCGGTCGGACGAGACCGGGGCAGTGTGTGTGTGTGTTTCGGCTGAAGCACGATGTGTAGAGACTACGACGCCACGCTTTATTTTGTGTTTTATTAAAATAGGCTTTTGGTGTGAATTATTGTTTTATTTTACTTAATAATTGAACTAATGTCTATTAGTTTTGATTACTAAAGAGAGGATAGAGCGATACCCACGAAAGTGAGGTATACGACAGTACAAGTTTTACGGTTTCCTGAGAGTCGGACACATTTGGGGAATTCGTATCGTATTCTCGTGTTCTTTGGGTTCACACGAACACGAGGGCAAAGCAATTTTCTATTTTCGTTTTATCGTATCATATATTTTTCCCAGTCGATTTAGTCGGTAAAAGGAAATTTTAAAATATTTCGTTTCTATAAAACGGCAATCAATATGTTTTGTAGTTTATTCAGTGGGAATGTAATAAGTTCAAATAACCTCTACATTTCAGTGAATAATTATAGTACGTAGAATGTCAAATATCAATGAGCTATGGTTACATAAAGTGGTATGTATTGATTGTTACTGTCCTTGGTATTCGATGGTGTATGATAAGGTGAGAACCGTCATGTAAATGTAATAATTGGCTTAACCCAAAAGAACTCGTGCTGATGGTTTACGCAATGTGTATATGTTTTTTCTAACAGTTCATTATGGCGGTCCGGTCGAGCTCGTGCGTTAACGGGGGCGTACTGGGCATAATATTATTTATCACGTGCAGGTATACTTTGAGGGTACATTTTAGGGGTTCTCACCCCTAACGAAACGGCGAGAAAAATATATTTAAATATTTGTAAGCCCACAGTTAACAATCGGTATAGTTTTTGTAAATGTCAATGATATTAGATAGTTGACGGTCGGCGACTAGATGGAATTTCCCGTCGTTGTTATTGTTAATTTTCGTTGTCGCGCCATCGCAGAAGACCTCTCGGAAACGGATTTCTCGCAACATAAACTGCCAGCGATATAGGACTTCGGTACAAGCGCGTGTGTGTGTGTATTTTTGTGTGTTCGTGCGGGCGTGTGCGCATATTAACCCGGATATATGTACGTACCTGTTCCGACGCCCCCGCCCGCGACCCGGGGGAGCAATGACGGGAAATTATAATAACTCTCCTGCGCATTGCGCGCGCGTGTGCGAGCGAAATTTGTCAACGACAGGCTCAATCTTCTGGGAATCGCTTTACGTCGGCCGCCGCGCGGAAACATTGCGCGCAATAAGTCCGCAGCCGTGATATAAATGACCGGACTATTTATTTTGAACGTTATGAAACCGCGTCCCGGCGCAGCCACTGCGATCGGATTTTATTGTCGAGGGGCTGCCGAGCGGAACGAACTCCGCGAGAAAATTTTATTCTCATTTTTTTATTATTATTATTATTATTATTATTATTATTATTATTATTATTATTTCCGTCGGGCGGGGTTCGCGCGTGCTTTACGCGGTTGTACGCATACACCTCGGGGGCGAACTACACGTTCGGGGGAGGAAAATAAACGAAATGACGCGGCTCTGTTAGACTCACGCGTGGCGTTTTATACATATAGACCATACATGACGTTTACAACATCACTCCGTCACCGTATTACCGTGGACGCGCGCGCACGCCCTTCCGCTTTTCCCCAGCTCGCCGCACGTGGCAGAACCTGACCGTGGCTCACCCTGTGCGCGCATTAGCTCTGTGCGTGTAAATATACGTTGTCGAGTCACGCCGGCAATTTTCCGTTTTGTTCGCGGACGACGAGGGGTGTGTCGGCTGCGTTTTCCGAGTGAATCGTATCGAACCGTGTGCACAGGCATACATGTACATTATATTCGTGGACGTGTTTGTGTAAACGCGTACTTACGTGCACATGGACGAGGAAATAGAGGATGCTTTTAGCGCCGCGTGTACAGCGGTAGCTCATCATCCCCTATGCGCCGCGGCGGCCTACAAAGTCGTGGCGTAGTTTAAACAAGGCCACGACGCGCGCGGAATATAATAATTGCCCGCGGAGGTACGATGACGGGAACGTGTTTAGTATACAGCAGCGCAGACCGGCCATTTTGGAGAAGAGGGTTGTCAGGAATTCCGCGGTGCACACACACACGTACTGCAAACACACACACGTACTGCAAACACACACACGCACGCACGCACTCACCCACCCACACGGTACCGCGTGCGTTTACTATGATACGCTGAAATCCTGAAATCGCGCGTTTTACGATGTGTTCGCGGCGAACGCGCTGTACACTTTGCGAAGTTTACATAACTACGGTTTACGGCGTATCATATTATGCACATTGTACACACATGATGCATAACTATGTACCCTATTGATGTGTAATTTCGAGTGATCGGAGTCAGGCACGTACACAGGGGGGTGTTTTCGGTGTTCAAACACCCCCCGAAATGTTTGGTTATTTTCTTATTAAATTTTGATGTTAATTGTTTTATTATATTATACTATAATGGACAGGTATACTATTACATTGTGTTTGTGAAACACCGGCGAAAGCAAAATGAAAATTTAACACCCACAAATTCTTATTTTAATATTATTGAAAAAAAAATAAAACAGAATTTAGAAATAAAATAATATTATACTTATTGTGTAATGACATGGGTACAAAATAATACTAAAATGTACATAGACTCGGGAAAGACCTAAACTATACTTGAAACAATTACTGCGAATAAGGGTATAATAAATATTATCGTCTTTCTTGTTTTTTGTTCTCGACGTTATCGTAAATGTTTTTATTTTGTATCTGAACCAGGCCACGATGAGTTGACAATATACTATTTTATGTCTCAACTCTCAAGTTGTTGTATTATTATAATAATATACTAAATTACTAATAGATAATACATTATCTCTAGGGCTCGGAAATTAATGTTCTTAAAAAGTACTAAATATGCATGCACTTATGCGCTTAAAAAAGTACAAAAATGCTTTAAAAATATGCACTTTTATTTTACTTTTTTACACAAAATGTTCATTCGGACAAATATGCAAAGAAATTTGCTCTAAAATGTAAAAATCAAGAATTATTCAAAAATATGCATTATAAACTTATTATAGAAGTTAATTGTGAAGATAATTCTTAACATCTTAACATAATGGCTGAAACTTCACGAAAATTAGATTTAGTTCTGTGATTTTTTTTTAATACAATATATATCGATATTTTCAAAAAACAGTAATTTAAGTATATCATAAGATATTCATAATAAAATTTCATTTGTTTATTGAAAAAAAGTCCTGATTTTCAAAAACACCCCCCAAAACTTTTTTCTGCGTACGTCCCTGATCGGAGTGCTCCAAATCCGTCGTTAACAATGATTAACATTAAACGCGATGTCGATCGAACCTGGAACTTGGTGTTCGGTCGAAAGTTACGGTGTAAAAGCATGTACGTGACATCGCGGCGGGGGGCGAAATGAACGCCGTTAAGTCGAATTATTGTTTTGATTTGCACTGCCTTGTCGCGTTAAACGAGGCGCGGATGTACGTGTTCCGCAGTGGCCAGCACCTTCAACCGTCGTCCGTACACGGCGTGATCGTTTTCTGACCGTAATCGCAATACGGACGAGCTCGCGTAACGCTATATCTTATTGGACGTCTGCAAATAAATCAAGCTTACGGTAACCCCGTTTTCTGCGTACTCGCCAAACAACAATTTTACACGTCTCAAACATCCCGCGGGAACTAATTGAAAACACGCCACCGGGATATGATGGGTAAACTCGCGCGGGTGTACGCGAGATGTATTGCGGCACTTTTCGCACGTGCTGATATTTTTAATGCTGTCACTTGCGGCCGGCACCCGGAAGAACTCGAGGAAACCGATACGTTCCAATAAATCTTCCGGTTTCGTATTATTGCGCGGCGCGGTACACGAGCCAAAACTCTTTTAGACTGAGGACTCCCGGCTTCGAGTCGTTCGAGAATGTGAACACACGCCACGCTTGTCCACGCAAAGCGACCTATACTCCACGCGCAGATCGGTGATATGGTTGCACGATTGAATATTGATTTGATTTTTCTTCATTTCGCGTCGAACTTGATTTGCCCCCACGCTTCGGCAACTACGGAGATGTATAGTATTGGTGGAAATACTATTTGATAGTAGTTGAGGAAAAAAAAACGAAAAATGTCTACAAACAACAGTGAACGATAAAAAAATTAACAATTCGGAAACGCGTTTTATGTTTTCATTTTCGTCCGTCGTTATCATTATACTGTGCGTAGGACAACAGCCGTGGGTCTCCACGATTTGGAGACTATTTTTAGGCTAGCGCACAATTAGTTTTGCCAAAATCTATCGGGAAAACTCACTGAACTGTTGATATTCTTACAACAATATCAGTACCTAGTTGTTTCTTCTAACAAGTGTTGAATCAATTCGCGGGTTTCCTAGAAAATTCTAACAAAGATTCTAGAGTGACTTCTTTAGTAATATGGTTAGGCTAATATGACGAGTAGGGCCGACGCGCCAAGAATGCTGTTACGAAGGAATCTTTTGTAGCCGCTCATATACGGGTGGATTAACGTGCAGTAGTGATTGAACACCCAGTATTGGTGCTCGACCGTTCAAGAGTGGAGTTCCTGAGGCTTAAAGAAGCGCGAAAAGAAGTCCGCGGAAATGAAAGTCTCGGGAGAAGTGTTCAAAGACGAATCTCCGATAACGGGATGGAAATCCCATAGGTCAACTTCGAACAGGTTCCATCTCATAGTTACATTTAATAAATAATGTCGACAACACCTGGTTAGTGGTTATGTCAATATTGTGCAATAAACGTTATGAGCCCATTATGGTCAAGGTACCGTGGGACCAAGAGCCTCGAAGAACGTAACAAGAGGCCACGCGGTTACTCTTGGGTTCGGTGAAACACATTTCGGAAGGATCGTCGCACGGTAACACATGATTATCTGCGAACCTGATGAAACTTCTACATAACGATGAGTTGATATCGTAACGTTCGCTTCGATCCTGTAAAAATGTTCCAAAGACGTGAGTCGTTTTATCTAAAAAAGCTCTAGGCGCTATACCTTCCTACAGTACCGCGCTGTGCGAATCGCTTTTGTCGCATAATTATTTATTGTATCGCGACTAGCCTAACGTATCCTGAAATATTGTCGTTGACCCTCGTAAGTGTTTCAGCGTCGAATTGAAATTCGGTTCTCGTATACCCTTCGTTATATGTCGAATATAATATATACGCGTTTTCGCGTTGGCCGATCCCGCTACGCAATAAGGTACGGCATATAACTTGTACATAGACACGGGTGAGCGCGCGTCGGTGTATAATTGACTTATCCGGATTGTATAAAGTTGTGTAATTACTTATTCACCGTATACTTTGGGTTCGCGCAGTGTCGATGGTCGCGATTGACATTTTCCGACAAACTTTCTTTTTGTGCTCGTACGGCGGCGTAGATCTATTGTTCCACAAAGTTTTCCCGCATCGAACACAAAGTGTGCAGTCAATTTTCAAATGTACGTCCATTTAAACGTATACAGGCCACGGAGTATCCTTATAACAGGTTCGTTTAAATGATTTGCGTGTGACGCGATGAAACCCCATTGGAACGTAATAAAATGATTGAGACAATCTGTTTGATTGATGCCCACATTAAATAGTAACAGGAATAATAAATTGTCTGATTGTCAACTGCATTAATCGAATTATACACCATAAAGTACATACCGTTTTGGGGCAAGAGAAGATGATGAATACAACAAGCGTCATAGTATTACAAAAAAGCTCATTTCAATCTAGTTTTTGTTGCGTTATGTTTTCAATAAAACGTCCTTGTCTTTTTTGTTGACGTTGATTCTCATCGAAACACATCCAGAACTAAATAATCGTCACATAAACGATGATTGAAGTAAGCACTTATATGAACCTGCAATCGTATGCGTCTAGTGTTCCCCAGAATACGCGATAATGTGATTGTAATAATATAAGGTATGCCATGGTCCGTGGTTTAAAAATAATTGTCTTTAACCATGGTTCGCACACTGCACAGTACCTCATTTGCCTCGGTAGCGCTTGTATAAAATGGATGTACCTATATAAAATTAAAAAACAATTAACCCATCAATGTACCAACTAGGCAACAACGACTTTCAGAAAAAAGTAAAAATGTATTTATACATCGGAGCAATCCTTCTGGTCGAAATCGTGCTTGCAGACAAAAGCAAAAACACATCATGATAAAACCAATACATTCTTTGCGTTTCACACGGAATCTAAAATATATATTTTCATCGTCAACCAATACATTATTTTTATGATACACGAATGTTTGTAGTATTGAATTATATTATACAGTACGTGATTTTCAAGGTACAGTCTAATGTACGAAACAAGTGGTGTGATGTATATGTATTGATGTTGACATAAACTAAATAGGCGCCTCGGGCCACCCCGTGCCAGGCATTGTGCACCAGGGGTAACAATCCATTCACATCAAAACCAGAGAGGATTTTTTTTTATTTTTTAAGTAAATCCTGAATAATTCAAGAGATTATTATCCTAACTATTGTGTTTTCCATTTCAAAAGTGTGTAAATACAATCGTGGATCGGGTATATTTCGAAAAAGAAAAAAAAAAACAACCCACGTACTACCCGAATATATATACTGTGCATACAATAATAACATTATGATAGATGAAATATTATTCTAACCAATGCGTATTACGTTTACCCGCATACCGCAGACAGGTTTTTCGAAACGGTAACTATAATAACAATAACGTGCCGTCAGCGGAACTACTCGTTATTATTTGCAATACGCTTTCGTGAACTATCGTGCCGTTCAATTTTCGAATGCGCCGAAAGAACGCCGAGCTAATAATAGCCCGACCGACCGCGACGCACTGAACCCGGATGAAAACAACAGCGAAAACTTTTTTGTTCATCAAACTTTAGTCGGAAACGAAATTTTATGATTTTACGCGCCGAACGTTGTAAAATACAATCTGTGCCTCGTCGTAAAAATCGAAAACCGACGGTGGAAAATTATAAAAAAATAACCACACGGATCGGGTATCGGAACTTACCCCTGGTAAGACGTTAATATTTACGGCGGATATTATACGGCTATTATAAAATGACTCGAAAACGGAACGATTCGTCGCGCGCTATTTGTTTTTCACAACAAATCGTAACCTACACTTTGCCGAGATGATGAAATCAAAGTACAGAATATATTATTCGATATGTATATTGGCTGACGCGAACAATGAGAAAATCTTCGAACTATTGATTCGGATTTCGGACTCGTCGCGTTGAACATAACGAAACCATATTGAGTTATAACGACCACCGAGCTAATGTTATAGTACACGCCGTTTTCGGGTGGAAACGAAAACAAAAGACTTTTGATGAAACATATAATTACAAAACCATGCATAGCGTAAACAAAGATTATTACTTATTTAAATATTAGAAATTATACAAATCCAATTCAAAATTACGGCTATTCACGTGTAGTGAATTTCTTAGAAAGATTAAAGCATTAACTCAAGAAAACTAACTTGCGAAATCCATTTAAAACGAACCCCGGAAATAGCGAGTTCCGTTAGTTTGAAATGTAAACAGTATATTTGAAACGAGCCATGGACAATCGAAAAAAAAAATCACGAAATGACCTAACGGTGTATATTATTTTTTAGTACATAGTATATACATACAACATTGTCAATAATGCATGAAAAACACAGTGAGATAAAATATAACATGTGAAAGTACAGAAAACATCGTTTTATATTTATATTAATTCATAAAACTTCACTTTTATAAATTTTTCTGTATTTTGCATATTTATAAATATACGAGTAAACTTCTCTAATATGAAATTCTGATCACCCTGAATACAATATTTTCGTGTGTATACGGGAGCGCGCACGTGAGTGAGTGTGCAATGTTTGAAAACTTCCGGTATGACGTGAGCAGTAAAGTAGAAGGCGCGCGAAAAGTTTACCGATATATTTATCGGTCCGACTTGTACGCACGGACATGCGCGGGGAAGATTCGAAAACGGCACGTAATCCCATAATAATAACGTTTTTGGTTTTTAACGTTAAACATTGGAGTTGTTACGGAAAATCGTTGGTTAAGTTTGTGTGATATTTACAGACTCGGCGGTGTATAAACAAACCGGGGCGATTGATTTATCTTTAACGTTCGTGAAACGTGCGTGCACGCGTCCAGGCACGTGCCTAAAACCGAATAGTAATAATATAATGATCGTCTCTCGTGAGCTGTTTATGAGAATCCTAACCTAACGGCGTTTTTCATCGGCGATTGTAGACTGCATCCAGTGCACAAGTAAACATGTTATAATCGCACGTGGAAACTACGTCCGAGTTTTTATAAAGTGTAAAAGGGCGACATCACCTAAACTGCGCCCAAGTATAATTTTAAAAGTAATAGCGCGTATAAACCGAATTACAAAATAATCTCTAACTTTTACTTCTTTCGTCACAGTTAAATTAATGAAAACGGACAAAGGTCCTATACCGGGTGAGACTACACGGTCGAGTGGGATATAGGGAGATGGCGGTCTTTAGACTTGAAACCAATGCTCTCAAAAAAAACGATTCTGAGAAAAATAGGTTGGTTGGATCAGTTCATATTTCTAAAGATGATCGATTTAATATTGTAGAACTAAGTTATTTAATAATGTGAATTTAACTTTTAATATTCTTAATTTTGAGAAAAAAAATAAATGCTTATATTGATCCATTGATTATACTCGTAGATGTATGTTTCGAGTAGGTACGATTAACTACAACTAAATAAAGAAAATCTTACGAAAAATCTTGTGCTTATGAACAGTAAACAAGTGGATGGTGAGTGACGAAAACACAAGACGGTACAGTGTTGGATCTCGATCTCGGTTGAAGTTTTTTTGCACTATTTTACATTGTTTTTCTCAATTTATCGGAGAACTTTGTGGAGAAATTCAAAAAATGAACTCTCTGAAGTACCAACTGGGTAAAATTTTTTCTCATAAAATACAACTTTTGCATACATATATTTTTTCCGGAACAAGTCCTATCGTATAATTCAGTGTTGCTCAACCTGTGCGGCAGTTGCCAATGTATGTTGTACGTCACGCGTTCTAATCGGCCTTTTCCGAAAAAACACAACCTCCCCCCCACCACCAATTAAGGCTACAATAATTACAAGAGTAATGTGAAATTTGGATTATGCCTGTTCAAAAACATAAGAATCGATGTACAGCGCACACATTTTATAAAACTTTGAAAAAAACATCCCCTATAGTAGGGGTGGCCAACCCCTTGACTTTTAGAGGTATTTTGGCAGATCATAATTGATGCTTTTTTTTATCTTGGTAACATTTAATAATATTATATAATATTTTTTAGAAATACACTCTTATGTAATAATCTAAAATAATAAGGTGTCGATCGCCATAAACTTAAGACTTGGAATGTAGCTCACTTGTTGGAAAACGTTGTCGACCCCTGCCATATAGTGACCTCATCGAGGGGCAAATTTCAAAACGGATGCACAGTTTGAATTCAGCGTCTGGAGATCTTGTGAGTCGTATTCATTGCACTGCCGTGAACACAAGACATTGACGAGTCCGTGCTGGCTAAATCACATTTCAGACCGTCGTGCGTCGTCGTTGGAAATGTTCGCAACACGAGCGCATGCGGACGGCAAAGCACGCCGGAAACCGTCTTCACGGGTCACGTGGTCAAACGTTTTCGAAACCCAATCGGTGTTGACGGGTTTGGCGATTTCTCCTCCGCTGGACTCCGTTCCCCTGCGTCGCCGTGCGCCGAGAGTTCGAAACGTTTAACCTCGCATTCGTGCCCTGCAGGTCGTCAGCTGTCTGGCAAAGATATCTTTCGAGGCGTCTACTATCCTGCAGTTGCCTGCAGACGTATCGCGAGTACGAAACCCCGTCCGTCTGTCCCGGCCTCTCACTAATTTATGGATAAAATTTGGTCCTCCAAATAATTTTTTTTGGGTTCGAAGGCCCCAATGAATGCTGTAAGAATGTAAAAACAATGCTGGTAATCCATACGAAATAGTGAAATATTATTATAATATTTTGACGCCGAGTGTTCAAGCTCTAACAATAAGTATAGTCTGTTGAATGACGTCTAAAGCGCAATAGTTTCTTGACGATTATTGATGACAAAGATAAAACAAACACGGTATAAATTATATAAATAAAACATAAAACCAATATTAAAAACATTAGAAAGAGTTTCTAATAGTATTTCTCAATTAATAACTTTTTCTTTAGAAACAGAACCATCAACATCTGTACCAAAGAGTCAGCTTGTTTATGTTAATAATACAAGAGCTTGGGAGACAGCGTTAGATGAAGAAAAAAATGAAAATATTAAAAAAAAATAAATGTTCGCGAAAAATCTTTTCTAATGACTTGACGATTTCGTGGCATATAAATGGTTTTTAATTTCTTACTTGATTTTATTCCGGTTTTTAATATTTTTTTGTTATCTGAGGGTTGGGGGGGGGTCTCTTAAATTATTTCCACCCCTGGCCTACACAGGCGTAGCGACTTCACTGGTCCGTCCGTTCCGTTAATACTATATCATTATCAGTACTAGATGTCTGCTACAATCGTGACCGTCGTACAATTATATCTTACCATTACTATTGTATTAGTTAAACGTATCGTATTTAGTGCACGAGATGGTAATATTATTATCGTGCGAAAAGCTAGTCGTGATTCTAGCGATTTGCGCGTGATAATATTCCGATCGGACCCAGAAACGTGCTTTCCCGACGAGAATGTCGACACCCGGAAGTTGTGGTCCGACAGCCGTCGTCGGATGAATGTAATGACGAATCGACCGACGTATGTATCACCTTCGATCTACACATGGGTGATATTTGAGAGATGGCAACCCGTGGTTTTCTTTTTCTCTTTCCATCACACGCGCAACACGAGCAGGGTTTTGACGTTTTCTTGATTTGATTTGAACTGATTTTAATTCGTCGTTAGGTATTCTTTATATCGGCTTTCCAGCTATTTTGATCCTGTCTCCTAAAATTTCACAAAATAGAATTAAACCAGTTGTAAACATGAAAATGAACAAAAGATTATTGTGCACCGATCGACTTAGAAAATCGATCGGGTCGCTTACTCGGATTACGTTATTGTGACATTTTCTAACGATATATTATAGTACGTCTAAGTACAGAGCAGCTATTATATTGAAGAATCGGATTAAAAATGTTTTCGTATTGATAGCGAAGGACGAGATGAACAGGCTGCGTGCAGCGTAATCACGTACCGTAATAAAATACTTAATATAACATGTTGTTCAGAAATTACATCTGAATTAAATTTATTTTCTTATAAAATACGGTACTAGCATATTTATAAGACTTTTAATGGACATTTTCTTCTTAAAAAAGTGTTTACGGAATAAAAAAAAAGGTACGTATCATTTTAAAGCTCGATTTAACATTTCACTCGGAATCTAAATAATGAACCATATGTTATACAAATAATAATAAATTTATTTAAAAATAAATTATATATTCAGAGTGATTTTTTAACTATATTCTCATCAACTTTTTTGGCCGTAAAAATGTTAAAATTTGGATTTTTTTTATGTTTGAATCACTTTAAAACCTATGTTTTCTATAATTTTTTTTTTCATGACAATTTCAGCGTGTCCTGATGCCACACAAACTTTATTTATTCAAATAGAAACATCATACTTTTTACGAAATTTTTGTGGAATTTTTGATATAACGTAGGCCAAATTCAGACCAAATTTTCGAAATCTTCAAATCTAAAATTACGTATAAAAAGTGTAAAATTTGCGTCATCTCGAATCAATAGTAACAAGCTTTTACATGTACTCGTAGTAATGTCATAATATTAGGTATCATAAGGATATTTTCCTAAATATTTAAATTATAATAATTCAAAAACTACTAATTCGAATTTTGATATCGATACATCAAAAATAACAGAGAAATCACCTCAATAAAAAAAGTAAAAAAAGGGTGTTTTCATTTGAAATAAAATCGTTTGTATCGTTACAGGACCCTTGAGGTAAAAAAAAAAGTTGTGTAAAACCAAGTATAAATGATAACGTTAATATTTAAAAAAAAATTTATCCTAATTCAAGTAATTTTACGATCAAATAAAGGGGGGTAGCAATGGAGTTTAAAAACCACCATGGTATAAATTAAAAATTGTATGAAAATAAAATATATTATCTGTGTACTAGTGTATAGTCATAATTCATTTTTGGAATATCTTTATGCCACAGTTATCAATTGACTATCGATTTTAATTATACTTTGATCAATTATACCATAATTTGATTAACAATTTTATACTTTTATACCCTAGGTTAAATAATTTAAAAACTATCACATTTATTGGCCCGTTACACAATAATAAACTTATAACGATATATGTGGACCAATACGGTGATACCACGGCGGTTAATTATTTAAATTATTGTATGTAAATACGTCATAAATAATTCGTAAATGAGTTACAGTTGCGCGTTATAGTTGCGCAGTGAGCCCCGTTAACGGATGTGCACGGGTGGACACAATAATCAAAATAAAAACCACAAAAGTTGAATAGAGTTGAATATCTTGGACGATTAACAAGGTAAGCTTGAAGACCTGCAGGGATTCCACGTACGGAAGTCGTAGTCAGGCTTGCACAACAAGAAGTAAAAGTGAGGCCCCGATCAACGGTTCGGTTAACTTTTTATACTTATTTTAATCTACGCGTATTGGACGTATAATTACATCATATCGTAATCCCGTCTACGACCCCTTTGTGACTTTGGCTACTTTACAATGTTAATATAATTTGGTCATCTATTATTACTAATTAACATAATAATCTAGACCAAGAGTGTCCAACCCGTGGTCCGAGGGCCACATGCGACCTGGGGTAGAATTAATGCAGCCCTTACTTCAAATTCGGAACCATCGATTGACATCGATGACACATGTTTTGAGAAAAAAAAAATTTTTAGTATATAAAACTACAGCATAGGTATTAAAAACAAAATAAACTTTAAAATTTAAAACAATTGAATAGCACAGTAGGAACGTATTATTTTTAAGACTATTTTCTTCTTTTAATTATAAATAAATGTAATATTGTGAAAATATTTCTACGCATCATGGTAAAATTATAAACAAAATGTATGTGGCCTACGAAAATGTCTACTTGTATAATGTGGCCCAGTGCTTGCAAAAGGTTAGACACCCCTGATCTAGAAATATCTGTTAGCTAGAGCACATATATCACGTGATACTACAATTATAATCTAGAAACAACGATTTTGGCCCACCATGCGCGATAGTATGTACTATTATGTCGTTTATGTCATAGTTTTCCATCACTCGCGCAGTACTGCATGATAATTTATTCTATTTTGTTTTCCAACTCGTTTTACGAGCGCCTATTTTTTTCATACTTCTTTACAAACAAACTATCGGGATTTCATCACGTCCAGTTGATTCAGTAGTCAGAATCGGTCGTGAAAACAATGCGACATGCGTTTTTTGCACGCGGAATACGGCGAACGCGCTATACGATGATGGACGCGCGTGCACGCTGCACTTCTAGTTCAAACGATGGCGTTTCGATTTTTCTCGATCTCGGGACTTGCAGGATAATCGTTTCGCGTAGACCCGTGATCGTCAAGTCATACGCGCTGAGTGCATAGGAGTGGGAAAAATACTATAGTACATTTTAATAATGGCCGTTTGAAGTTTCCAGCGTAGTTTATGGCGTACGGCCGCGCGTGAAATAATTAACAGTAGGTCGACGAGGATTTGAAATAAACACGTATAATCGACGCCGAGCAGCAGTACATATAAAGTAATATTATGCATATTATCCTAAAAACGACCGGTGCCGCTCATGACGTTTGCATTTCGTCCGGGACGGAAATAATTGAAAACGCATCATTTATGTGTTCAGTTGAATGGGCAACGTTGCACGCGAAATACATCAAATATTGTTTCGAAAATTGGCCGGTGCATTTCAGTTACATTTTTCCAACGCCCCGATACACCGTGAAATGCGATTCGTTCATCGCGTACTAATTTGATTAGATAAACGCGTGTAGCGAGTAATGTATGCTGGCATCCGTGATTACGCTGCGGTACCGCTATCGATGACAACGTATTCGAAAAATCAAAATTAAATGTGTAGTGCACCGTAGCGCATCACAGCCGTGGCGAGGGAAATAGTTGGTACTGAAATACCGAGTGAATTAATATGGCCTGAATACACCGGGTTAGAGTTTTCAACGTTTTAAATGTCTCCGAGGTTTTCTCGCCTGTGATATGACTCTAACCATGAGAATACAAATCTATATCCACATGTAATTTTTCAACTATAAAATTGAGAAACGTCCGAGTTGGTCGAATCCATTTTTATAACTGTCCTTACAAGTACAATTTGCTTGACTAAGGGGATTAGGCAAAATAAATCTTAACTATGCCAAGAGCATGTTTCTAGTGCTCTTAGATTTTATTACATCTTTTAAATTAGCAAGCTCCGTCCATCATGTGTATCGGTAAAATGTATTTTTTGTTAGCGGACTGTTAGGACGCATTTGTACGGTTCAGTAACGACTATGTTGTAAGTTTAAAACTGCCATTGCAGCGCAATAATTATAATATGTTTCTTTTTATAAGGTAATATTTATAATTGTTAAACGATACACAAAATCTGCATCCATGACACAATCAGAATATTAGCTAAAAGTAACAATAGACACGAAGAAAAACAATTAACGTGAACAAATCAGCCACCCGTTGATGGCACTTAATTTATAAAAATCTAATTGTGGGAATATCTCGACACCACTTCCGATCCGAGCGTCATGGGAGATTTCCAGGTATCGTAGCCGAGGCTGGATTTTGAATGAGAAAATATTTGTGGAACCTATTCGGTTGTGGAATACTCGTATTTTATAAAAGATCTTGGCTCCGTACTCATTGATTATTTTTCGTTTAAGATCTGTATGATGTGTATAATTTGATACGTACAAGGAGGGGCATATGTTAGTTTCCTGAGGGAAATATTTTAAAGTGTTTGTATTTTTTTTTATGTTCGACTTATTCGCACTACTCCATAACTGAAGTCCATATATTCATATATTGGTTTTAAATTTTAAAAGGGTTTCATACATAAAAAGTTTAACGTTCAAAGAGGTATATTTGTAATATGGTTATGACTGCAGTATATGTAGTGGCGGGGTTGTATTTTATTGTTGTGTCAAAGAGATTATAAACTTTCGAAAATGTTTCAGCGAAATACGACTGCCGTAATCGGTATAAGTATTAATAATATGAGCATCCTCGTGAGATTAAATTATTATTTTTCAAACGAAAGCTGTGAATATTAACATATTATTACGTATAGTAGTCGTCGTCGGAAAAGTAAGTAAACATTTCAAACACAGGCGTATGCGTCGAACGTTCGCGTATTTATTCCAAAGAGATTTCCATTAATAACCTCTTTCGCTTGTTGCGTTGTGTACCAGCGATCATCTGGTTAAAGGATCAAAAGGTCCTCACGTCTGCCTATGTATCCTATGTATATTTCATATCGTGTGTGTGTGTGTGGGTGTGTGCGTTGTCTTTGAACATTGTGCAGTAGAGTATGGATATTCGTGCGCACACGGTGTGTGGGAGTGCGGGAAAATCCTCTACTGATATATTTATAAGCTCGCGTGTCTCCTCGGGCGGACCGCTAGGAAAAAATATGTGAACCGAATTCGAACCATTTATTACACTATTATTATTATCATTAATGATTAACCGCTGTACACGGTCGGTTAAATGATTTTCTATATTTTTTCGGAAAACATACAAAATGTCAAAACACTGAGAGGGAAACGATCGCGTCCTTCAATCGCCTCTCGTACCGCGAAGACGACCGACTCGCAGTACGCAGTACACTCACGCTAATAGACTTGTCTTTTTTCCCCGGTTCCAAGGACAATACCTAATACAACGAGCGTCCTGACAACTGCGGATCGATTATCGTTCGAGACAATTGTTACGATTTGAGTTCGAGTGAAAAACAAATATGGCCAAAAGCGTTCAAAACGTATTCTCACGTGACGTTTTTCGTTTCTATTTCTGTTCCGAAGCAAAGGCGGCTAAAGCCGGTTGGACGATATGCTATACAATTAGTTTGGCTTAATAGATATGACATAGGTTTTATAGCTTATAGGCATACCAGACACCGTAGAATTTATAATCATATTGTTATGAGTATCGGGTTTACGTATGATAATTCTCGATGTTGCATGAAACACCACAATTGAGTACCACAAAGATTATCGACAAGTTCAATTTTTTGTAGTCCATGACTTTTCACATGTTAATAATTTAAAAATAAAACCAACATGCTATGCATTCATCTTTATAACTTTTGCGAATATTAACTGTACGGTAGAATGACCATTGACCAGGTTCATATTCATACATAATCAGTAATCACACATTCATACACAATACACTGATCGCTATTCATTTCAGAAACGATACAAGGTATGAACTAAAAATTAGACATAGTGGTCGAATATTTTAGATGTTTAGTAAGAAGGGATTTAAAAAAAAAAATTTGGACTAGTCCATGAGACTAGTGCGTGCAAAACCTGGTAAATTTATCGAACAGCCAAAACCACTAGACCGACTTATTTGAAATGTTGACGGAATGCACTTATTATTGTGAATAAGTGCAATAAGACAGGATTTTTCGACAATTTTTAAGGGTTGAAATAGTTTTGGCACTGGGCTTAATTTTCTCACATTTTAATTTCCTGGAAATTTTATTGAATGTGTTGATTTTTATAATTTACAATGCACGTTTATGCACATAAAATTATCATCAGAATACAGGACGGATGTGGGCTTCTTTTCGACCAATAATTTCTGAAATCTATAATAGTAAAATATCTCCCGGGCGAGGTTGGGAAATGAAGCTCTAGTATATTGTAATAAGATCCGAATTTCCACGACGCCCAATAATAATAATAATAATAATATGCTCTTTGGACAGATATTATTATTCTAAAGTTAGTGTCGTAAAGTGACGTGCATACTTCGCGTGCCGTACCTACCCATAGTTTGTGAGCGCAATGAGCCCAAAGGGTTCCGCGGAATCGAAAAACGTTTGAGAACCACTGCAGCCCCGTGGTGCGCCCATGCGTAATTAGAGTATTAATATACTACAAGCAGCGAGATGGAATCGTCAACCGTCCGAATCCATGTTATAACGGTGTCGCGTCACGTCAAAATTTCCATTTTTCTTTTCGGGACGACGCACAGTGTTTCCAAATGAAAATATGCCGGTCAAAATATTTTAGATGCATAATATTTGAACTACTGAACCAATTTTTTGGTCAGTATCTCTATTTGAGGAATTATAATAATAATTATAAGACCTTCTACATATACGCTGATAAATCCTTAAAAACTAAGAAATCATATATTACCGATTCGAAAAAAAAAAATAAAAAAATAATCATTTGAAAACATTTTTTTATTCATTAAAATATTACAAAAAAAAAATTTACATAGTTAAATACAATTTCTTTTTTTTCTATAATCGATATTGATTTACCTTCTTTCAAAATGAATTCGTGAATCATTGCGCGTGTAACAGGTGTTTTGGAAGTCGTAATTAATTAGAAATTGTAAAATCCGAAAAACGTTAAAATCGCGGAACACAAAGTTTAACCGTACAGCAACGAAAATTGTGCAACTATGTGCAGCTAATGTAATCGAAATATTTATCATTTGGCCTTATTATAATAGAATATTATCGACACAACGTGAAACTCGATGAATAAACATACTTAAGCGATAAGTTCATCTATTATTGTTAGCAATTAAATTATCATATTGGTTATAAACATAATTATGATATTTTAAAAGGCATCGCACATTTATTAATAAAATTATCATTAATATCATTAGACCCCTATTATGTTATAATATTAAGCATAACTTACAAAAATAAATTATATAAACTGATTTAAGAAAAAAAAACAAAAAGTATGATATTCTGATTTATTAAAAAAACAAAGATTATATCAATTACATTGCATATTTTGTAAGATTAAAAACAATATTTTGGTTTCAAAAAATACACATTATAAGTCCTCAGATACTCATGAATATAATCGCATGATTAGAAAAACTAGATTTCGACATTTTAAATTAACCCTTTTGACCGCCGTATTTTCATTTGGAAACACTGTGCGACGCCACGAAGCTTCCAGCTGTCCGTGATGATTATCATTTACACGCGCACACGTGTAGCCCGCGGTACACATATAATACGCCCGCACACGTATAACATATCGCGTGCGTGTGCGTGCGTTTTACATGATCGCCGAAAAAGGGGCGGCGCAGTGTGTGCGGTCCGCGTGGGCCAGGCATGCATCAGTGTCATCTCCGGTCTAACGATTATTACAAGGGTTGACGAAATTAAGTAGCTCCGCGCCGTATTCATTTATTCCCGGTCCGTTTGTAACCCATCCCCTACCCGCTTACCATTTACCTGCGGTACATCGGCGGTGTACCGATACGCCTATATACCGAAGCACTGGTATACCTACCTAAACACGCGTATACAGACCGCGGGGGGTAACGCGCCACGCGAAGATCGACGACCAGCGCTCCGTATTTTTAATATAAAAATACGTATAAATTACTCAAACGCACACCACGCATACCGCGGTTCGTGTATAATAATTTATCGTAAGAAATATAATAATAACAATAATAACGATAAAAATAATATATCAACCGCGGCGTAATAACAGCGCGTAGGCCAAATGTACGTGGGGTGAGGTCGGTAAGAGAAATTTCGAAATCTACTTGTGCTTGCGCCCGCCGCGGTTTCGTTTCGTTGCACGTGTATATCGTGTTGTTCGCATGGTAATCACGCGATACGCGCAGTGTTACCGATATTTTTAATTACCGTTTTATAAAAAATATTGTTCGACCCGTGCGTTAGGGCACGGTAAGTGTCAAAAGACGTCTTTGAAACTATTAAACTGCCGACGGGTATGTATGGCGTCCACGCGAAGAACTTCGTCTCGATTTTCCGACGGGGAAGCGTACATTTTTCCTCGTATCGCGTGTGGTTTTTGTTTTATTTTTTAATCCGTCATTATATCATACTTTAAAAACTGAGATGTAGGTCAAAACGTTAATTCTTCTTCGTTAGACCATCTAGTGTACACAGTTTGAAAATAAATCACTCGTGACTCGTATAGACAAGGATTTGTTAAAAACCCTATGAACTAAAAATGGACCAATACTACTGATATGATACCGTTGACCATAACTACAATAATCAATATCAATATTATTATAATTATTATTCCGAGAGAAGCGGCATTTTGGTGTTATTACTCACTGCAGACAGAACGATCGAAAAATATTACCTAAAATGAGGTACAACGCGAGCGGCATACCAACAGACGCTATATTACCATCCGATCGGAATACATAGGAACACATCAGTTTTGATCGACATAAACGTGGGACAAACGTTTTTTCCTTGTACGCGAGCGAGTACAAATAATATATCTGTTTGTTTCATTGAGCATTGCAGTGATTAACAAGTATCCGTGATTTGTTCGCGGCTTAACAAACGTGTGTTGCAACTCCGTTAACCGTCCTGCAGTCGTGCACGAAACATAATATTGTAAATTTACATTATTGGCGTGATACATCGATAATATTTAGCGCCAATAGCAATCCTTCGAAAATATTCATTCGGTTCCATTGTGTCCACCACGTTTTACGTTTATAAGCACTCACTGTAGGATTTGATTTCGACGCCTGCACTACATACAGGGCTGGGCAGTACCTTAAATACTAGTATTTAAGATATATATCTGAGATACAATTGCATCTTCTTTCGAGATATTTTATTTTAATGTATCTTCTATCATGTATTTATTATTTAAATACTTTTTCGACTTATGTACCTAGGATCTTTTTATAATTAAAGATACTAGATGCATTCGAAATTATGTAATAATAATTAATGGTAGCGTAGATTAGAGTAACTGCGGTCTGCGGTGTCTATTGACTATAATAATATGTGATATTAAACTTATAATAATATGGGATAATATATCATAATTTGCCGGATTCACTCGATAAATGAATAACGTAGACAATATTTGCTCACAATGATACATTTTTGTCGGTCATTGTTTCAATATAGGTACAAAGAGTATAATAGTTGTAATCAGTAAGTTACAAAATATTTATAAAATATAACACATGTCTTACCTCTTCGGCTGCTGGGCTTATACATTTTCTATGCAGATTTAGGATGTCAGATGATACTTTCAAAAAATTGGACACTTTAAAAGTTAACCAGGAATTTATTTTAAAAAAATGGGATATAAATTATTTTAACTATAACACTACATAGCATTTACTTAAATTTCAACATTTATAAGTTCACAAATAAGCATTGCTAATTTATAAATAAATATATTTTTATTTTATTGTACCTAATGTAATTTTTAAAAATATCAAAATATCTTATAATATGTAGTATTTAGATACTAATTATAAATGTTTCTTGTATCTTGTATTTAGATACTTTGCTTGAGGTATCTGTATCTTACCCAGTCGTGACTACATATTATTATGTTTGATGTTTCCGGTTAATGTACGCGAATGCAAAAACAAACGCGATTTTGCCGAATAAATTACTACTGCCTAATGAAATTACTGTGAGCTCCGTGTGATGTATTTTCAAAATTGTTAATTAAATTATAGGATAGAAGGCACTCGGCACTCAAACACTGTGTTTTATATATATTCTACTCGGCGTTCTTCTGAAAATCAATAAGACCACCGAAATCGACCGACGCGTATATATTATGAGGTATAACAAACATCGTTTTAACCTCGGTCTTAAAACGGTAACCTCTAATTATATATGATATTATGTACTTAAGACCAGGATTATAGGTACACATCTGCGCTCGCGCACATACTCGTACGAGACAGAGCTGCGTGTAATTACACATTAACTTCCTCTTGTATTTAGTGAACTCTACTTTGACACCCAAAGGCTTAATACGTATTCATTCCGGAAGAGAGAGAGGAAAAAAATTGATTTATTCTTAGGTGCGATTTTACGGTAGAAATATTAGATAAACTAGGCAATAAAAAGAATGACGAAAAAAGATATTTAAAAATTTGTCATTTAAGCGATCGCACGTTGTTCGCATCATTGGTAAATCTTGGCCAAAGTCGATTTGTGGTCGAAATAATAAATCTTTATGGTATATGGTCTTACAGATTATATACCATTATATTTCACACGGCCACACGGGGTATTTCTGTGAACGATTCCGCGAAAACACAAACCATTGGTGTGTAGATAACACATACCGATCGATTGGATGTCGGCTAACCGAAATTCCGAACTTTTATATATGTATAACATTGCTATGATGTGTAAGGGCACTTATATTTTCATTCGGGGATGTTTATGATAAAACACGTACTATACTAATGCAGTAATGAAACGCATCAGAATTTCCAATAATATTATTTATTGTTAATATTACATAATTCACGTATGCACGTGTACATTTCAATTGCATTAAACTGACCGTTTAAACCATTATTCGTCATAACAGACACGAAGGGATATTTACCATAAACGGTTTGAATTACGATGATGATTAATTTTGTTTGTTATTTTTCTGCGAAAATTATTTTTTTCCGTGCAGTCGATCCGCACCAAAATTCTATGAACCTACCGTTACACGTTATTAATTAATTCACGTTGTAATCCAATGGTAATTATGTTTTAATTTTTTCTACTTTTCGTTATTGTAAAGTTATAACTTTTAGCTTATTATTCAATTTAAATTATTACATTGTACTTTTGTACGTTTATTTGTATTGTCTCATAAAGGTTTGCGAAACTTTATTTATAAAATGTATTTATACACCTAGGTAGTTATAGTTCCAATTGAGTTTAGTTGTTTAGCGGCATCAAATCTACTCGTAACTTAATTATAATTTAGTATTTACATGCCCCGTACGAGATCGTCATGATTTACAATCATCGGGTTGATGTTTTACGATGTATCAGGTTTACGATAATACGTTACGCCGGCACGATATAATAGACGATCGGTTAAAAGTTGTTGTTATTCGAAACACTCGGTTGAACCTGGTCCAAGCGATCATTTCGAAGGATTCGTAAGTGCACGTCATATCGCACTCGAACTATCAACATTGTCCGTATACTCGTGGCGTATTATAGAATTCGGCTATGCTACTGATCGCAAAGTTTCGCGAAGTGAATCAAGATTTTTATGAACACTAGCGTGACGATCGACTATTTGGCCACCAGCACTTCATAAACAATGCCGTTCTTCGATTAAACCGGTGATATTGGTGTCGTATTAAGACCATTGTTCGTTTAACGTAAAGCGATGCAACCAAAATATTAACTGTCGGAATTCGATTTTAACCAGTAGATAAAATAGTTGTACCATATTGATATTTTTATAATTTTGCAATCGGTAGGCACCACACACGCATCATCTTGTTGTACAGTTTAGAGACGGTTTATCGGGATATAATTGTTTATTCCTCTTATGTTTGCTCGATTCCCTCGAACTTTTTCAACAACGATTGACGGTGCAGTGTGTTCGACTGGATCCTGTCTCACTTTGTCCAGAACGCCGTTTCTTATCCTTAGCCATGGAAACCTCCAGTCAGATCTGTATAAACGTTTAACGATTTCCCAAATCCTGAACACGTTCACGCATATATATTTACTGCAGGACTAACTGTCCAATTCTCACTTAACAAATGATATTTTCGCAACGTATTTTATGTTAGTAAGAAGTTATATATTTCTTGTTTTTTTTTTTTTTTTTCAACGATCGCGATATACTCGTAGCGATTTGAAACGTTGTTTAGTAAAGTAAATCGATATTATAGTAACTATAGTAGAGAAAAAAAATTGAGTATAATCCTTCAACGGAAATCGAATAAAATAATTATAGTTTATTTCGCATATTGCTTTGACAGTTTGACTACACCGTGCGGAATGGTTGAATAATTAAAGTGAATAACTAAAATGGTTATATGACATTAAATACAATTCGAGGTATTTTTCGACTAATTTCAAGTGAGGAACCGAGGAACGCCGCGACGAGTAGTTATACAATATTTTTATTTTTTTTCATTACGCGTACATCGTTTCAATCGGTGGACACAAAACAGAATAACTGAATAATCGTCAACTCGGGGATGTGCAGGGAAAGCGGGGTACTGGACGAATGCGATTTGACGGAAACGAAACATTTATTTAATAAAAGACTCGAAAACGGCCGTCCGCGCATTACGGCGGCCGTCGGAAGGGTTGTTTTTTCTTGGTGCGTACATACACGTACGCGTTTCGGAAAAAGGAAAAGCGACGAACAATAGGCGCATACACTTTAATTCAAACCGTATAATATATTTGCATAGAACGCGCGTACGTTGTCGTGTAATGTTTTTTCGAAGGCACAAAGACGAGACGCGTACGCTACGTCGTGCATGTCGTATACCTGGTATATACCTCGTACAATAATAACGTAACACAATACGTGCACTACACGCGCGCGTAGGTACATCTCGTACACATGTGTGCGGTGATATTGTTTTAATGTCGCTGTTTCACGTGAGCACGCGTACCGCACCATCGCGCACAACGGGATCGATCGATATAGCGGCCGGCCGCGGATGAAGGTTGATATAATGGATATGTCTTCCGAAATTCGCGCGGAGGCCGTGCCGTCGCGTACCCCTCGGGCGAGGGGAAGGCGCGTAATTTACCCGAGACGACTGTCCCTGGCGTATAAACGGCGTCGAGGAGCTTTTTTCGTCTCCGCTCCGCGTCGTCCCCGCGGCGGCGGGACGTTCCTTATGCAAATGTCAACTCATTACGGCGGCGTGACACGGTGTAATACTGTAATATTCTACTTTGTCCCCGCAGAAACGGACACATTTCATTTCATTATTCCGGTTAAAGTTATTCAAAATATCTAATCTAAATTCAAGTCCTAAAATCGTTTGGCCGACGCGCGTTTTCATTATTATTCCATACTTTGAATTACTACTACCATGATTATACATCTGCCACAGGTAGGTATATACACGTAAGTACCTACTGATGTAGGACGCAATTTCCAAGCGCGATCGTGTAATGCCGAGAATTTCGACTTAAATTATTTTAGTCGGTTACCGCAGCTCTGGCTGTGCACTCCGGGTACGATATAAATACAGTATTTTCCCCGGGTCTCAGCGCGATAAATAACGGCCGTAGGCGTGTATTTTGAAAGTATCACGTGCGAAGACCCAGGAATCAGTTTAATCTTGTTGTCGTTTTTAAAGTACTTCGAAACGCTCGTGTTATTCGATTTTTTTCTTCAGATTGACAGGCAAACTGCAAGTGAAAATAATAAAAACTGAACATAAAAATTATAATTCAGTTAATTTGTTAAAACTTTCAATTATTTTAGAACCAATCCCGCGGCTTTAAATGTACACTAATTATTTTTATAGGTATTCGGGTGACGTTTTGAAAAGTTCTATGAATACGTTTTGTCAGCTTTTATACAATGTTTTTCATCATTGAAGTATATTGTACTGCAGGTAGTGCTCGACAAAAGCCGGGAAATCGAAACATGACTTACGCCCAGTAACAATATAATTCAACATTACGCTTGATTGTACATTATTTCCATGCACGCACTTTTAATAATAATAATCTTACCTATAATTGTAAACAAGTACCTATGAAGCAACAGACTATATTTATTCTTACAGTAATTAAAAAAAACTATAGCGCAGATGATTAGTAATTATTATTATTCATAAGATTGTGTTGGTTTTTTTTTCTTCGCGAGCAATTTCAATCGTTTTACTCGAGTCGTATATAATTACGTGTACGTTCCCGTGAAAATAATGTTGACGTCACAAATTAATTAGTGCAAACTGCCAGCGAACAACACACGATGTTTACCAGATACGACGTGGGCGATGAGAGTTTTTTTTTACTATTTTAATTAAAACGAAAAAATACACATCACGCGAGAACTCTCCATCTTGTAGGCCGACCTAGAGCGTACCGAACGCAATTCACGCGACGAAAAATAACGTCAAGACTCACACGCACGCTCAAACACACTCACACACGAATACACACACACGCGGGCGCGCGCGCGCGCATGTATAATATCGTATTACGAGAATTTATTATACCCGGTTAAAACGTCTGCGTGCTAAATATATATATAACACGTATTATTAGGTAGGCACATGAGACGTTTGGGACGTGCAGTGGCGCAGGATTGGTTGGAACGCGAATGGATACACTCGGCACAGTGATCAGCATGATAAATTGCCGCATCCGACCACACGTACCGAAACGGTTCGGTAAAGGTGGTGGATCTACTTCGTAACAAAAAATTACTCGTTTGGCGATCGGGTTCCCGGAAATACTTTTCCTACACATTTGTGCACGTTTTGGCCCGTTCAACTGTAGTCTCAAGGATCCCACTGCTTGGTGCGATGGACATGACGTGCAGAACCAGTTAATTTGGCACACTACATTAACAAAGTAAATTAAAATCACAGCTTTATCACTGACATATTGCACAATGAACAAAAATTAAAAGCATTTTCCCTCGCCGTGAAAAATACGACCCTTGGTCGGTGGGTAGTATTCCCATAAGTATCCCTCAGACTACATTTCGTCTGATTGCGCCAGTGCGTGCGTCCGCTGTGAAAGTATGTGTGTGTGTGTGTGTGTGTGTGTTTTTGTCTATTTTGTGTATGCGTGTATGCGTCTTTTGTGAGTGTGTGTGTGTGAGAACATGGGCCGACGACCACAACGACCTTTGCCATTTGGAATGCGAACGAGCACAAGTACGCCAACGCCGACGTTTTCCGCGAGCCACAAAACGGCGGTATTCGAGCGCGTCGTGACGACAACGACGTTCCTTCTAGTGAAATTTTAATTAACTCTGCGCTCACAAAGAGATAGGTACCTACGATGTACATATATATTTCGAGCGTGGCCACCGCCTCCGTCGCACATTTGTTCAATTAACTTACACGAACCGTCCGATTGCATAATAATATATAAACACTCAAATTGTACCACTGCAAAATCAAGGCCACGGATATTGTGTGGATATAAATTACGGACTACACAGTATACAGGGCGATTTTCTAGACGCGTTCGTCAATTTTATTTTATTCTTTGGCCGTAAAAATGCACGAATTTGAAATTTTCGGTTTTGAAGTTCCCTACTATGTTTTTACTACGTGTTCACTCTTTTTTTTGAGCCACCCTAAGTATGCGCTGTGGCGATGCGAAGTTTTGTTTTTCAAACGCAAACACCTTTGTACTGCGCTATTTCATCGGGGTAATTTTTCTGTGAGACTTTTTGTACCAAAATCAAAATTCGAACGAGCAGTTTTTAATTATTCCAATTTAAGTATTAAGGAAAATATTCCTATTATACCGAATATTATGATGTAAACCGTTATTATCTACGTGTAATCACTTTTTGCTACTGTCTCGAGATAACGTGGATTTAATGTCCAACACTATTTTTTTGACAATAATATGTATGCTCTTAAATATTATGTAAATATAATTTAATGTAAAAATGACATTCATATACGTATACGGTGAACATCAAATCGGATAATGCGACACAGGAAATCTGCAGCCATATAAGTATTATTATAAATTGCCATTGGGTTTCGCTAATGGGTGCCAATCATAATAACCATTAACTTTGCAACGCTGTTGTTATATTTCTCTATTATCAGCGAAATTATGAAGCTACATAAGTATTAAATTAATTATAACCTAATTAATGTCTGACACATTTTAAAATTTGAATAATTCCGAGATAACTGGTCCAGATTTTGACTACTTTACATCACAGATTCCGGATAAATTAACTGAATAATACTTTGAGTAGAAAAATACAGTGTTACCATTTTAAAAACAAAAACTTTGTATCGACAAAGGACATACTTAGGGTGGCTTTAAAAAAAATAATGGAAAACAAAAAGTCTTATCGTAACTTGAACATTGAAAAAAATATTTTAATTTAAAGCATTTTTACGGCCAAAAAAGGGGACGAGCGTGACAAAAAAACACCTATTGTAATTGGTTTATATATTATACATATGGTGATGTTTGCAAAGGTAATTTTCTCGGTTAATAAACGTTTTCAAAAACTGTTTTTAACTAAACGTATTTTATTTTTTGTATGGCCGATATCAACTTGAGCTTAATAGTTAATAGTTATACATTAGCTTTATGTTATAAATTAAAAATATAATTTATTTACTCACTTTTATAAGATTACAGTTGATGTACGTTATTGGAATCGAATGATTATTTGATCTAATCTAATGTACTTAAACATGAAACGTGCAAAGTTGTAACATGCAATTTGTAATAAGTGTACTTACGCACCAATCATCTTAAGATAAATTAGTGTTTAAATAGTAATGATCAATAAATATAATCAACTACTGAAGGTTTAAAATTGGGTCCTCTGAGGTTTGAAAAAATATGAAATTAAAAATAAACATTTAAAAAATTCACCGCTAATCCAAGAATAGATTAAAATCAGTTCTTTTTTGTTCGCTTATTAGAGAATGACTTCGTATTATAAATGTTTTTTTCTTTCACGTCAATCTCATCCGAGAAAATGAGTTAAAATTCGAAGTTAGCCTAACCACTGTGTAGTATCGTTTTTACCAATTTTACTTGCAGATGTAATTCAGCAGATGACTTTACGCTCGATCGGTACGAGAAGTGCGTAGAATACTTTAATAACATAATAATAATAGTATACAGATATAAGTACCTACGCGATCGATTTTTTACGTATCGTGATGTTTAGCTTTTACCGAAAACGAAGCGATTTCGCGTTTTTGTATCATCTCCAAGAACATTATCATAAATTCCGCATAATTTATCACTACGTGTTCTATATATTATAATACATGTAATAATACGCGAGCCTAATATTATGCAGTAAATACGTATAAATCATACATAATATTTCACGTATATACGGTATACACGTACTGCATGTACAGGCACGTTTCGTATAAATAAAAAAAAACGTATTATCTTGACCACTGGCCAACTCTGTGAACCGATTTTTTTTCATTTTATTTATTTAATTCGAGTGTTCCATTGTTAATGGTATTACGTACTTGTATTTATAAATTAAACCAGAGATTTAATCCATTTCAGTTATATATTTAACTTTATTTATCGAATGGAGAAACCTTTCACGTATACAATGCACCGAATTGGTTTGATAAATAATAAAAAATTAATAATCATAATCATAACTCTAAAAATAATATTTGATGATTTGATCATAATTATACTAATAATAATAATAATAATATTAATATACTATACTCCAGATTCAATTCGATATAGTATTATCGCAGTATGGAATATTTCTTGTAAGTTTCTAATAGTTAATAAAAGGAGCTTAATTCTAACGAAAAGTGCACCTTTTTATAATGAGTATCTTTGGCGTAATGTTTTTCAAGAACATAATTCGTTTTATGTAACAGATAATTAAAAGGTGAATTTTTTTGTTGTTGGATATCTCGATTTTTTTCTTTTTTTAGAGCATTTTTTTAATATTAAAAATATTAATGTACTATTATGCACAATTTAAACTTTGTACTTATAGCACCACCCTTTCTCCAAAATAAAATAAAAACAAAAATTGCAGTCAACACTATCATCACGGTATAAAGTAAAATTTTTCAAATATCAGTTTTTTCGTCATTAATGTTTAGTTTGTTTTTTTTGTACATTATAAATGAAGTAAATAATAAATGTATACATTAATTATTAAATAAAATGTAAAGGTAATTTTTAATGGAATTTCGAAGTGCATTTTAGGTTTTTCTATAGAGCACATTTCGATGGTTTTTAGGGCATTTAAGCCCGGGCCCGAGTTATTATAACAATGTTATTCTCATCGGGTTACTCACCACCGAGCCGCCGAGCACCCTGCGCGTTTTATCGACGAACGCCGCGAAAAGTGCAATCACACGATTGCCGCGTGAATACAGATTTAATACGACCAATATTACAGTCGTCGTCCGACACCTCGTCACGCTTTTTCGGATAAAAAGTCAAAAGGCGAGACGTGACGAAAAGTGACGCAATACCCGTACGAGCACACACGCACACGTATTACGCACTTTACGTGAAGTTATTACAATTATTGTTTTATACGAACATTAGGTCTTCGGGAAACGGGTATTTTTTGTTTTTTCATAATTTTGTAAAAAAAAAAGTAAAATAAAAAAAAACGAGTAGTGAAAGGGCACACCGAACGCGTAAAGGTAAAGTACCCCTGCATCGTCCAGACGCGACAAAACGCAGCGTCTTTTCGTCGCCGCGGCCTGACGCCACGTTAACTCTGTTTTCTCTGTAGCGTCAGACGTTGTAGATATTATTATTTTTCCCATTGGTGTGCTAAAGTTTAATTTTACAAAATTAAATCATAACCACTGCGACCGTTACCGGTTCCACACGTAGTTTCCGCATTTCAAGTCTGCTTTTTAAGGTTTTGAAAATTAATCAACATTCAACAGTAAACAGTATTATTATTATTAATAATATTATTTGTAAGTTGCGACTCCGTGATGAAGAAATTTAAAATGAATTACTTATGAGCTTAATTGCAGAAAAAAGAAAATATTACAACGGTTTGTTTTCCCTGAGGAACTCTGAAGGATTCTTTAAAAAAATGTCGGCAACTGCTTCGTCTAAATTCTAAACAATTCTTCGGTCCAACGAAAATTTACTCGCCATGTTGACGCAACACTAGTGCGGACTAGCACTGACGCCGGACGTCGCGTCTAACGGACGATCGCGTCAAACGCGCTAAAGGGAAACCGGTCATAAACAAAATATAATATAATCTAGGGTAGCGTTTTTTAAACTTTTTTTATCCATGGAACCCTTTTTGATGCCCATTTTTATCGTGGAACCCCTACTTTTTTTTAGCTTTTTTTAGGATAATTTGTAAATAAATTATAATTATATAATAATATTGTGTTATAGGTATTTAGCTAACAAAATAAGAATCCTCGGTTGCTTTTTCACTCACGGTTTTTGTAATTTGAACTACGAGTATACAGTTGATTTTAATAGTTCGTCACGCTTTGGAATGAAGAATTCTACATTTTTTTCTTTAAGTTCACCATGAACCGATTCTAAATGACGACTACGTCTACGTTACAATTTTTTTTCCTCACTACTAATCTTTAGTTGGAAATTTTAATGTAATTTTCTTGAAAATGTTGAAAAAATTATTGAAGCTTCACGGAACCCTGAAGTGATCTTCTCGGAACACAGTTTAAGAAACGCTGTTCTAGGCCCACAGCTTCTAACGCGATTCGTCGAACGTACATGCGACCACCAACCCGCGCCTGGCCGTCGTTCGTCGCGTACCCGTGACCGGCCCCGACCGTTTCCTCCGACGAGGACGACGACGCTGACGCCGAAAGAGCTGTACTCCGTTTCAAAAGAGAACATACCACTTTCGCGCATATCGACCGACGGCTGTCCGCGGTCCCAAGCCCGATTTTTCCCAATCTCGCCGAACCGAGGCATCGATCGTGCCTACGACGGTCGGCGATCGAAACTTTATTTTATTTTATTTTATTTTATTTATTGAATAAACGCCCGAAGGCTCAAGTACAGTACATAATATATTAAAGTTAACAGTAAATAACGATACGAATGATTAACAATGAGCAAAAAAATCAAAATTATCACAATTATTGAGCCGGTTACATACAGCAGATATACGATCGATAGGGTTATTGGAGCCATAAGAAGTGCGGTGAAATGTAATTGCGAATATAGGAAAGGACCGAAAATTGAATGTGGGGAAATTAAGAAGGTGTAACAGGTCTGAGCAGGCAATGGTACCTTTTACTAGTTTTGTAAGAAAGGATGTGTCTAACAACATTTCATTTTAATTTAGAACGAGTACATTGCACGGATTTCGAACGTTTACAATCATTTGAGATACCAGAACGGCACGAGCCGGCCTAGGTACCGGACGAAAATCGGTCGCGAAAGCGGTATGTTCTCTTTTGAAACGAAGCATATACAGGTATTACGGTTATTACCATTCGGAACCGCTTCGTGTGCGGTGACCGCGGTTATATCGTTTTGTTGTTATTGTTTTTGAACACGCGTACCTCGCCTCGCAGCGCTCGCACGGGGGGGGGGGGACTCGCACGATAAGGGGTTGCGATAAAACAATAATAACCATCACGTGACAATAACGGTAGGCGCCGCAGCCGTTACCGCGTGATTTACGTCGGAAAAATTCGATTAATTACCAACGCGGTGGTCGCGGCCGAAAGTCGGAATGCCGCCGACGCGGTCGTCTTTTTACGGTAATATACGCATTGTAGCGCAACAATGAACGCTAGACACCGGCGATCGTAATCGCACGTGTACGACAACCGTCACGTCGCGCGGTAATAATTATTACAATATGAACAATCGTACAGGTAACGATAGTATTCCAACAATGGTACGGCGGCAACTGCGCGTCGCATACGTATGCACAATGATATAATAGTACTGATGAATAATGGATGGTAAAAATAATAGAAATAATTATAATAACGATAATCGTACGTTACACGACATCAATCGTCGCGGTCAAGACCGTAGCCAGCATACAATTTTGGGGAGGGTTTAAATTATAAAGATGTATTATGACGAAAAAAATCTCTACAAAATCTGTTTGATATAAAATTGATGTAATAATTTTTGATATAATAATTTCAATAATAAAAATTGTTATTTAAATGAAGTCTGTGCAACTTAACAAATCATAATGAGACTTTAAAAAAAAAAATTTCGGGGGTGGTACCCTGAACCCTTCTTGGCTACGGCCTTGGTCGCGGTCGTCTTCGTGTGAGCTATGCTTTCGACGCGATTAAACGACCGACGAAGAATGATCGTTTGATATACTGTACAATTTTTACACGGGCAATATTTTTTAAAAAAAAAACGCAAAGCACGCGATGACCCGCGACAATATAACGCGTCATGTAGTACCGCTTTTGGACAAAAACAAATCCAGTCTTCACACCGCGTACAAGTCGTCGATAACTTCACGATAAATAGACCTATGTGCTCCGTAAACGCGTAGTCGCGATAGTATGATTATTATTATTATTATTATTATTATGTTGTCATTCGTACCGCGAAAACTTTTAATTTCCTTTTGTTCCCCCGTAGCATGTTGAACAGGACTCGGATGAATTATTAATTAGGATTTAGGTTACTTTGTACACACTATTGACGGTCATAATAAGTATTTCGAATCGTATACACACATAATATAACGTACTGTTTCGTTCGTAATACCGACGAATCACGTTTTTGCCGGAGAGAAATTTATTGCTATTCCACGTATTGCATTTAATCCGAAACAATACGACAGTGGGAGATTGTGTGCACCAGAGTCGTTCGAATGAAATCGGTGCGTTACGATATGGTATTCATTTTAGCTCGAATAAATATTATTAAACAATGCCGCTCCTCCGTAATGGTGATATATACCTTTAAGCACTCGCGTGACACATGCGTATAGAATACACCACGTAGTTTCACATCATTGTGCTGTACTCCCGCGGGATGAAATACGGAGTTTTAAATAATTATTAATCGGCCATTTATAGTATTTGAACAATAGATGGAAAAAAAAATCACGACCTTTCAACCGTATAAAAGTAATTGGTAATTTGTGTATTCCGAGTTTTAAGATGCTATTAATAGTGTTGGCCTTGTGTGAATCGGCAATTATTATATTATATCAGTGATATTATAATATATTATTACTTCCATTGATTTTCTCATCAGAACTGTTTGGGAGTTAGTCGACTTCTTTGTGCATAAAATTTAAGATTACAACATTCCGAGTGAAGTGCAGACGACATTGGTCTTATAACAGTTGAAACCGGGACCCTCAACGTGTTCTGTAGATTTGATCAGTGGCGTATTTACAAAATATTTCCGAAGTGGGTGTCATCATGATAAAAGTATTTTTTAAAACAGTGTAAAATGCTCAAAATTAAGTTTTTATCTGTTTTATTAATTGATTACATTATAACCTCCCTTAACGGACCACTCCAAATCAGGGACTGGTACCTTTTGGTTTTTTCGGTTCTGGTTCTGGTTCCGGTTCTCAATTTTTTTATTTAAAGGTTCAGGTTCTGGTTCTGGTTTTTGAAAAATTCAAAATAAGGGTTAGGGTTAGGGTTCCGGTTTTATACGGTTCCAAATGTTATTTTTAAAAAAAAATTTTTATAGTAAGACGTGTTTCATTTTTTGATATGTACCTATACATAAAATAGTTGTACATGTGTTACGATAATAGCAATATCGATAATTCCATCATCATAACAGAATAACCATTCACAAGTCAATGCAAATAATCCTTAAATTATCAAGGTATTATATTATAATATACCATAATTATAAACAGAGTAGGTAATACGGTACAAAAATACCAATTAATTTATATATGAATAAATGTATATCTGAAAATAATATATACATTCCTATATACAAATAATAATTTTTATTGTATATGCCCTAGACTCTGAGCAATAGATATGGCATATAATATGTATGAAAATACATGTAATTCGAAATAACATTCATTAACTCTACTGCAGTCAATGCTCGCTCAAATTAAAAGCAAGCCAAGAAAGACACATAAGTTGAGGCAGCATTTTCAAAATCGTGATTCATACATTAATTTTATAACTGAAACTGTTTACTATTTGTCGAGCTATTTACACTGTTAACAGAAATAAATTGTAAAAGTAGATAGTAGATAGGTGGTATACGGATTATTGTTGACAGTATAATACTATAATATAATATAAGAACTCAATCACGTCATATTCACAAGAAATATAAATACAACAATAATTCCATATACACAAATACTATTATTAGATTCAGAGCCGTTTTCATAATACCACGTATGAAGCATTACTTCACCACCAGTATGGTCATACGTCGATCTCGATGCTTATCAATGGGTATTCCCTACTTTTATTATAATATATTTTAAAAGTAAGAATTAAACTAAAAATTCAATATTTTAAGAATAAATGAAATGGATAGTTTTTATGAAACCTGATATTTTTCACCTTAAGTATAGGTTCCGGTTCGATTCCGGTTATTTAAAAAGTTAAAAATTCGGTTCCGGTTAGGTTCCGGTTCTTAATATTTTAGGGGTTTTTGGGTTCCAGAACCGGTTCTTTTCGGTTCGGTTCCAGTCCCTGCTCCAAATAGCGGACATTCTTATGGGAACGGGGACATTTTCACAAATTTTTATATTAGAAAACCTCTAAATAACGGACAAAATTAAGGCGACCGATAGTATCCGGTATTTAGAGGTTTCACTGTATTTTAAGGAATAAAATTCAAAACTTTAAAATCATACTGTAAGCTCTAGCTTTCATCTATTATTTGCCAATTCGTCGGTCGAAATGTATAAGACTCGATAAAAAACAATTGACAAAATAAATAGAAGTATGTAGTGATAATGATAAAGATCCAATCATTGTCCAACTACCTTCACAGTTAGTGTAGACAATATTTTTCCACGAACTACAGCAACAGTCTCAATAGTCATTACTCATTACATATCATCGTACCCGGGTTTTATTAGACGTTTATAAAATAAAGTTATATAGAATTAATAACATTTATATAAATTATAAAAGTAAAATCATGAAATCAAACAAAATCTTCATAATAAATATTATTATCATTATTGGAGTACATAAATTTAACAAACTTAAATTGTATCGACGTAATTTGGATTTGAGGTCTTTGAAAATTCTCTGTGAGGGTGACCCCCCAGTGTAACGTCACTGGATTTGATAAAAAAATACATTATTTACAACATAGTACTCTATAACTGCATTATGTATTGTATATAAAAATAATAACTTATCATTACAAATAAAAAGTACACGTGGAATTTATGGAGTCCCGTTGCTTTCAAACGTTATGCATCGCTTCCATTCCCTGTGGCCTGCAGTGCATGCATCCCGATGGATATGTAATGGTTTTACCCGAAAAAAAAACCACAACAAAATCGTAACGCTTAAACGTATCACGTTTCGTTGGGTATGAAAAGACGCGCACGTCATTGACAGATTATGTGAATAAGTGAATTTACATATGATTAAAATATTATCGTCGTTAGTAAGACGAAAACGCGGTCACGATGGAACAGTGTATGTGCCCGTCCACGGCATCCATAATATACTCGTACAAGCCAATGCCACTGCGGACATCGGTGTGGCGTTATAAATTATTTGTTCAATATTTTTAAAACCAAAACGCTCGCTCTACATACCACGGTATAACGTGCACACGTATATTGATGACCGATGACTGTCACGGTATTTGCGTTCATTGCAACGGCAGGTGTTATCGCATACTCAATTATAATGTATTTCGTGCATTATTTTTGGGCTCTGGAAATCGCGAGGATAGAGCAAGAAAATATTATTGTAAAACGATAACCAGCGACGACGGTCATCGCTTTGTGTGTTTTACCCCCGTGCCCGACGCCGAAATCTCTAAATCTAATAAGGGCCTTTGAGCAGGTCCTGCAAATGTCGTCTGCCACGATTTACAGTGGAAAGAAAAATGTGTACGTATTTATAATATTACATTATTAAATAAATTCGAATCGAAAACTCACCGTCGTATAAAAACCGCGGTGGTCGTTTGAGAGTATGCTCAATTAGTATGATAACAAAATATAGTCGGAGTGTACCTTGAGATTTAAATTTTTACAAAAAGATTATCGCTAACCGCTGTTTTTATACACGTGTGCGAAGGGCTGCGTGGAAATGTAAAACATCCTAGGGCTATTTTTAGCGCTTTTGAAAACTTTTAAACTTTTTATTATTTATGGTCGTCATTTATTAAAAAAGACAGAATATGCTAACTCGTTCTAGCTACGTCTGCGATTCGGTGATACTTTGGATACACATACATGTATATATATATATATATATAGGATAAATGCTTACATTTTATAATTTATAACTCGTGTCAACATAAATCAACCAGGAGTGAACTGTGTAATGTATTATTATTTCACTCTTGTGTATTTGTATATTATATGTGTCTCTGTGTATGTGTGTGTATATATAAAATATATATTTGTACGTTCGTGCGTGTGCACGTTACATAGTACACACACCAGAGCATCGGATCGAAACTATTATATACACACGGTCGTTTAGCATAGTATTATCATCATTATCGCGGCGGCCACTTTGATAATAACAGTGATGTACATAATATATATAATATTATTTTACTTATACCAAAAAATAAACATGCGACTTTTATGCACGCGCATTTATTGTGAGCTCATCGTAATAACGTCTGGTTTATGGTTTTCCACGCGAAATCGGACATCGCGATTAGACCGAGGTGACAGTCGCGTACCGGACTGCAGTTCACCGGACGATCGAGTTGCCTACACGTTTCTAACCCGACTGTGGGTGACACGCGGTTCGTGGGACGCTAGGAGCTTCTTTAGCTATCAATTATCATATGTACCGACGACAATAATAATACGATCAGGCCTCGTGTATGCATATAGCGTGTATTATAGTACATTGTAATTACGCGGGTACGGTGCGCGCAGTGATTTGACGAGGAAACGAATGCACAGCATATTATGCGCTGTACACGCGTCCGTGCAGGTATCGCATAAATAACAGTCTTGTACGCGTACAGTCTCTTGCGCGTTCCCACGGGGCTGTATACACGCAGTCGTCATCGGATTCTCCGCGGCAATCCGATACGGCGATGTAAAAATATGACACTCTAACACATATATAGGTACCTGCATCGAGCACGGGGACGGGAGGTGGTGCATTGTTATAAAATACCGATCGGCATTCGGGGTGATGTATTTGCGGGTGGTCGATCGGCGGAGAGTAGCGAACAAGTCGAATCGTATGGTATCAACTACGCGTCACAGCACCTGCGGACAGATGAAAAATACGATGCGTCCGGGGTAAAAGGGAATAAGTATAGAAAAACACTATTTTGAGAAAGCTATATGTATAAGTTACTAAATGGTTATATTTACTGTCCAGATCTTTTGTCAAATTTATCTTTTTTAGTTCCTGGTCATACGACTAGACAGAAAGACACATTTTATGTGCCATTCCAGCATGCTCTATATGGTAAGAACGCTCCTCAATGCAACATGTAAATAATTTTAATATTGATATTTTTATTTGTAATTCCGTTATTTCTTTTAATTTTTATCTTAGTAATTTAATAATTAAACTAATTGTACCTCCAAAACAACTATAATTTATGTGTATATTTGTATGTTCCACATTTATATTGTAATTGGGCTCGCCCGTTTAATTCATAATAAATAAATAAATAAATATATAAACCCGTATGCTATAGTCAAATGTTAGAATCATCCATTAATATTCACGATAGTTGTTCTTCAATTGATTCTTCGAACACGAGTTTCCTTGAAACTTAAAACATTCGAATGACTTCAGATTTATGTAGCAAGTACAATGATTACTTAATAGTGCTTTATATATTCCTGTTGCGGACGGTATTCCTTTGGACTTTCCTTTTGTACCGCCGTAGGCTAGTATGTTAAATTCTTAACCGTTATATATTGACATCACGTTAAGGGGAAAATGTCAACGAAAAAATCACTTGGAGTAAAAGTCAAAACGTACACAACACACACGGTTGGTACGCGATCAACGACTACACGATGTTTTCGGTGAATAACATAATACGCTTATGCCGTGGGCCGAACGCTCCAGATCGTGGACGTGGATAACACGCGGTATATCTAGCGTAGGATCGTGACGTTTGGAAAATAAAAAAAAAAAAAAAACTAGTACAAAAATGTCACGCCAACACGCGCGTTACGGTTATTTTAATGTCCGTTAATATTCCTCGACGGACCGTATTGACACTGGCGTGTCATGCACGGTATGCGAGGTACCTGGTACTGCACACCTATGCGGCTGTTTTATGTATACCTTATACCTACGTACGCGGGGCTCCCGTTTCGGATCGTGTAGAAATCACGTGCGCTCCGCACCGGCGCATATATTATAATAATATTACGATAACACGTATTATTGTTATTATTATTATTATTATTACTGCGTTTGTGTTACGATTCGTGAACCGTGTGGGTACGGTCGCGATGGTGTTACCGCGGTCATGTTAGGCGTGCCGCAGTGCACGTACGCTGCAGGAACGTTCATTAGGAGTGTAGCGCGGCGCAACGTCGAAGACTTTAACGCACCGAATCCGCCGGAACACTCGTTTGTGCGCAAAACACGCGTACGGTGAAACCCGTGCGATTATGAGTCGCATGTGCAATCTAAAATGTCTTCCTAGAGGCGCATAAATTATAGATAATCACATTTTTATCTAGACGTATGATAACGGTAAAAAACGAACGTTTATGATATCATAAATATGTTTTGTAAAATCAATTTATATATTGTGTAGCTCTCTTCGTTCACACTTGAACTCATTTTCTTGCCAACGTCACGTGTAAGATTCACATTCAAAGGAGCATTTTAAAAAATCACATCAGCCAATTCTACTCAAGACGCACTTATTTCGGAACATTCAATAGCAAAATAAAGTAGAGGTATTACTATAACATTTCGCGTTCCACATCCGCAGGGGGGGTTCAGGATTCCCCCAACCCTTTAACATTATTCATTTTAAACCAACTTTTTTTTTTTTATTGAAAACCAAGTTCCAATTTTTTTTCGCATTCGCAAATCGTTTTTATTGCCCAAGATTCGTTCGATTCGCTGTAGTATTATGTTTCACAAGATATGCAAGAATAACATAAAATCTTGATTGAAACACGAATGTGGTTGGTTTTTGATTCGTGCAAAAATCGTACAAAACACGTAACGTAAAGATTCGTTGAACGAAATAAAATAAATTGCCAGTCAATCGGAGGGACGGGAAATAGAAACTCAAACCGACACGTTCGATCGTGCATATTTATGTTATCCAGACAATATATATTTTGTTTACGAGCAGATTCACGTTACTCTAGCAATATCATATCGGCAATATCATAGTACAACGTACTTCATAAAATACGTATAGACCAGAAGTAGCAAGCCCGTCGATCTTCAGGGGAATACACGTAGATCGCAATGAAAACTGAGAGCCGATAGCTTTTTTTTTTATTATGATAACGTCCAATAATATTACGTTATATTTATTTAGAAATACGCTCTTACAATTATATCTTATAATAATCTAAAACAATTGGTTGCCGATCGCCACAAACTTAAGAACTTGGAATGGAGCTCACTCGTTGGAAAATGTTGGCGACCCCGGGTCCATGCGAATATTGTAAGACGGGTTTGTACAGTTCGCGTCCAGACAAATTGACGGCGGCGCAAGTCCTCGGGGCTTCGGCACAGTGTTTATTACGCGAACGTCGTTGTATTTTCAGAGGCGGTCGGAATTTCAAAATTTTAAACCGTAACGCATATCGTAGGTACACGGGTCCCGGGCGATCCAATTAAATCCATTGCACGCACACGCACGCGGATAATTTATGCACGCGCGTGCGATTTACATAATGTACAGGCGCGGGCAATAGCGCTATACGATGCCTATATAGGAACGACCGTGCGCGTGCGTATACGAACTACATTATACACGCGTGTATACAGAGCGATTTCGTCGACGGCATAATTAATTTTCTTCCCGTAAATGAATAGTAACCGACCACGTTACCGCATGAATATCGTACGACGGTCGTGATTACAACACGGTGGTCAATAACGGTCGACGTATATAAGACTTTCGCGATAACAACATTCGAGCGTTCCATTTTTTCCGCGGCGAAATTTTCGAAATTTTCAATTTCACATCCTGGAGGTGAACGGTTTATTTTTTATTTTTCAGCAGCACATAATCTCCGGGTGCGCGCCGCGTCCGTAGAAAAATCGAGTGTCATCCGATCAGTTGTACGGCATATGGCTTGTTTTTGGAAACGTTTGAAATACAACTGTCGAATTAACATCCGTAAATGAATTAAGTTTTCGATATCATACTCCAAATGAATGATTCGGTTTTAGTTCCAGAGTAATTTATGGCAGATGTACCGGTGTACGCGGGAACCCTTACCGATAACGACTTATACAAAGCGAGCGTTGATACAACGTACATATAAACATATATTATGTTCCAATATTCCAAAGTGAGTGTCTCAATCTAACAAATTGGTGCGCGTTGCCTATGTAGTCCGCACTTGTACATATATTACATTATTTACATGTGTAATATAGTATTGAATCTACTTTATGATGTACAATGAGATAAGCTATGATCAAGCACAATTTTCGTTGTCACCGACGATTTAACGGGAAATAAATAAATTTTTGCTTTGCTACAAATGTTGGCCGTAAGTTTGGTAATTTAACTTCAATATATTATTTTTTTAAATAAAGTGTATTCATCAAGTACACATTTTATAACTTACCACTGTAATATATTGGTTGACAGTGTTTTTATAAACTGAAAAATGTACAGCATCGTGTATAAATTATAATTATTACAAATTATATACATAGGTTTAACTAGGTTAACAGCTTAAGTGTCCTAATTTTTCTAGGGCATTATAGAAACTTTAAAACAATTTTCTCGTACATTGGTTAGGATTTTTTCTACTGATCCCTCCCACCTTTTCAAACCATAATTATGTATCATGCGTCACTGATTAACGCAATAACACTTCGCGATATGTATCTTTACACGAAGAACAAACTATGCTTTGGCTTCATCAATCAATAAAGTTATGTCATTGGCAAGCCAAACAAAAATTGAATTATTTAACTTTAATTTCTTGGAATCTTTTAGTATTCAAATGAATATAATTCGTTTTTAATGTTATTTTTATCTTTTGTATTGTTCATATAATTTCTATTGTTGTTCTAATGATCCGTTAAACTTTAAATAAATAAATATCTGCCCACTGTCACCATATATTATTTAAAACTCGTCTCGAATTGAACAAAAAACAAACTCATCGTGCGTGATACGTGTACCTGCGTTAACCACTTCAATATTTAGGTCAATTGCGTGGTTTTGTTCAACACATCAAATTATGGAAACACTATTTGGCTCCTAGCGCTTCACTCGCGCATCACCCTGTACTCTAAATTAAACGTGCACGAACGTTTTGGTTTATTATATGCAAATGGACGCACCTCCTGAGACTTACTGATATTTTCGTAATTTCACACTCCGTATTTTACAAGTCATCGGCCTGCTACAGCTATATATATATATATATACCTAGTCCTCGATGCTTTACACAATGTTGCAAGGCGTGATCAGCGTTTTCGAGCAATGTGTGTTGGCGGAGGTAACATATATTTCAGAATACTTAAACTTTAATACTAAACATATAATAATCGTCTGTTGAACGTGAATGAAAACCAAATAAGTGTACAAAAACGTTATGTCGAATACTTTATTACAGCATTCGATCGAGTTTAAGAGTAGGTACAACATAATGTAGAAACTTCTGCTTTAGGAGCTTTTATGTATTACGATTGTTTACGCGAAAAGGGTCCTGTGAGTAAACGTATATACGTATCAATGTACCGCGTCCAACAGTTTAATTTGAAATTGAGTACATAGAGATGTCATAACATGTCTTTAACAAAAATTAAAAATATATAATGCGTTCATGTCATTCGATTCTCAATTGCATCAATAGCTGCATCATCGTTATCGGGTTTATTTTTAGTTAACGTGTCCAAATATTATATGATACAAGATGTAAATAAAAACACGTGGAGAGATACAATATCATCCTCATTACATATCTCTTCGCCCCGTGAACACATCCCTGACAAGGTTGCGCTGTTAAAAAAACGAAAAAAACCCTTAGGCACGACGCCCAAATTATTTCCATTTCGGTTTCTTTAACATATTACAACATTATATACGTTTAGCATGCAGACATGTCAAGCACAACGCAACAACTGGACCAAATATATTGAATATTTTACCTGGATCGGGAAAAAAATGTATCATCAACTCATATAACACATCGATATATTATGCACTTTTTCGATCACAGTTTACCGGTGGAGAATGGTAACGTAGGTACATATAATAGTATACCTCTCGTAAAATACGCGGTCGTAAATAATATAATTTTTCGTTTATTTTCGTTTTACCTATCAATTGAACGTTATCCTATCGATTGCAGCGGGTTGCAAAAAAAATAAATAAAATGTGCTATTATTTTATATGGACCGCGACTCCGCTGCACTTCTCGCGGCTATTTTTCAAACTCAATTCCATTATTATTCCACGTCGAGCAATGTATTATTACCATACGGGTCTGCGTTTAGACGCGCGACACTTGAAGCGTTCTCCTCGCGCGCACAACAGTTTTAATGCTCTACAGTACTATTTATAGTCCGACGAAAGCTGCGCCAGTGATGACAACCGGGTAATTGGTTTGAAACGTTTCACTTTGAAACGGTCGTCGGGGGTCAGTTATACATGTACATACATCGATGTGTACACACACACCGGTCTTTGTGCCCGATAATTGTTTTAAAGAACCTCTCCTCGATATTAATTGATTTGAAAACAATTTCATTTGTACGTCAGCAGCATATACGTGTACATAAATGTAAAATACAATAACGTTATGTACACATAGATGCGTGTACAACGCACGACGACGACGGGTAGGCGGCACTAACTTATTCTACGTCGATATTACATTTTAACCGATCAACTGTAGTTCAATAAAATCATCGCAGCGCACCATTTTACTTGAATTAATTATGATTGTCGCCCGTCCAATGTTCGAACTCGTTTAAGAATTCCATTAGTAGTCGGGAAAATCGTTTCCAAAGAGCTCCTCTAGCGTTCAAATGTTTCTTTTTTTTTTTAATTTTACCGAATTAAAACGCATTCATTTTTCACCGGACTACAATATTATTTGCATTAAGAAATCGATAGGTAACTATGTAGTATTTGCTTATCGTGTTTTCGTTTTGGAGTTTTTTTTTTCGCCCCCGAATCGAAAAGTGTTATTGAGCACTTTGTTCTTATAATGAATTGTTAAAATAGACGTTTCGATGTAAAAATACGATTCAATGTTTCACCGAAATCGTACACGGCGTTATTGTTTTAATCTCGGATTTCATTAGCTCATGACGCATCAAGCTTGCTTGATTCTCAATTTGCGTTTTCTCGGGAATCACATCAGTAGTTCTCTCGCAGGCGGGTACACGCGGTTGCAGCGAAATCCGGATAAATTATTTATTTTCATGTATACACGGCAAGAGGGATGGTGCACCTCTTGATGTTCAAACGTTATTAACTGGAATATATATATTTTTCGACCCGGCTTTCCGAAAATAAAGGAGCACCCCGTTCGCGGAAGACCGAGTGCGCATTCGTTTCATCGCCGAGGTAAAAAATAAAGCAAACGGTTTAATTTGATTACATCCGTAGCATACTATTACTTTGTCGGATGATTAAGACGGTTTTTTTATCTTTATTCCTTTCCACGTACAGACGTACGCGTTTACGTGTGTACTCGCGTTTGTTCACAGCCCCGCGCTTCTTCCGAACGAATTACCAGTAAACCGAATTACGTTGCGACTTTTACGCACCAGGAGTAAATCCTACTTTACCCGTGTACGTCGTATAACAATCGGCACGTGCGTCGATGAAATCGTTTTGATTTTCAACGCGGTTTTCGCAAACGGTACGCATTTAGCGCCGTCGAGAGACCTTCAAGTGTATTGGTCCGCGAGACCGCAACACCCGGGGGATCAGTGCCGCAACTATAGTGTTCTTAGGGCCGGGGCGCAAAACAAATAATATGACCAACTGCCTTCAAGGTGGAATAATTCCTAGATCTTATAATACAATTTTATAACGGATATTTAATGACATCATGAATTGTCTTGTAAAATATACTAGATACCATAGAAAATTCTGCGTCGATACGGTATCGACAATGACTTTTCAAAAATCACTTTCATTGTTGTAAAATTTTTGATTGGCTGGATTGTCTCCGGTCGGCATATTAAAAAAAAAAAGCCACCAAAGAAATCGTTCCAAATTGTTAAATGTTTATTTATTTTTATTTAAAAACCTGCTGCGTGAAGCAAATCAACTCAACAGTTATAATAAGTTAACTTATAAATATAGATAACAGTACGGAATACAAACGTTTAAAATTGTACGACGGTGAATAATACATTTTGGTAAAGATATTATAATGAGATGTGCAATTAGAATTGTTTAAGTGAGCTATCAGGAGGTATGTCTAGCGCAAGATCAATAAGTAATGTAATTTTATAACATAACGTACACCGAACACGCGAGGTTCGATAATTAACGCCCAAGAATTTTACTATAATTGGCTACAATTATACAATTCATGATAACATTCATGTGTTCAACATTCTAGAAGCAGGTAACATACATTTATATTATAGCTTGTAAATATTACTTTTAAATATCCCCTATTGTAGGACATGCCCTCTGAATCTCGGTTAAGGGATGAGAGTCACCCAACAACCACCGGGAGTTGTGACATTGACGGAGAAGGGCATCCCACGATAAAGGGTCATGTTGGTTGGAAAGAATAAAACACTAATGTACGAAAAAAAACCTGTTATAAGAATTTTTTTTTCATTTTAATTTAATGAAATGGTTGTGATGGCTTAACATAAGAAATCTTGTCTGTTCGGGGATTGACATTTAAACAAACACAAAAGTAAATTATTTTCTAATGCTAACAAGTAAATACACATGCAAAACCTTTCCCTTTCGTAACACGGTCATTTTGTCTCGTAAGTCATAACGCATAGGTCATAAGTGATAGATACATATTTGTACAACCGATGACAAGGATGCAATAGAAGTATTTATTACAAGGAGGTTGTGAGGTTACTGACTTTATTTTTAACCTATTTTGTGAGTCGAGAAGAATGGTACGTATAGTCTTGCTCTTACGACAATAATATACTGCAGACGCAGTAATATTATCAGTGGCGTATCCAGGGGAGGGTCTGAGAAGGCTTCACCCCCCCCCACAATGAAATCTCAGGAAATCTTGTTTAATTATCTAAATGATCACGTCTGATTTAAATGTACAGTTTATGGTTTTAAAATTTGAAATGAGGTTTTCTTTTTATGAAAACCTTCACCATCGTTTTCTTTTTAATGTGATGATTATGATATGTAAACGATCAGTACCTACCAAAAAAAAAAAATCCTGGAAGCGCTACTGATTGTTAAAGTTGACACGTGATAGCATTGATATTTTTACGCGTGTGTTGATCGAGTTTGAGTTTTCCACACCATAGTCGACGTTGAAAAAATAAATACGAACGAGAAGAAAACCTGTTGGTCTTACAAAACGATGTGTAGTTCAAGCGCACTCGCGGCCACCTAGTGTTCATCGTCGAGACCGGCTTGCCACGGGCTTGTTTTTTTTTCTTTTTTTATTATGCTTACGGCACATGTCGCTTTTTCGATGCCTTTAAGTTTCCGCGTTCGTTGCTACGCCTGCGAACCGCGATCTATTCACCCTGCAGTACTTTCTAGCACCGGTTATGCTCCGTGTACGTTCTACGGCACGTGCAGCTTCTCAAAACTTGACTAGAAACAAGCACGTCCCGCGGTGGTACGCAGCAATAACAGTAGTTTCTGTAAAAGTCTTTACGTTAACTTTTCGTTACGACGCGATAGGTATGTACGCTGCTTACGTGCGCGCGCTAACGTGCCGTTTTCGTATTATTATTATTTTTTTTTCTCCACAGCTCACATCATAATCAGCGGGTTTAAAGTGTTTTCAAGAAAAGATGCCAAAATCCGTCGTGCAGGGTAATAACAGGGAAATTTCAAGCGCGAGCGAGAGATAAGAAGTTCGTCAGTTACGAGGCAAACATTATATATAGTAGCTGCTATACGTGTACTTATATATACAGGGTGTCCCAGGTCTATTTGACTAATGCAATAACTTTTTTTCTATTCAATATTTTTAAGTTTTTTTTTTTGTAATGATTTGTAGAGCCCTGCGCTATAATTTGTATATCTTATACTTTATTTTATTTTTTTACAACAAAAATAAATAATTTAAATTTTGTATTTAATATTTTTCTAATAATAAATTTGAATTTTAACACACTTTGAAAATTGTTTAAAAATTAACGACTTAACCAAATTAAAAGTTTTAAACGCCAAAATAGTTTTTAAATACTTATTTATGAAATACCTATCTTGGATTATTAGAAAAATATTAAATACAAAATTTAAATAATTTATTTTTGTTGTAAAAAAATAAAATAAAGTATAAGATATACAAATTATAGCGCAGGGCTCTACAAATCATTACAAAAAAAAAAAAACTTAAAAATATTGAATAGAAAAAAAGTTATTGCATTAGTCAAATAGACCTGGGACACTCTGTATATATATACCTTCGAGGAGAAATAAAGCCAACGGACGAATATGGAATAAAAAAAAAAGTAAATAAATGAATAAAATAAAGTAATAGCCCGCGATACAGCGATACTAAGTGGTGTTAAGACGGGGAGGGAGAGAAAAGCAACGTTTCCAAGGATCTTTAGAGATGCACATCTCTGGCTGCAGTTATAATTGTGTGATTTCAACGGAATCCCTAACGACGTCGTGTCCACCGGCCGTATGCAGTTTGTGCGTACGATCTATATAATGCTACTCACCCGGAAGACCGTTTCGTTGCACGGTGCAGTGGCTAGATCGTGTAGGAAAAAACCTGTGACTATATTATAATATTAATATTGCACCCATAGTATTACACATCCGATGTCCGTCGCACCATATGTGCGGGTGTCTTTTCTTTCATAATGACGTGTCAGCTCGAAAATGTTAATTCCCGTAATATTTTATGGTACACGCTATAGAAGAAAACCACATTATTTATTATTTGTTTATATTTTTATGTTATGGAATCGCAAATGGGAAAAGTTGGGAAGTGCTTATCTCAAGTCGGAGTGCATAATAGCGGCGTATATTGTCGCGTGCCGTTGTGGATGTGGCCAGCGAATATTTTCGGAGTACGTCGGAAAAGAAAAACGTGGTGCATAATAGTTGAGGTATGCCGAGTGAAAGGTCGTACGGACGAGAAGTGAAATTGTAATTAGTTTCGGAGAAGTTAACGAAAACACGATCAACGGGAGAGTAATGAGCGAAATTTGCTCGTGGCTTAGGATGGTTGTATATTAACAATTTAGTAAGTATACCTCGTTTTATAATAACAATATGATGACTTTGCCAAAGGGTCGAAAAGATAAAAACGGTCCGAGGGTAGCAATTGACTTTTGAGGCAAAGCTCTGAATACATAATATAAAGTATAAATCGTTTCGCGTAATATAATACTATTATATGATAAAGTAAAAATCGTCCAACGTTCGCCTTACGATTGCTGTATTGTAGACCGTGCATAACTCTCGAGAAACCGATTGGACTATATGATATTAAATTATTTTGTAATCGTTCGCGCGTTGAAACGGTTGTACACGATTTAATTTCGCAAATGGAACTGCGAGCTTCCGACAGCGTTTTCTTTGAAAAACGCGTTCGCGAAACAAAATAAAAAAAAAAAACGAACGGCACGTGCACATCGTAATATCGTATTATACGTTAATAACCGTAAAGAGCTTTCTTAATATCTTAAGCCGTTTACCTGCCAGTTGGCTAAAAAGGATCGTTTGATCCTTGAGCCGTATACACAAATAAACCTATATACCGTAGTCCTTGTACGAAACATAATGCGCAGTGTACATATATTATAGAATATTGCGATCGTATGTTTTACGTACACTACATACTACATATTATAATATTTGGTTAATCGTGTTCTCCCCCTAACCTAACCTATCAGTGCATGTTGTGCACGTTTCGACAAGAAAAATAGCAATAATTTATTTCAACAAAACGCTGCTGCGTTAATGACTTTACGTGCTAATCTATATTTATAAGTCATAACACATGTTCCCTGTTGATAACGCGTACCTACCCGCTACAGCTTCTCTTCACGATTCTCCGACTGGTCCAACTTTGCAGTGCTATTGTACGTCATTGTGCACTCGCTCGGATTTCGGATGACGTTCGGTCTTGAACATTTGGCAACCGCAGTATGGTCACCGTACACGGACCGAAGTCTATCGCCTGTAATCCCTCGCCGAGCACGTGAAAACGGTAAAATGGTCAGCGGTTGCATCGTCTCCTCCGAGGACGAAAACGCAACTACAGGGTCATCTCGTGTCCGTTACGAGGACATGCTCAACAACTCCTTGAAACCGGAGTTCCGCGAAAGAAGGGGAACCATCAATCCGTTGAATGTTTGGTTACAACAAGACGGGGCACCTCCTCACGCTGCCACCGTCACAATGAATGTCGTACGCAAGATGTTCCCCGGTCGCCTCATCTCACGTTTTGGTGATGTGCCCCAGGTCACCTGATTTAACCGTATGCGACTTTTTCCTGTGGGGATATCTTAAGTCACTTGCTTATGAATAAGAACTTCACAGCTTGGATGACCTTAAGGGTACAATAAGAACGGAAATTTCAGTAATTAATGATGAACTGCTTAAGCGCGTTCATTCAAATTTGTTGGTTTGACTTTCTTCGCGCTACAAAGAAGATGAGCGTTAATGGTGTTACTTTTAAAATACGAAATCGGCACTTGTTTACGTACAATAAAGTGTTAATGAAATGTTTGTTCGTCTAAAATATACTGAGTTATGCGTACATATTCCCGTGGCCCACTCCGTATACACGACCGGTGAGTTACATCGCGTCGGCGCACTATTACGATGATTACGTTTTCAACGCAATGACCACCGGGTGTCCGGGTCCCGCGGGTACGTATTCGTCCGGACAGACGACCGTTACGATGGAATAGGTTGCAGGTATACCGTTTGCGCGACGTCCCTGGTCAAGATAATTGTGCGCAAAATGATTTCGCATCGTGATGAAAATCAGAATAAGCGCTCGTTAAAATGCATACATTTATAGTCCGCGAACGTGGGGAAGAGCTTGACAGTAACGGCGACCTGTCGTACGCAGGCGGGTTACGACGTGCTGCACCTGGTCACTAGCAACAAACACGTTACCGTGGTGAGTATTCCGTCCGTGGGCTTGCCTCTGGAAAACGTCATGTTATCGCGTCGAATCATCAAATGAATATTTCAATAATTTCCCCCCCCCCCCGTCCATTGTCGTCCGCACCGTCGAACGGATAATAAACTAATGTTTATAAACCGAAATCAATGTGGTGAAGGAAATGAGAGTAGCAGTATCAAGTATGATCCCAAGATTTGAAAAAATATGCAGTGATGTCCAGGCTCATCAATCTCACCAAATCAATTATTTTCTACAAATAAACGAAGTATAATTTATTTTACCTAATAAAATTATAATTAAATATTTCAGTGTATAATTATATAAAATAAATATTTCCATATTATCTATTGAAAATTAAACATGTTTGTTATTTTATCTATTTTATTTAAAAAAAGGTCGTACATTTTACTAATGGTGCCATAAGCGAACTTCAGTTCTAAAAGAGCGCCACGAGTAGAAAAAGTTTGGAAACCTCTGAACTAGCTGCTACGACCTACGAGCCATCGCTGCGCGTCTACGTGACATTACCGTCGTAATATGCGTACTCCTCGGCGATCGGTGCATATTGCAGACGACGACGAGCACAGGGTCGACGCGTTACGATGTGGGCGTCGTCGTTGTGTTTCCCCGACGTATGTAAATAGGTGTTTACGAAACCGAAAGTCGACGACGAGCCGACGCACAGTGGGATGAAATCAATTCTAGCACGCCAAAATTATTATTTTGGTAAATTAATTTTTATTCATGAAAAAAATTAATTTTTCAAGGTAAATATACTTTATAAACTTAAACTACTTTACATTTCATTTTGGGACCATAATAATGTATATGTATTATATCGATAATATGTATAGAAGATAAAACTATTACAATATCTCGTATTTTATACAATTTTTATTTTTGAATTTTGGCGTGCCAGAATTGATTTCATCCCACTGTGCGACGCAGCCTACTCCGTTCATTGTTGCATCGGGCCGCGTACCGTTATAATCACGGACAATAAAATATAGGAACCGATGGGCCGCACCATGGCTCGTGGTGTGCGCCCAAGGAGACGGCATTGTTACCACAAGGTAACAGTGGCTATTGAAATAAGGTTATCATTAAAAATAAACAATTACAATAGTATTCGTATGTGACCATGCGATTATTATTAAGATTATTGTGTGACCATATTTGTGTATACCGAACTGTCGGTCATGTTTTGGACGATAATTAATTATGCATATCGTTGACGTTGACGATTTATCATACAAGTTTTATGAAACTCCAAGATAACCATTTTATGGGAAAATTATTTCGACATTTCAACTTTTAGTTCTCAACGGATTCCTAATTTTAAACAATTTTTTTAGCTTACAAAAAAATAATGAAAATTATTATCAGCTCGTCATTTTTCCGATAGTGTTATTTTTTTTTTTTAAATTGTGTAAACAGTACACTATTTTCTTGTAAACTAGAAACATTTATAAAAAATCAAGAAAGTAATAAAAATTGAAAGTTGAACCATCAAAATGTTCATAAAAAGAAGCCCTATATAATGGCTTTCTTCAAGTTTATAAAAGTTATAAAAAAAAGTAAATTTTTTAATAATAAATATTTACCAAACTATAAAAAGTGCTCATAAAAACAGAACTTGATTATCTCCAACAGCACGGGATATATCGTTCTATACTTTTGTGTAAGTAACGGTGGGACACTCTGTGTATCAATTAACTACCATCACCGATATTATACAATCATGAAAACCGTACGTTAACCGTTTTAAACCACTGTGCAAGTGTCTGGCGTTCTCTTTGGCCACACTATACACCCCGATTATTAAGTATAGGAAGGGCCATTTCCTTGTTATCTATTATTATAACATTGCCGCGTTTCATTGAACATTACCGGTACGTTTTCTCCACGCGGTGCCGGTACGCTTGAAGTCGAGACGTCCCGTCAAACGATTTGACGGTCGTACGAAAACGGGTGAATTCGACAATAACAGTATAACGTATAGTTCTGCTTTGACGGCATAGCTGTCGTCGTTTTATTATTTTACGTCATATTATATAGTGGTTTCGTCAAAGCGTATTCGGTTACGACGAGTGGACAATAAAAATGATAACAAGTGACGCGAGAGAATGGACGGGGGAAATAGATTGTTTTTAAGACCGCAACTGCGTGCAGTTTCCGAAGTCGCGTTACGTATGCTCGTGTATACACGCACGCTGTAGTGGTGTATAGTGTTTTGATATCCGACGACGGGCAGAGCTGTCTCATCGACGGCATAGAAGGTTTCGAGTCGAATGACGGTAATAGCGAGCGGTTTTCAACGATATATAATATATTGTACGTACGTATACACTATCGACGACGGTCGCCGCACTGTATTGGGTTTCGACGGATACGGTTACACGCGCTATCCCGACCTGCCCACACGCACGCGGTAACGTACGCGTCCGAGGTTAAAGGGTTTTGCGAGACGCCCGGTGTATATACCTATTCACACCCGCGGAAATATGTCACGCGATCGGCCGGCCGAAGGGACCGTTGTACGCCTACGCTCTGGTTCAGGGCCGGATTAACATAGGTGCAAAAGGAGCTTTTGCTCCGGGACGGGACGTTTATAGGGGTGGCATATAAGTTGTGATGTTCAAATGATAAATATTTAGCAAATTTTTTTCTTTATGTTGAATCGAGTAGTAATGGGTTTAGTTTATGAGAATGTCATACTTTTATTTTAAGGAGCAAATCCTGCAGGTTTGTCTACCTACCTGGTCACTAGTCAGAGTTGATAATACATAATATAATACGTACTTATATGGACTCTATAGCGCATATTATATCGTCGTGATTGTAATGGTATTAATCACATTAATCGCAGTATACGTAGAATTATATAAAATAGTGCTATAAATATGGCAAAAAAACGTGAAAATGCGAGAACGTCATTATCGTGTCATATAAACGATTTTTGTGATTTTGTCTAATCGATTTGCTACAGCCCCGCTGACGTAGCGTCTTATCCTGTTAATTGTTCACAAAATGAGACGAAATAATTTAACTAAGCTGCAATGAATTCTGTAAAAAGGCAATAGAAATAAATAAAAAAGATAAATATATAATTCAACTATGCCAAAAATTGGACAGTTTTTTTAAAAAGTTATGCTGTTGCTCATTTTAACTTATTTGGTATTCTATTTTTATAAAATGCTTACACATATTCATACGGTATTAGATGAAAATTTGAAATATATGTACTTTTCAAAGCGCCTCGATCAGCAGTACCAAGTATTCGTTGCTCCAGGGCCAATCAAAGTCCCTTGATTGTTCGCATCGTTTCGGTGTTAGCGGATCTACGGATCTACGGTACCGATCACCTAGATCGGTCTACTTTTGGCGAGCGCTCATCTGCATCTCGATGCACCAGCCGCACCAATCAGTGAGCAGCTGTGACGTATATGCACTCGCACGTTTTTTGATTTTAGTTGCGGCTAAACCTACTTTTTGGCCCGGGGATGAAAATTCGTTTTATTTAGTGAAATCTTATTAGCCTTATGTCATCATACACGTGTGCAACAGTACGCATCGCATTTTTAATTTAACTATCGGCTCACAAAGTGATTTATAAAAACGTAATGCCATCTTACTAAAATCATTATTTTTTTTGCACGACCCATCAGGAAAAACACTTAAACATTGTCTATAATTATAAGGCTGTGCCTTATAATTTCGGCACACTTTGAAGATAAACTTAAATATCACGCAGTTGGGTTGGCAACTACTTAGACGGTGCCTTAGGGTACCGCTATAGCAGTTTAAACTGCCGTGTCCAATCGCGTGACCTATAATGTCGAATACTTGTTATTCTTTTTTTATTTTTGGATATTATATGTATATATATATATATATGTATGTTATTTGTTCGCTTTCAAAAACCTTGAATTCAAGAAAAATAAATTGTATTATGTATATATTTTTAGGAAAATGTTGTGGGTGACAGACGTTATGTTTGCTGATGTGTGATTTAACGCTTGATCCGAGCCAAAATTGAACTCGGGATAAGACCCCGATTTTCTCATATATACACCTATGCCACAGAGTAAAGGTGTGGGTTAAATCATATCCTGCAGAATCATTTCAGATTCAAAACTAGCCTCGAATCATTTCCATTCTCTTCCTCCTCCTCCTCATAAAATTCGCGTACTCGTACGGTGCACACTTTTATTTTATTGTAATAAAATACAGATCCGAGACTTGGTGCGTCGATTGTACTTATCTGGTTTCGCTCAAGCTGGTTTATTATATACTACCGACTTATTGTTATATACACTATACAGTGTAGGGTTGGATTTAGTTTTTCGATTCTCGAAGTAATCCGTGTGAAAATGTTACACGCGAGACGAGTTCAGGAAATATAAAATATATTATGCACCGCGGTTCCAGCAAATTGTAAATAGTTTAATAATATTATATTTTATTCATATATGCGCACGTTAATATACATGTATATACGGGCGGTAGCGCGATGTGGAAAAAAATAACTACAGCTCGGCGGTGTGAAAAATTGTGCCGCCGACGAATCGAGAATAAGACGCCTCCGGGTAAGGATATAAGAGGAAATCGTAAAAGCTCGTCGATTCGTTTAATAAAAAGAAATAATAATAATAACAAGATAGTATATACATATATAAATGTATATCGCAGCGACGATGGCGCACCGTGACGTATAGCTACGTAGTGACGTATATATACACGAGTTTATGATTGATCGATGCACTTTTCGCGATCACCTGTCGCCGCCGCCACCACCTCCGCTTACGCACAATGACGACTATGACGATGACGACGACAACTACTGTATAATAACGTGTACTGCTCGAGGTATAGTAATAATATACACTCGCGCGCCCCTCTGATCGTCCCGTCCATCACGTCTCGTCGACGATGAAAAATTAACGCGGGGAAAAAATCCGACGTTAACGAATTCGTCTCGGCGCCATAATTATTATGATAATGCGTGTACACAGTAGCGATAACTCGAATCCGGTGAGGGTGGTGGGATGGGAGAAAGAAAAAAAAAATAAAAACGGTGATCCGAGCTGCTGCGCCGAGATGAATTATTGTCGAAATACGTCTGAAGCGACATGCGTTCGACCTGCCGGGAACATCCAAGGATCGAGAGCCATCGAGTGATATTTTGTCAGGATCCAACGGTGCGCGGACGGCGGTCGCGGCCTGGTACTAAAGAAAACTGTCGACCCGCCACCGGAGGCTGCGAGCTCACAACGGCTATTTTCATAAATCTGAAACTGCTGTAACGAAAGAGAACGGATTTGATACTGTCCGCGAGTACACTCCGATATTCTCTAACTGCGTTTTTGTATTTTCTATAATTTAGTCGGTAGTTCATATTTATGTGTATGAAAAAAAATCGTGTATCTAATGTATCATATGTTATGCATAACATATTTTGTTGAAATGCCTTTATATCATTAACCACTTGCATAGTTTCATGGTATTTCTACTACAAATATTGTTTTATGGTAACAATCCAACCCATGAACGGGACTGGAAACATAGTTGACTGGTGCGTATTGCAATTTATTCTAAGTGCATATTTCACTAATTTTAAACGCTTGTAATAAGTATTGCATATAACGCGTTCATGGTGCATGAATGTTCCGTAGATGTTTGTTTGGTGCATTCAACTCGCAGCCCTGCAGGTTTCTGCTGTTAAGACTTACACCGAGTCCAACGTGAAATTCTATAATTTTAGTGTACTTAGCCATCTTATGAATATTATAATATTGGTGACTAAGTAGTGTCACCAAGATACCCTCGATCAATATTTTATCTCATTAGTATATAACATATCGAATATAGTAAGTGTTACAAACTAACTAAACGTTATTCGACATAACAAAAAACTCTATTGAACTACGCCTTTTTATTTGAACCAAAAAATGTAAAATAAATGTAAGGAAAAATTACGTGAACAGTAAAAAATGATTGATTAAGTGTTTAGCATTTAAAGTACTCAAAAACTGATATTTTTCTCGTATGCGAAAACTACGGGGTCAAGGAGTGAGTATATACATAGGAAGTACATGAGTGTGACATTAAATATTAAAAGGAACCACATGGTTTTATGACAATCACACATATTTAATCGAATAATATGTGTTAAAAATTTGATCCATCAACTGTTGAGGTGATGTCCTCAATTTTTTTATTCACACTGGCTATGTTATACGTTATGAATATGTTATACAAAGTCGCAATAAGTTGTGTCTTCTAAAAGTGATTCACGTGGTATAAAAATCAGAAGAAGATTTTTTTTTTTTTTTAAATTTAAAGTTCAAAATGTAAAGCGGCTGATTATTCTCAAGAGTACAGAAGATTATATTGTGCTTTACCTTCAAAGTATTCAATCATTGTATGCTTGCATTACGTTCAATAAAACATCCAAACACGCTACACGCTTGTACAGGATGCGCTGTGAAACTGATTGGACCACAGGTTCCCAAACTGTGAGTCATGATTATATTTTTGTTGGTTCGCGTGCAATTTTTTAAATGTTAACATTTGTTTATGTTATAAATATAAAATATTTTATATTAGATTACTATAAAATACACACCAATTAAACATATAGGCATATGTACTCGTATGTAGGTTAGTAAAAAATAAAATATATTATTTTTACCTGAATACAGGGTGTGCCACCAAGAATTTACCCATTGCGATATCTCCTAATATAATGTTAAAATTTTGTTTTTTTTTTTAATACTCTCAGGGACAATGTCCACAATTATTTCATATTTTTATCGAATTTAATATTTTAGGGAAAAAATTTAAAAATAACTTTTCTGGAATATTATAATAGTCAGAAAAATAAACTCGACAAAATGTTTATCTTCAATTTTTTTGAAAATATCAAGATAATAAAATAATTTTCTTAACTCTTTTACCGAAACATTAGATTCAATGAAAATATCAAATATCTGTATTCCTAGACCCTGTAAGTATAAATACTAAAAAATATTTGATTATCTTGATTATCTCAGGAGTAGAGCAATGCGTAAATCCTCGGCGGGACCCCTTGTATATACGATTATGATACAGTATTTTCCGTGTTTCTATATTATACACATTTATTAATTTTCGTTGATGCCGAAATTAAATACGAGTAAATGCAAAAAAAAAGATCGTCGATAATAAACCATTAGTCGTCAGTATTCAAAAAATGTCCAAAATGGGTAAGGTATCATACAAATTGGGAAAACCTTTGGATTATTCTACCGATCGTGTTTCAACCAAATTGATCGATACGCATTGTTTATACTATTAACAACATCAACAAGAACGCGCATACATTTTTCGCGTGCGACGATTTCGGCCTTACAAATTCACAACATAGATCGCATACCGCAAGCCTCACATTCGGTAATCGTATATATCTTGTCGGTTTTGTCATTTTTATTTTATTTTTTAATTTTATATACCTATTTTCCGTAATGAAAAACCCCCCACGGCCGTGTGCAGCTGCAAGCGCGTTATTTTATGGACTACACGCACAGTACGCGGCCGTATTATGCGTTTAAATAATTGCATACGTTTTACGAGCTATTCTCGGGGTCGTTTTATTTTTACTCCCCGAAAACAACAACACAAACAACACATTTACTACGGCAGATTTCCATCGAATTGCAGATTTTATTTGCTTATTTTATCGCTTTGTTTCTTTCTCTATTTGTTTCGTTTTTACAATCGGGCACATAAATATATATTGGATTATGCGTCAGGGCCCCATTCGGAAAAAATCACATCGAAAGCACATATTGTACGTAGAATTATGCATAGACCTCCCCCACCCATTTGTCTTGTAATAATGTCTTAGATTTCCTCGATTCACTACTTGACGAACGTCGTATGATTTCGCTTTCGAAATTTATTCACAAACTGGTAATTGTTGAACTGGTCTTTGAAACGCGCGTTTTCTTGAGTATTCGTTTGAAAATAAACTGCCTTAACGTCCCACACCATTTTGTCCACTGTTTTCGAATAATAATTATATCTTTAGTTCGAACCAATCTCTTATAACGGTCGCGGCTGGGAATCCAAATCGTTTTGATTATATTTAATATTTTTCTCTGTTAAGTTTTCTTCGTGATATTCAAGTCATTATGTTAAGTATTATACTAACCAATTTGCGGTTCAGTGTCTGAAATAAGTTTATACGACCTACACGTTCGTATATTATATTTTGATAAATAAACACGTGCTACGATTTACACACAAATTCAATTCATTTTTCCTCATCAGTAGGGCTCGGATTTCGATGTTTTTGAATATTTTTTCTGGAATTCTTGATATGTTGCTTTTCAAGATACAAATGTGTTTCAAGTATACACTGTTATAATAACGAACTATTTTTGGTATATTTCCTGCATTTATTGCAATTTTTATGTTGATTGTTAATTTTTTAACGTTTTTAGAAGATAAATTATTTTTTTATATCATTATACACCTACTTTTAGTAATACTATAAAAAAAAAAATGAAAATTATAAGTAGAAATACACATTTTGTACCAAGAAAACGTTAGGTTATCTGGATTTTTAATAAAACGATCCACAAATTTATCATAAGCAATTCGATTATAATATTATAATTTTTGAACTTTTAGGTTACACATTTATTTTTAGAAAGAGCATTTCTCGATATTTTAATGGCATTTAAATCCGATCCCTACTCATCAGCATCGCGTGTCACGCCGATGTCCACGAGTCGCGAACGAACTCCACGGCTGTGCACACGACTGTACGTGTACGGGGTGTACTGTGAACACATTGTATAATATGTCTACAGGGTGATGCGCAATCATGAGCAATGTCGCAAAAACGTCCGGGACGACACGCGAAGTCTATGACCAACAGAGCACAACATCATGCGCGGTGAAAGAGTATACGAACACGATCCGTACGCGTATATTTTAATATCATGCATTGTGCATCGCGCCCGGGAAACATTTTGCGAGCTTTCGTTCCGGGTTTTCGCAATCGGCAGCACTTGTAATCGCTGAAGTCCACGCTTTTGTCGCATCGAAGCGGTGTGTTTCTCAATAACGTATCGTCACAATATTGTAGCGTGTAACAACGCAATCGAAGTGCCGGAAATTCCTCGGTTAAATAATCGATTTTCATACGTCACGTTACAACTTGTCTAAATATTGTACATATTTGACTTCTGTCACGCCGACGAGGAAAAATTGAAACTCGTACAGGAATCAATAACCACTACGTTCGTATCATCCTCAATATTTTGATCCTTGACTTAAGCTCTCCAGGATCTTCTATCGAGGAGCGTGAACGCTTGCGTATTACTCGATTTGTTTTCGTTTTCCGAGTTCGCACGTCGCGCACGGCTACACTGAACTGTTTGCAGTTTGCGCTGTACACATATTTGTACCGAGATATCGTGTCGTGATCGACAAAGTCGTTCGTCCATCAGTTGAAAATCCGAATAAACGTCACCAGTATTATGCACATGTTCATAGCACGTGACGCGTGCGAGTACATAAATAACAAATCGCGATTAATGCGCAGTTTATTCACTACGCAATGTAGGAAAATATTTATAATGCACGAATACAATATTTCGTGGTGTGATACGGTTTTGAGTGATTGTATAACGTTTTGGACGTGCGCTGTACACCGGCAATAACGTGTGTGGACGTGATCGTACAAGCACTTGTTGCACCGTGAATCGACAACGGACGGGAAAAAAGTAAGAGCATAGAAATAGGTGTGTACTCTTTTAACCCGTCGTCGATTAAATTATCGTTCACGTTCGATTTTCGATTGACGCCCGGTAAAATTAGTTCTGCGCTGCCTGACGTACCGTATCCGTTTTCGTTCGGTGTTTCTATTAATTACCCGGAGACTTGTAAATATATAACTACACTCGACGTTTATCCGCGAGCGCTGCTTGATGCAGATTTATTTCGTCCGTCGCCCAAAGCAATGGAAATTAAGCCAATTCCCTTATTAGTTCGATCGATTTCACGACAGTGCGTCGGCTTAGTTAACGGCTCACGAGCGATCAACGGTTATTTCACGTTTAATCGGTTCAATTGTTGAAAAACAGATTTTCAGCTTAACCTAATTTCTATTCGCGATGGTGATTCGTTTCTTCAGAAATGACGCATCAATACCTACGGATACAATAATCGTTACGATTTATGCGCGACGAGATCGGATTCGGCGCAGCCGGTAAGCTTGTTATTAAATGCATTTCCTCTAATCAATAAAATACATTTTCTCACCAGAGCATTATTTTCAAAACGGTTACCATTGATCGATGACCGTTTTCGGCTTAAAGATACCATGTAATGGTACACTGTTACATGTCGCATTTCAATTCTTTTAGCGAAAAAGGCGGAAAACCGATTAGTTCAAACGGAAACCGCGAAATAATCCCGGTGAAAAATTGTACTTTTATTTTATTTTTTTTTCAGGTTGATTGCGCGCTATAGATCTATAACGTTGATTGCGTCGTGCGATTGCTAAAAGCATCTCGAGCGTTTGCAATAATCGGTTTGTTTGCTCAAATCACCATCATAAGTGCAAATAGTTTTTGAGTTTTGGGGAGGGCGGGGCTAAAGAAAGTTGTTTATGATATATTTTACTAAATACAAATGTACAAAGCATATACTACGCAGTGTAATCATTGGTGTACGGAGGTCGAGGGGCTTATACAATATAGGGGGGCTAAGCCTTCCCAGCCTCCCCTTAATTGCAGACATCGTGAAGGTGTTCCGCGATGGGACGGTGCTGCGAAAAAATGCGAACGGGGGTGGGGAATATTTTAACACCCGTAGTAAGTACAGAACGTTGAAAACGCGAATCGTCCGTACCCGAGAACCGATCGATATCCAGACGACGGCGACGACTCGATGACATGTCGGACGACGAAAAACTACGCGCTCTTCAACGGAAGATCGATCGACTGAAACGAAGTGGTTCGGAGGCGTGCTCGTTTCGACGACATCCATAAATCTGAACGATTTAAAAATCAAAACTCCGAGAGAAAGTGTACTTATAGTGGGCGGTGTACCGACGTTCCCATCGGTTTTTTTTTTTTTCCATTTCATTATTGTCGTCGACATGTTCCCGCGTACGCACACTTTTCGGAGGGTAAATCGACAGTGACGAACGTGCCGAAGGGATGGAGAGACGGCGGAAAACCACAACTCCTCAACGTTCGTCGAAAGGAAACACGCGCAGCACAATTAATAAGCGAATCGATGGTATCGCCTGTAATATTATTCTGAAATATTGCGTTCTAAACGCGCACTGCTCGCATACAGATACCGCTCGGCTGATACGGACGCCGCACGCAGTATCGTTTTTGTACAATACCGCGGCACTGCTGAAGTCCAGAGCGAACGATGCCCATGCCCTGGGTCCCGCGCCTTAGACTTGACGTTGTGCCACTGTGGGGGGGGGGGCACAGTAGCTGCTCTTGGGTATTTTTCAAAGTCGTGCACATTTAAAAACAACAACATGTAACTAATATATTTGCCGTTCGAGTTGCGGGATTTTTGCGCTAATAATCGTATCGCGCCGCACCACCACTCAACTGTAGATCGAATTAAGGAATTAAATTATATATTATCTATTTAATTTGTCGTGTACTTAACCGTTATATACTGGCCACAGATACTCCTTTTTGTCTTGCCTTTTTCCAGTGTCATCGATATTGGTCCTCAAGAAAAGGCACCCTCGCGCTCTTCTCCCGACCGCTGAACGGTTGTCAACGTAGTTTTATTTTAATGCAATCTCATAGGTCAACAGATGACGGAGTAGACCTACCGAATAATTCCCTCGGTGAAAACTCCCGGTGGACACGACGGATCGGGGGTGATTTCTGGTGTGCCCCCCTCCCCTCGAGGTAATATAATGTTTTTTTTTATTTTATTTATAAATTGTCCTCATTCTACGTTTATATTTTGGCCGGTGCATTCCTTTGTTTTTTTATGTTGACAATGTAAACTGTATGGTAATGCCCGACGCTAATTGATCAAATTCAATTGATAAGAATACCTTGGGATCATGACGAATAATAATTCCGTAGAGGGAACCTACACATTCTGTCCCCTGTATAATATATAATGACCAGCCTTCTATAGATTGGCCCATAAAGCGTCAGAAGTACTGAATACTCCAGACGCTTAACCAATGGCTAATATCATTACACCTAATAGAACACTATGTGTTTGGGAGTGGAAGTGGACTGTATGAAAAAATAAGATCTTTTAAAAATATTAAATGGTGTACTATTTAGTAATAATAATAATCATGGTTTGGGGCACACTTGTGCTGGCCAGCTATGGGATATTAAATGATATATGAAAAAAAAACCATACCGTGGATATAATATAAATGTGGATATAAATCACAATAGTACACAATAATAATAAACAATAATACACAAGAATAATATATGACCTGATTTGGTCGCGTTGGTGATGGTGGAAGTAATACACAAAGACGGTCATGACTAGTGGTGCAATATTGTGGTGAACGGTGGTTGGTATTAAAAATGGTAACGAACAATTAACCAAACAAAAGGTAAAAAAGGGTAGAAAAACTAGAACACAAATCACGACGTGTTCTTACTTTCCCGGTTGGCGAAACCGGCCGTCACACTGTCTACCGATAATCTCAATCATAATTCATATGCATATTAGATAACAATATCGCGTGACACTATGTATCACTCGAACACCATGTACACAATTTGATGTGATTAATTTTTTTCTCAGGAAAATACACATTGCAATATACAGGGAGTCCCATTGGGATATACACGGAACGACATATCCCGTGTTGACGGAGATAATCAAATTCCGTTTTTTTATTATATGAGCATCCCTGGGCATAGGCAATTTTTTTGACAATAATTAGGTAAATATAAGTGTGTTATTAAAGAAGCTAAGAAGTTTACTTTTTATAATTTTTCTGAAATTCGAAAATAGTCATTTTTATGTTTTTTTTTAGAAAATTTCGACGGTTAAACTTTTAGTTTTCATTGGATTCATGATTTAAAACAATTTTTTTAGTCAACAAAGAATTTATGTAAATTATTATCACCAGGTTATTTTTCCAATGAGAATTGTTGATAGTGTTATTTTTATTTAAAATTGTGTGATTAGTGCATTATTTTCGCTTGTAAAATAGAAAAATGATTAAAAATTGAAAATTTAATGAAAATTGAAAGTTGAAACGTCAACATTTTCATAAAAATAAGCCCTATAAAATTGCTATTTTCGAAATTTATAAAAGTTATAAAATATAAATGATTTTTTTTACTTCATTAACAATATACTTATATCCAACTATTGTCAACAAAATTGACTTTTCACAGGGATCCTGATAAAAAAAACAGAATTTAATGATTTCCAATAATATAGGAGATATTATGCTCTGTGTATTTCTTGGTGGGACACATTGTACAAAGTCGAAACAGATTTGAAATCGACGTGCACGTTATACAGGAAGTGTTCATAATAACATGTCACTAAATCATAAAATAGGGTTAACTTTAATTAGCCTAGGCGCGGCGATTTCAGGTGGTAAAATGGACGATTGCATCCCCACGGATCCATTCGGATACATCCGCTGGAAGACGTATATACAACATGAAGTCGACGTTCGGACGGATACCGCAAACAATATTGTCAATTAATCGTAATCGTAGTTTTAAAACTCGTTAACTTGAAAGTTACAAAATAAGTTTGGTCGCCTTCTCTTGTTATTATTTTCCAACTTTTTTTATGTAGTTCCAAAATTGAACTAACTACTTTATTTTTTTTTTAATCGTTAGTGATTCGTTCAAAGTAGATCGACCAAAGTCGCTGCGAGTCCAACGTCATTTACGCGTCAACTTAATTTTATATACATGTATTTTATAAATTACGTAATGCAACGAACAGTTCGCGTTCTAGGTTTTTAAGCGAAATTCGTAGTGACCTTAACAATAGAAGCGCAATCGATCGTTTTCCCTGTCCGTTTAGACACGGTCTCAGTGTCCGAAACACGAGCCTGGTGCAACTTTCGGGTTGATATCGAAACACTTAAATGGAACCATGCTAAATGATATTTTTAAAGACCACTTAAAAGACTGTGCCTGTATAACCGATTTCATGCAAAACTCAAATCAAATACAAATTATCTTCTCATCCAAAACAAAACACGGCATCGATATAATATTATGTAACCGATAACTTCAATATGCTTTTTTTATGTAACGTTTCATACATATATTGGGTGGCTTTTTAGACATGCTTACAAACTTTTATCTTTCAAATGGGAACTCCCTTTTTTCTGCGGTATTTTATCGGAGAAATTCGTCTGTGAATGCTGATGTATCAAAATCAAAATTTCAACGAGTTGTTTTTGAACCATCCCGATTTAAGTACTTTATAAGGAGAATAGTATTTTAATCCCTATAAGTATGATATAGTTTGTAATTATATGTTATTGTTAATTTTTACTTATTTCAAATAACGCGCATTTTAAACATTTCATACGCAATTTTAAATTTGTTTAACTTCGAAAGTATTGGTCCGAATTTTGGTGACGAAAACAATTACTGAAAAATATGTTGCGTGAATATAAAGTTTGCTAAGGCACAAGCCATCCTTATGTTGGCATAAAAAAGTTAAAGAAAACATAAGGTTTATAATACGTTAAAAATGTTAAAAAACAATCCAAATTTCAGCATTTTTACGGCCAAACAAAGGGGTGACCATGGTTATAAAATCACCCTGTATATATCTCTATATATATATATGTGAAATTTGCGGAATCCTGTATGTTTATAAATGATTATACGTATCTACACGATTTTGCGGAATTTGAGAAATCATTATTTGCCGCCAATGTTGACCGTGGTCGTCTCCTGTTCCCGCGCTGCGGCTCCGGCACAGGCGCGCGTTCGGGTAAAATTGATTACGTCCGAGCGAAATCATAATATAAAACGGAACGGCACGGATAATGATCAGCAACAGCGTGCAAAGCCCGTGACTCTCGTGTTCCGATTCCAAGAAGGTCGGGGATGAAATGTGCGCGTTTCGCACCGTTCCAATTTCAATCGTCCCTTCAGCAGAATTTGATTTCTCCTCAGGCCACCGCACATTCCGCAGTAATTCACCCCGAGGACCGAATTTTCCACCACGTCACGTTGTGCGATGGCCAGAACGACCCCGTTCGTGACACCGGACATGATTGTTTCGCCCGCGTCACGCGGTACACAGTTCGCAATGTTAATAAAATATAATATTACCATTTCGTTCGCCTTAATAACACCGTGTGGTGGTTACACGCGGCGGCAGAGTAAAGCGTTCAAAAAAACCTTTACTCGTATGTCACGATAACATGATAATATTAGGCTCGTCCCGATGGTAAAATATTTCACGATAAAATTATGAATAACCTATAGGCGCCCGTGGTTTCCCAACCTTTTATTTTTGACTCAACGCCGCATTTAGATTTTCAAAAATCTTACAGCGCCCACTCGTCCCCGGAAAAATGGAAATAAAGTTCGACCGAACGAAGCTTATCGACGTCGACACGATGGGATAAAAGCTCGTCGATTACCATTTCGCTGTAATTGTAGGGTGCATACATATTATGTACATACCCACGCAATTCTGTAAGTTATAGAACATTATTATTTTTGATTGCGCGCAGTTATCTACGCATTTTACGATTGCAATAAGTTATGAACAGTTAAAATGAGAGTCGCAGTAGAGTCGGCTCCCTTAGCGTCCCCTCAAAATTAAAAAAGCCCACAAGGGGGCGATACACCGTCCACACTGGGCGAATCACTGCTACAGCTTATAGCAGCTACATTATGTATTTTTATTAAAACGGCGTTTATTGTTTTCTGTAAAATATCATATTACGCTTGCTGTGCTCTTTACTCGGCGCAGGGTGAAGAAATACATCACCATTCACCGTACAGCATGCGCCGGGCGGGCGTGGGGATTTATTTTAGAGCGATTGCTCCTTGAACAAGGAGATGCAACACTGATCATTTTTACCCTGGCGGCGACCAAATGCATCTTTTGAGATGATAAATTTCTATCGACTTTCACCAAGTTCAAAACGATATCAGCTCCGCGCGAGTACATAACGTTATATTGCGTCAACTCGTTCAACCCCACCGTTTTATGTGCTCGGACTCTGGGCGACGACGTACTGTACTCGACGACGAATGTTTTATGTGTTTTCACAGCTTTACAGAACGTTCGGCTGATGTAGTGTTATAGGAACTATTATAATAACTATATTCGGCATCGATTCCCATTATTTCGTGTACGTATAACTGAGGTATCTAACCTTTTGGAAGGACTGGGCCACATTATACGAGTAGACATTTTCGTGAGCCACATACGTTTTGCTTATAATTTTACCACGTTGCGTACAAATATTTTTACAACATTACTTTTGTTTATAATTAAAAGAAGAAAAAAGTTTTAAAAATAACACGTTCATACTTTGCTATAATTTTAAAATTTATTTCGTTTTTAACATGCTGTAGTTTTATATCGGTAAAATCATTTTTTTTTTCTCAAAACACGTGATGAATCGATGGTTCTGAATTTGAAGTAAGGGCCTCATCAAATTCTACCTCAGGTCACGGGTTGGACATCCCTGATGTATATAGTGTACCGCAAAACACCGCGAGACCGCGCACGACGTCATGGCGAAGGAACTCGAGGGCGACGATCCGTCGTTTTTGTTTCGCTAAAAGCGCGCAATAACAGCGTATGTCTAACAGCATTGGTATATACGACCGACACCAATAGTTGTACAATCCATTTTAATATTCAACGAAATATAACGTATGCGTCACGAACACGTCGGGTTAATCATTATTAATTACGGCGAGCGTTTCCACCGCGGTGCGCGTATCCTAGGGGAGAGAAAAAAAAACCCGCCCACCTATCCGAGTAATAATAGTTACACGTATATAATATTACACCGAACATCTGGGAACGTATATGATTGAGCACAATGCACACGAGAACCAACATGGTTTGATTTGGACCTCGTTGTATACGTAATTATTACTGACACGACAAATTATATTATTATTGTATGATTTTGTTTTATTTTTGCCAACGTCATCAACTTTTTTCCCAGAAAATGTTATCCTGTCAACCGCTGTAGTGTAGGTTCCATATCCTAAATGTTGTCTAGTTGGTGCATTAGACAGGTCATTTTTAGAATTTCTCAATAGTTTTCCCAATAATTGCGGAAAACTGATATAAAATTACCACAGAAAAAAACGACAAAACTTACGGAATGCCAATTTTAGAAAAAATTAGTTTTTTTTCATTGGAATTCAAAGAGTGTTAATTTTTAAATATTTGTATGACTATTTTCTAGAGATGGTGTAAACTTAAAGCGGTTTTGCATTTTTTTGTGCTTTTTATGGCAATTTTCTATTTGAGAGTTTTCTTAGTTTTCTTTTTTTGAAATTTTAATAAAATATTCATCGTATATTGTTCTTACTCTTTTGACAAAATCTCAAAAATCGGAACTCTCAACTTTTACTAACAAGCATTTGAATTTTAAATGTTGATAAAAATCACGAAATCTGCCTATACTTTTTTTAGGTAAAAAATGATAAACATATCAGACTCAATACCTCAGACTTAAAATAAAGTATAATGTACTAGATAAGTTATTTTTTGAGCAAATTAAAAAACGCACTCCGAAAAAGCGCGAACAATTTTATAGGCGTTAAAAATATATATTTTGATGAAATCGATCGAATGGGTTTAGTTATTTCATCGTAACTTATAGTATAATAATTGGAGGGACTTGAAATTTTTAAAGAAAACTTTTATTAATATTTTCTAGAGATTCCAGTTTAAACAGTTATTTTTTTATAAGTATTCACATTATAAGCTGATACTCTCAACCTCACCGAGAATCGTGTTTTCGAAAGCAATATTAATATAATAATAATTTTAGCAATATAAGTATAAGTACATTGGTTTCAAATTTAAGAGACCAACACGTTATCATAATTTACCCATCTCTGTTACTCACCCTGCCGTGGAGTCTCACCCTATTTAACATCCTATATTGCACATTATCCCCATATTATTTTATTATGTGTCGGTGTGTCTTACCACTCAGGGTTCCGAGCCATGACGCTCGTACACAACGCCAAGGATGACCCTCAGTGAATGCCGATTGCATTCGGTATCCATCCCTGCAGCGGGTTCTAATGTACACGGTTTCTCGTGACGTATATCGTATTTTTTATAGCGTTCTACAGCGTTCGTCAAAGACAGGTTTTGCATAAATCGTCGGCCCGGACACGCAACAAAGATGCACGAGAAAAATTCGGCGCGCCGACGAGAACACCCGCGATGATTTCGAAAAACATTATTCCGTTTTGGAAACAATACGGTTAAATACAATGCAGTTGTAGGCGCGTTAACAGAAGACGGCGGATTATATTAGACTAATGCGGACCGCGTACATAGTTGTGCACCGATCGAATTTTAAGAGGCACATAGGTAGTGTCCAAATATGGTCTATTCGGTGCGTTCAATGGGTTTCAAGCGTCTTCCACGAGCACCTACGTACACATGATCGATCCGCGTTCATCGCAACGGTATGCTCATAAAACAATATTATAATGTAGGTATATAAACATATATTTGGTTCTCTTGTACCGTGGGAAAAACGTTTTCCGTGGTAACGTTACGAATTCATGTGTGGCATCGTTATGATACAGCTGCCGAACCATATTATATTGTACCGCGTATACCGCATCTGAGGCGGCAAATTCGCGTGAGCCCATAAACGTCAGTATGCGATAACGATAATCTAATCACGATCGCGAAACACATTGCCCAATATCCTATGTATCCGTTGTTATATACATTTTTGAAACTAATTCGAATAGTTTTTGATAGTCTTCGTAAAGTATTCTGTAAAAAAAAAAAAACTTGAGGACTCGTATAATATCTTTAATGTGTAATATCTTTATATAAAAATCGAATTGCAAAAAATGACACGGTTCTAAGCCGTTTTTTGAATTGATACCGGAATAGTTGATGTGCCCAAAATTAATTAGGAATTTCCAAATCCGTTACGGATATTTGTTTTTTCACTGTTTAACCGTTCACATGATAATATAAATAATATCTTATATTCTAGAAATAATAGTATCTATGTTCACCAAGATTTGACACCGAAAGGCAGGTCCTACACGAGTTCGTCTTGGAAAGAAATATCTGTAATTGATCCGGTGACAAACCATGGTATATAATAATATATTGCGGACGATGTACAGTACATGACGAACCGGAAACCCGTCTAGGTCGGTTCCGTATTACGCACGGTTCGGACTGCTGGATAAGTTTTCGGCAAAAACGACGAGATGCTCGTTTCCGGAAATCTGTGGGGACATGTGCAACCATGTGTAATCCGCGAGCACGCCGTTTCCGTGTACCTACGTAATCGTTGATTAATTTTTTCAATCGGTTATTTCTTCTATTTACCATCGACAGTAAGGCTTGCAAGAGCGGGTAGTTCTGAGTACTGCATAGGATAATACAGTGGTAGGGGGGTTCCAGCGGGTCTGGACTCCCCCTATGTTTTGAGTTCAAGCTATAAAATTAGTTTTCTTCAGTGTTTTTCTTACGGTCTGAAGGTGCAAGAATGTTTTATAAACAATTCGAAATTTACCTCTTTTATTCTTTTTAAAACTGAAATGTCCGTGGGCGCCAGAAAATGGAAGGAAAAGTTTTTTTTTTAGCTTTTACGAAAAAAATTAAAAAATGTTTATAAGTATTTCATTATTAAAATTGAATTAATGAATGATAAATAGGTAAACTATTTTCTGTAAGAAAGTATCCGAAAACCCCATGATGAATGCATGAAGGAATTTATAAGTGAAAAGCATGGAACATTAGTAGTTATAGTAGTTACTGTAGTTATTTTTAATTATTTAATATATATATATATATATATATATATATATATATATATATTATCAATAATATTGTACTATAAGATTGATTCAATAGATTTACATCGCATGTACACATACTTAGCTTGTGAATAGTTTGTGCCACGTCTTAACGTACTGTCTGTAATGAATTTGAAGATTTTGAGATTTTGGATGTTATGTATTTCATCCCGTTGTACTACTAATTGTTCGCACCGTAACGGGTAATGATAATAATTTTGATTGGCGACCACTAAATTTGTACGGACACTCGCGCGCATACGTAGGTTCCACGGAAAATAAACATCACGCATGCGTTATACCAGTGGTCTTAAACCGGTGGGTAGCAACCCCCATTTTTGGGTCGGGTAAGCTTTAAAATTGGGTAGCGACAAGTCTTATTTTGAAAATAAAAATCAAGTTGATAAAAAAATTATATAATGTATAAAAATAATTCATTAACTATAAAACTTAGAATATTAGTAAATTAAAATATAGTTTAAAAATTATTGTAATACGCTAGTCGGCTAGTGTATCAAAAATTGTATAACATTTATATTCTATAACATAACATTGAAATGGATGTCATCACACACGGTACATTACGTATCATACGCCGGTATGGTCTTACATGGTATGCTGTTGAATATAATATTTTACGATTTTAGCTATTTTTTTTCTTTTGTTTTTCCATAAAGCTTACGTGGCCGTGGGTCGCGAAAAATGTGTGTGCCCAAGGCCGTAGCCAGCATAAAATATTTTTTTTGGGGGGGGGGGGGTTTAAATTATAAAGATGTATTATGACGAAAAATATCTCTACAAAATCTGTTTGATATAAAATTGATATAATAATTTTTGATATAATAATTTCAATAGTAAAAATTGTTATTTAAATGAAGTTTGTGCAAATTAACATATCATAATAAGACTTTTATTATAATGTATCACACACAAGCATACAAGTTTAAAATTATAATAAATGACCGGTTCAGCGGAAATCCAAGATAATAAATTGGTTTTCGAATGCATCTTTTAATGTTTGAACTTCGAATTTCGTATTTAAAAAATAACACAAAATTATACGTACTAATACAGCAAATACCCTTCGATTATTATTGTCTAGTGTCACGTACTCTCGTTCAAAACGCACAAAGTTGACTGATTACATACTAAATAAAACTAAACTTAACCCAGAAAATAATATATCTGTCTATCATAATAATAACTTAGATAAGGTAAGTCCTAATTTTTGAGGGACGAATAAATGGTTACAAAGGAAGAGGCAGACCGAGGAACGCATACATAGAAGAAATGATAAAACAAGCTGGCTGTAGTCGATATATAGAAATGAAAAGATTGGCTTCTAATAGAGAAGAATGGAGAACCAGATTTGCAATTACAAGGCAAGGCCTTTAGTAGAGAAGAAGAAAGGTAAGTAAGTGAATCGTTAGAGTGAGTTTTTTTCTATTAATATTATTTATAACGAAAACTCGTATCATCAACTTTATGTCATGAAGTTCACGGAAAAAAATTAGATTGCAGCGAAATATTGCATTAATAACATTTTACCAATAGTTTGCTCCATTTCGTCTGCCACAATAGAAATGTTGCATCAATAACAAATGATTTTGGATTAAAAATATAAAAATAAACACTATCTGACATTTGTTATTTACTTATGTGTATCTTGCAATCAGAGTAACACTGGAACAACAAATTGTGTGTAAAGAAAAAATTTCGGGGGCGGTTTGAACCCTGAAACCCCCCCCCTTGGCTACGGCCTTGTACGTGTGCCTAAAACAGTGGGTCGCGAGTCCGAAAAGGTTGAAGACCACGCGACACTCGTAACATCGTTCGCGGCGCGTTTCACAATAACGTTGTCACGACCAGGCCCGACGAGAGGGCGGGGCAGCTAGGGCTTGGGCCCCGGGGCCCAGTACTCAAATACGGGCCCAGCCAAAGCAATTAGGTCTTATATTTTACCGAAATATATTAATATAAACATTTTTTTTAGTTTTAATTCAAAATTTTACTTAACATTTTAAAAGTATTTAAAAGTAAAAAATCGAAAAATGTATTATTAAATTTATAATAATAGTTTTTGGAAATATTTAGTTTTCTGTGTAGTTGCACATCGACATGCGTTGCCATACTTTTTTGATGATGACCGCTATTCCATGAATTAAAAAAGACCAGCACTATTTCTGATTTTGTTATTTCGTTATTTCACAATAATCTATATCACGATATTAATTATCGTCGTCCGTCTACTTGTCTGCGATTAAGTGAACTAAGTGATACACTACCTGTTATATAATTAAATTATATATATGTATATCTGTATATATAAATTATAAAACTGTAAGCTGATTGACTGATCTATCAACGCACAGCTCAAATCATTGGACGGATTGGACTGAAATTTGACATACATATAGCTATTATGGCGTAGGCATCCACTAAGAAAGGATTTTTCGAAATTTTGATTTTAAAGGGGTGAAAAAGAGGTTCAAAGTTTCATATGTTAATCAAGGCGTAGCTAAATCACTGGGTGAAAATTTAAAAAGCTAAAAATTATGCCATCGGGTGCAAAAACCGTGTTAGTAACAATATGATTGTTGCTTTTTAATTTCTTATATAGGTACCTCTAATATTATTTATCCTTTACATATTTGAAAAGAACGAGTAACGATGCAGTGTGTTGCGAGTATTAGAAGTGAGTTAAATTACATTATAAGGGGCCCGAATTAATTTGTCTCTGGGGCCCTTAATTTCTCTCCACGGCCCTGGTCACGACCGCGTTCGCGTTAGTGTTTTCCGGGTTTTCGGGAAAACACGACGCGCCCGTGTGCACTCGCGTGCACGAGACTAATCATTACTATATACTTCGTGTTCGCCCCGTGCCACCGCGTGCGCTCCGTATACGCGTGCACAAATAGGGGTAAGCTCAAGAAATGCGGGCCGCCCGACGCTCTCGTACACGTAGTGGCACGTAATAACTGCACGGCCGTGTTCAAACGTCGCGCACGAGCCGACGGAACTTTCAAAGACGAGCGAACCACGGAGCGCGCGCGGTGTAGGTACCTCCGAGTACGTGCATCCAGCCATATTGTACCGCGTTCGCCCCGAGTCGTGATAATTGTTGTTCCGTGTGTTTACACAATGCGTGCACTTAACAAAACTGTATACAAAATGTAGATGTATATAAATACCAGCTCTGCGGACGGCTGGGGGGGGGGTGTCGTGGAGCGTTTGAACGGCGTCAGATCAAAACATGAGGGTAGCCGACCCCCTCGGTCCAGGTCGTTTTCGTTTTTTCGAAAAACCGTTTCTTATCGAACATTAAACTTTTTTTTTTTCGCACCAAGACGTAGCCGTACGTCTACAACTTTTTATGTTTGTCGTGTATTATACGTACATTTTTTCAGTTTCGGAGTTTCATATTTTTTTGTCCGCAAGTCGTTTTAACACTTCCTCGCCAACCTTAGAAGTAGTATGTTTGATCTGCATACCGAGATGAAATAACGTGATACGTATTGATAAAATATTCCGTTTTATCAGAGACACAGTTTTTTCCGGTAAAAGATGAGAAATAAATTACCGTTTTTATTTCATTATTTGTTGTTTTGGTTGATACTGCCATGGACTGTCGGTTGCTTATCCAGTATAAATTTATAAATAAATTTATAAAATTTATAAATCATAAATAGTAATCATAAACTGTAAATTTTAAGTATGCGGGTAATACTCACATTCATTTTTGTTATCATGATTTTTTTTTAACATCGTACTCCACCTCCTCTAAAGATCTACAAAAATCAACCCCCCACGCCATTGAAAATTCCCTACACGCTTTTTCGCGCACATAGGTACCTATATATACATAATGCATAAACATATTGCAAGTGTTTACCTCTACGCGCGGGGTTCGGCTTTGAAGTTTATCTTTTTGTTCTCTCGAGTACGATGTTACGACGTACGTTACTAAATAAGCACTTAGGACCGTATACACTTTTATTTAGTCGGATATCATAACGTGTACAGCTGGCTTCTACTGTATGCAGTTCTTCCCACCCTCAACACTCGTATTATACCCGTGTTTGTGTTACTTGTATTTGTTTTTAAAACAACAAACATAGGCAATTGTAATAAACATTTTAAAAAAAAAAAGTGAAACGAAATAATGATTTTGCATTGTGATACACATTCACGTTTGATGTATGCACGTCCAGATATAGGTACAGGTTTATGAGAACGACTTTGACCTGTTTGTTTTTCGTTATTCGGACAGGTCCAATTCTGTATAAAAATGAACGGATACTCTATACGAATACAAACATCAAAGATAATTTGATTTTTGTATCATATTCATTCTACGAACGAACAATCACATTATATTATTTTTTTTATAATTTTCCTTGTAATTTAGTCCGACCGTTGTATTCGACGTATCTCTATACACATAAATTCATTCACAGGCAGTAAAATAAAAATACGAATAATTTAATTTTCAAATGTAATTCCCCTTAATGAACTCAACGATATACCTATAGTTTCAACGGAATTCATGCGTCATTCTGATTCGTTAATTCCTAGTCTTACTAATATATATCGATCCCGTATACCTATGATTTGGTTCAACAGAGGCAACATTAAGCAGTGGCGCATGAGTCTAAACTATATGGACAATAGTAACAGAATTTTAAGAATAGTAGCTGAATTACCCGGATTCCCTTCACGATATCTTATGGTATTCAAATCCTGGTCATGTTGACTTATCCTCGTTTTCATTGGCGTAACCCACATTTTTTCGCAAGAAAATCATAACAATTTAAAAAAAAACCTTTCTTTTTGCAAATTTAGAGTATTAAAAGCATGACTACTATTCCAAATGTCAAGCTTGTACGTTTATAGTGTTTGAAGGGATCAGTGAGTAAAAGTGGTATTTTAATCATATATGTGTAAATAGGCACGGGTGAAATATTTTATATTTCCATTTTCAGCTATGATGGTGAATATAAAGAAACTATACAGTTTTACAACATACCAATTATAGTAAATGCAATAAAGTTTTGAGTAAATATTTTAACATATTATAATTACCTTTTGCGTCTACCGACATATCTTAAAAGGTGTAGAAATCGTTACACTTAGTGGTAGAAATGGGCGCCGCTGATTTTAAGTACACTTCTACAGTTCTACTTCTCGTTGAATCGTATAAGTTTAACGCTTGTGTCCACTGCTAAGTTCACAGTCTAGTCGTGCAACGTCAAAATACAAATGAGTATTGTCTATACCAGCGGTTCCCAACCTTTTTAGTTTCGCGGACCACTAATTTTGTAAAAAAATATTTGAGGCCCACCCATAGCTTACCTATATACGTTTTTATAAAATTATAATATATAATACATATTATATACATATATACATGTAAATATAGTTATTAGGAATAAAAAATTTTAAAAATTTAAAAAAACAATTGTTTATTAAAAAAAAAACTTAATTTAACTTTATCACAATTTAATTTGATTTTTGACATTGCTTGTTCTTCACGAGAAAGTCAATATCTGGATTAAAACTTGTAAGTTTTAGTCTTAAATCTCTCTCAACATTCAGTTTATTCCTATATTTATTTTTTAAATAAAGTAAAGTAGAAAAAGCATGTTCACATAGATAAAGTGTCGAAAAACCCATCAAGTTTCTCAGTGCAATTTTAGCGATTGCTGGGTAGTCTTTCCGAACATTTAACCAGAATGGCACTAATTGTGTACTTTTAAAATACGACTTTAAACTTTAAAGTGTGATCCCATGACATTTCAATCAACGAATCTTCTTCACTTGCTGATATTTTCAATTTTTTCAAGTAATCTTCTTTAAAGGGATCCATTGGATTTCCTCTTCAATTTTAGGGAAGTAGTTTGTAAAAACAGTGTAAGAATTATTTCAATTATGCCTATTAAAAAATATTAATTTGTTATTAAGAAAAATAAATAATCAAAAACAACCTGAGGTTGGAAGCTAAATATTTGAGGTGATTTTGCATAGTTGTAGCTGTTTCTTTATAAATTTTAACTTCGTTAGTTTCAAAAAAATCATATAGGACTGGAATATAAATACTACATTCAAACATTCGATATCGTATCGTTAATTGTACACTTACTGTACACTAAATTTAAAATTGATTAAATATTATTATGATCAGAAATATAACAATATTATTTGAAATATAATATATAATATTTAATATTATACCTATGGCTCGCGGCCACAAGTGGGTTGGGAACCGCTGGTCTATACCACAACGGTCGTCGGTACGGAGTACGAAGTGCAATCGAATCAATTACGATATCGTGCGAGAAAAACGTCCGGAGCAGCAACGGCGAAATTTGGATTGAATAAGAACTGCGGAAAATCCAGAGCTCGGTGGAATCGCGCGGTGTCGTGCGAGCGTAACGTTTACGCTCTCGGTGCGTACAACACGCCCGAGGGATTTCGCGGTGGAAATTAGCACACGGTGAAGTAATATACATACAGAGGTGCGGGTACTCGAGTAACGCGATTTCGGGTCTGGGTTCGGAGACAAATGTGCTACAGCTGCAGTCCGTGCAGGCGACTGGAATAATATCATCGCCATTGAGCGCGTGCGGCGGATACCGGGAAGAGTGACGGCAAATAGGTCCTCGCGAAAAGTCCTTTCGCTTATGTGCGCAAAACCAAATCGAGTACGACCAAAGCTCGCGGTCCTACTTTGTACGAGTACACCGCAGTGCGGCCGTCATCCGCGATACTACGTAATAAAACATTATCCGTCATATACGTAAGGGACGACCGGATGACGAAAAATATCAGTCTAGATAAGGAGAACTGCAATGGCACCAGGCTGAAGAAAAATCGAATCCCAACTAGATAAAATATATGAGACGAATTCCATTTGAATTAAGATTAAAATAGGTTGTTTCAAACCCCTGAATTATTATAAGAAAAACGTGCACGTTGTAAAATCGGCCTACACCAGTGTGCTAAACAACACGTTTTCAAATTTACAGACTTCTAACTGCAAAACCTAAACCACAATAGGAAAAAACTCGAAACGCAAACTGTGTAATGCTGCGTTCTGACTAGACATTACGCCAACGTTCTTTAAAATATTTTCAGTTTCATCTTAAACGTATCTTTAACTCTAGGCATACTCAATGAGCCAAAAACGGATAAACGCACCCATAAACTATTTTATTTAGTTTTTTGTTCGAGGTCTCGGCACGCAACATCATAATATTATGAAGTCTTTTCATAAATTTAAATTTGAAAAACACTACGACGAGTGTTCCAGTAAAGTTTTTGTACGTATAAAATATTTACATATTTGTAAAAGGCGACGAGACGCTTGGTCGGACGGAACGATCTTAACGCGTGCGTTGAAGATGCGAGTTGGTGAATTAAAATGCCGGAACGGAGACGGTGATAAAACAAGACCACGGCCCACGTGGCAAACAATGGGACAGGAATGGGAGTATTGTTTTGAGTTTTGATTAGTCGGGGAACTGAATGTGGGCGACACTCCGTGACTAGTACATTATGTAGATCGCAATGGACATGGACGCGCGAACGCATAAAGTACATCGCAGCAGCTAATAAAGATATCAGAATATATCCTCATTGCCGTCCTCTCACCGCGCGCCGTTCGGAAGACCGGACGTCATTTTGACATTTCAATGAAAACTAAGAATGATCACCTATTCTTATTACATCTGCATAGCTTTTTAGAGTCTTATCGAAAAAACGTTACAAACGCTGAAGCGGAGATGTGTGTAGACACATTTTACTATTCTTATCACGTAAGCTTATCCTCGTCGTTTCACAGTTGTCCGACGTAGAAAATAACCGTCCGTCAGTTTTTGACCATTCGCAACAAACACCAGTCTTGATATGTATACATACGTGAAATATAGTATATCACAAGGGTCGCGTTTCGATGTTTAGATTTTGTCTATCGATTATCTGTGTACGAGAATGACATTTTACGACGGTTTCATTGCAGTCGGCCGTACAAATACTTGTTCTATATCTAGACGACAGATATAAATGTTTAAATCATCTATAACAGTGGTTTCCCCCTGTGCTCCGCAGGAACGTCGCAGGTTATCATCAAGGTAGCCGTAGAAGAAACTAAAAATAAAATCGCAAATATTGATGTGACTATTTTTCACGTACACACGAAGTGTACGTGAAGTACGTTCAAAGTGACCAGATAAACATATCCCACGGTATGTTTTTACCCGAGAATATGCAAGTTACAATTGAAATAGTATTAACGAGTAACCACGACGGCAAGTCATGATCTGGCCCGGTGTTCTTTTTTCTGTGACAGTAAAAATAATGATGGACAAGTTTTTGAATTCTGGTAGAAAACCTGATTCCGAACGGAAGTGTCTTAGAATTTCGTTAATTTTTTTTCAAAATCAAAAGAGCCGCGAACTGTGCAATCGCACCGCGGTTCGATCCTGTCGGTCGTCGCTCGCAGTACGACATAACATTCTGAACACTATGCAGCGCAGCGGAGAAAAAACAAATAAATCAATAGTTCAACCCGTTCAAATCCATCGCCGCCGCCTCCGCCCTTTAAAGTCAGTCATGACTTGAGGGGTGGGACGTGAACACGAGCCTAACGAGTGTGTGCATAGGCCCTGCCGGGTCTGCCGAGAAACGCATCGTAATAGTAATAATAATAATAATAATAATAATAATACGTATATACCGCGCGCACGTCGCAGTCGCTCGTTACGACGACGATTGCGGCGCCCATTGAGTGCGAAACGTATATATACGAAACGAATATTTAATTTCATTAGCACATGCCGCCGCCGAGTACTACGCGTACCACCTATCTACATGTACGTGTACTTAATATGCGTGCTATTGCCGTCGTGTTCGAAATACTGAAATACGCGTTCGGCTCCGTCTCCGCGTGACGAACTAGAATTTATAAGACGTACGATTTCAATATACTGTTATTAAAATTATCATATATTATTCTGTGCTCCGGGCTTCTCGAACTTTTGTGGCCCGCGAAACCCTGGGGAGCCGTGAAATATTTTTGCACAATTATTTTATTTCAGTATTTGTGTAATTGTAAAAACTAAGTCTAAGAAATTGAATCTCTGTCGCAATTTTTAAAAAATCTCAACGAAGTTTCTCCAACTGGATTACGGGTTGGCATAGCTACGAAATTGTTTGGACTACTAACTGTGAACCACTTCGACGTATCCTACTTGTTATTTAATTGCCCGAAAATATCTTTCTTATACTATTGCACGTTAAATTATGTTAACTCGGGTCATTCAAATTATCGCTTTAGTATACATTTTCATACAACATTATGAGGTACCACTTTTGGCGCTCCTCGGCTCTGTCGGTGTCCTTTTAAAGTCTTATTATTCGTGTCGGACTACGGATTAATGTATTCGGGATTTATTCTTTACCGTACAAAGCTCGTTCTGATCCAAGTTTGATCAATCGATCGGGTTGGTACGTAAAACAGTTAGTCATAACTCGTAAGGCTGCAGCCGCGGCGGTCCAGTTTTGCCGCTATTGCCGTGTTGTACAGTAACGTATTTGTTTCAGAACAAGAAAAAATGATATTATAGGTGTAGGAAGGGAGAAAAAAATCGTACGGTAATAAAATATATATTGTGCGTGTACACGTGAATGTTCGCAATAATAGATCCCGTCGTAAAACATATTGCGTTCTGTACCTATAATAATTTAAAAACCGCCGTCGATTGTTTTGAATTACGGTGACAGTGTACAACGTGAAAAATGGAATATAGCAGCATATTTTATTGATCACAACTGCACGGCGCGTTCCGGCCCTTTATGGACCCAGCGCATGACGTGTACATTTATATATTGTTTCCCATCGGTTGTAAAACAATTTTTATGGCAAATTTCATTCCGACGGAATTTGCAAAAAAAAAAAAATAAATAAAAATATGAACTGCACAAGAGTGCGCGATAATAATATGGTTTTATGTATGCACGCGTCCCGATATGCCATAAATTCATCTTGGTGACAACGCGTTTGTTTGGTTTTTTTTTTTCCCCCGACAATCGTCCAAACACGAGCACAACGCAATAGTAGGTGTATTTATTTGTACAGCACTAGGTCAAGGGTGTCATTTTCGCAGATGTAAGTATTGTTATAGGAAGAACAAAAAAATGGTGTTGGCGTTATAATAAGTACCTGTTTCACTCGTGCGATAAAACGTGATACCGTCTTAGTGCGATATCCTTATGATCGCGCCGCAAACGCTCGTATTCGATCGACATGTGGCTACGGTACCGGAGGGAAAATTAACGTAATCACCGAAAAACCATATGATCGCACGTCGAATCCGACCGGGCAACTTTACGGGCACGCGTAAATCGTAATATCATCGTCAACGAAGAACCGTACGGTTTTGATTTCGATACCAATAATTGTATTAGAAAATAGGCAAACACTCGACGCGGTGTCACGTGTGCTATTGTATTCGATCGATTTCTGGAAAGATCTGGAGACTATAAGGGACCGATGACGACGGGTAAACGGTCGAAGATCGCTAAGGAAAAAAAAAAAACATTAATTACAAATATTTTCCACGCGCAGTATTATTATGACCGAAAGAAAAAAAAAGGTTATTTAAAAGCGCGTGTGCACGTACAGTGGGTGCGCGGCGTTTGTTTCCACGTGGCTTTGTTTTATGTTCCGCATCGTAACGGAGCGAACACGTAAAATATATAGTAATAATTAACAATATTATCGCCGTCGTCGTTATTATTATTATTATTATTATTCGCTATATGTGCGCTGCGCTTCCGTTACTAATAACAATAATACTACTAACACGATGTGGAAACGGACGCGGGGTGCGAGCGCAGACGGTGGTGTATAGTGCGTATGCTAATGTATATACTGTTCTGTTATAATACAATATTCTCTAACCGAATTAAAATCGTCCGGCGTGTGTTGCGTCGTGCGATACGACAGACATTATGTGTACAATACGGCGGCGGTGCGGCGAGTATGATACACACGTCGATATCGTCGGGGATGACCTGTTACACACAAGATGTTCAGGGAACAAGTTAGGTTCTCTTGAACACAATCAACCGTAGCCCCGGACCATGAATGGTATGTAGGATCTTAATATTACAAATAAACGCGTATTGGTACAGATAGCTTCGTATTAATATCCAAAGGTTTATTAAGACTTACTGACACGGTGAAAGATCATAGGGCTGTTTCGTAGTTATACGGAGTTCGAGTTAGCGGTGATGGTAATCGCGGGGAACTGGCGTCCTCTTACATACCGATCGTGGACCATAGGCAAAACAATATAAACTGTGGATGGGGGGAACTTAATGTATAGTCAGCTTATATTATGTTTCTATAATAGTCATAGTAAAAGTAATATATATATGTATAATAGTAACGATCGTTACAGTACGCAGGATTACGTAACTTGTGTCGTCGTGCGCAGGGTTTTTTTCCTATCGATATTACCTGCGCCCTGCGGTAAAACGAAATTTCAACAAGACGAACAATTACGACGAAACACCTACTTTTCCCGACGGCTATGATGCACTTATGGCGTTTTCAATATGTTTACCCGTTAACAGCGTTTTAAGCGTTGTATAACTACGGAATAGTGAAAACTGTTGTTTTTATTTCCGGTAGGGCTCTGCATTTTCCTAGTGATTTCGACCGTCGACCCAACACTAGATTCAAGTGTTTCGAATTGATCTGTTCAAACTGCAGTTTTGCGTTGTTGGACGACTGAAAAGCCATAAGGTCCTTTGGACGAATAACGCGGAATACATGTTTTTCTTGATGTTTTCGAAACTTTGTATTTAATTGTTTCGTCATCAGTAAAAAAAAACCTGTGAACGACACGACGTGATAGGTACACTCTGTTTGTGCATAATATCTTTAACACTTGTTATTATACTATGTAGGTACTGCTACCAGTGTTTCGCGTGCGGCGACGTCCCGTTACCGGGTGTAATTTTTTCTAAACAGTCGACTCTAATTTTATTAAATCGCTCCCTTCTCGGTGCGTCGTCGACAGCACAACATCGCACATTATTACAATAGGTATACTTAGGTAATGAATGTGAAACTTGTAGACAGCATACCTGCATACGCATGGACAGAGGGTAGGGGGGTGTTTTATTTACGTTTGTTTTGAGACCATTTCCCGAAAAACTGTTGGCTTTGACGTTTACGATATTTATCGTCACCGGACGCGTGGAATCATACAGCGATGGGAAAAGATATTTTATACAGATAAATACATAGACATTATATTAAATATAAGTGTTATGAAATTTAATCTCACAGATAAACATCGCGCATTCTTAGCCCGACTAAAACGGTAGATTAATTGTACGCGATATGTTCCCTTTCAAGTCCACGTGGTAAATATATTTATTTTTTCACAATTGTTAATTTAAATATTACTCTAAATCAATACATAATATATATGAGAAAATAAACAACGACGGTTACGTTAAGGCGTTTAGAGCTTCTACAATATTAACGAGACCCGATTTAAAGTAAACTTGGCTATTATTTTATCACGGAGGACGATTTAAGTTAAAAGTCATCTAAACAGGATTACTTATTTTTCCATCGTAGTCAGTCAACCCTTAGAAAACTCGTGCGCTGTAATTTTCTGAACAAGTCTCTCTAGAAAATAGTCTCAACAGCGGTAGGGAAGAGAGACGGCGATGGGGCGATTTCACGTTTTTCAAACGATGGTCGACAACGAAAATAGTGTACCACTAGTCCTTACTGTAAACTCTGTTACAATAAAAACCCTTTTCTTCATCTCGAACAGATCATCGCACAAATGATCCCTCCTCTATTTTTCTATACGGTTTCATCGTGATTTTTGTCGCTTCAACTCGATCGTGACAATTTAATTCTATGTGACATACAATATTCGGTGTGTGTGTGTATGTATACTATTTTCACAATAACTATACACACCTCCCTCGCGAACAAACCCGTTCGGCTAGTAAATGTGCACTCAATGTCCGACGTGGTATATTAAATGCTTCACGCGATCGGATATTATTCGACCTGGATGGTACTTAAGAGACGTCATTTTTTTATTTTCTCGGTACACAATCAATACATACTGTATAATGTACTATTTTATATCGTTCTATTACATCACAAAAAAAGACAAGCACTTGGAATATTTATTTATCTATTTTTTAAACAACCACATCACCAATTTAAAATGATTTACACAAGCACGACTGTAATGCGGTGACGTGATTGCAGTGGAATCAGCGGTTTTTCACTCTGAAATGTTGCTCTAGAAAATTATTATTTTACGATCCCTCTTCCAGATATTTTATGACTGCAGCTAACAAATACTTTACAAATACGAACAAATCGTAAGTGTTTGTATTTTTCAAATGTTACGCTTCGAATCGCATTCAGAATCTTAGTACATAGCTTGTATATGTCTTAATCGTTAATGTTACACTGTTGCACCATTACTTATTGATTTGACACTTTGCAGTACACACGCTAAGAATAAAAAGACCGCCGCGAGATTCTTGTCCGGGTTTTTTAAAACGGATAAAATGTTAGCTGTCTTTGAACGAGGGCAGTGGGCAGGAGACTGATGCAGAACACATTATTATAGACCCGTACGAACAAATCAATAAAACAGTTGACTTTGCGTATTTTAGGTCACAATACGTAATGCTAATGAGCCATTTGATAATATCGCTTGGTTTTATAATTCGTTGTCTATACGTACACATTCCATAATACGTGGTAACTTTTTATCCGTTGTCCTGTTGTATTCATTGCTACATTTTCCGATCGTACCATACGAAATGCATTACAAACAAGGCGTGTGATAATGCACTTGTAAATAAATAATTTCGGTTCTCCTCACGTTCGGTTAAGAAATAACGGGGTTGACGCGAGTTTTAATACGTCCGTGTCGTCAACACGCCGATGATTATACGTCCCGGCGTCTCTGCAGAACAAATTTTTTATTAATTTTTCAATCGTGCCGGTTGACGATTTACCGGACTTTGATGATTCAGTTTCGAACACGTGTCGGGTTTTTCGGCAAGTTTACCACGACACCCGAGTGCTGCAGCACGCTGTACACCACGGATACGCGTATTTCGTCGGCACCGCGCCCTCGCAGCGTGTACGCAGCAGCTGCAGCACTGCAATATATCAGCCTGACTCGCTAGCGTTTATACGTACATACATATATCACCCTGTATAATACATATTAAAATTATACTCGCTGTACACGCGTGTATACGGATCGCGCGGGTCCCCTTTGCAAAGTGGCGTTTGAAACGGAATAGACGGGCATAACTGCGTGATATTTAGAGAACTATTTACAGAGCAATTATTACTATCGTACGTATATACATACGGTGCGCGTCGAATGACAGCATAAATGCGCGTGTGCGTTCCCGTTCTAATTTACGAGCCTTTCGCCGCACACAACCGCCCCGAACATCCCCTCGCCGCTAGACGACCGCATACGTCCTGCACGTATAAAATATACGCGAGGGTATACCTATTTATACAACATGTACCGTGATGCCAATGCACGTCACTGCACGTGGCGCGCGCGGATAGGTGTACGCTGTTGTGATACAGATGCGTACGGTCACATCGCGGTAACCGTATCGTGTGACGTGACGGCTCGGAGACGACCACGATGAAAAAGTAGAGTAAAATGTGTATTCGGTAGTCGAGAGAGGAGAACGAAAAATGTATAAAACGTATTGTCTTATGGCGCGTGCGGGCTTAGGCCCAGCGCACACTGACCGAGCAAAACTGCTCCGAGCTGCTCGGAGCAGCTTGAAGCTGTGAGGACATAAATAAAACACGTATCAAGTAATTGACGCGCGCACACTAATCAGTCAAAAACAAAACACGACAAGACAAGACAAAACATGATCGGTCTTGATCGGTCTGGTTCTATTTTTGCTCCGAGCAAAATACGAAAAACAAAGTCACTTGTTTATTTTACGAATAGTACACCACCGAATACCGCGTGAACACAGTGAACGCTTTATTTTCTCGCAATTATTATATTGTTATTTTATTTTATTTATTTCATAAATATATTAATTTATGTAATTTATTTTAATTTTCGTTAATTTTAATAATACAAAAATTGTAAATGGCATGCGAATTTTTAAATTTCAACTCGTCTTCGCGTAATTCGGCCAAAAAATTTAAAATCGTATCATTTTCTAATCGTTTTTGGTTTATTTCATGCATCCAAATTTTGCGTTTTTTATCGTTACTACTTTCACCATTTAATAAAAAAAATTGCCACATAAGCGGTACAACGACGTCGTCTTCGTGAGAACTCATCTTGACAACTGGTGTTTAGTAACAAAAATAATCCAGAATTATTGTGTCTTGTTCTGCTCTGTTTTGTCAGTGTGAATGGAATTTCTTCCGAGCAGCTCGGAGCAATTTTGCTCTTTTGGTGTGCGCCCGGCCTTAAGCGACGGCCGAGCAAAAAGAAGAGAAAACGTGATACGGTGGGCGCAGCAGCTTCGCAGTACCGGAAATCGTCGTTCGGACGAAAAATTCTGTTCGAGGGGGTCATAAGTCCCGTCACGCGACTTGCAGTTTTTCCGACGGCGAAAAACCGCGGATGCACTCTATGAAGGTAACCTAACCTAACCGGAACTGGTCGCACAATCGCGTTACACGTGGTATCATACCTATGCGCGTATTGAAGACTAGTGCACCGTGTATGTATACGATCGGAAACAACGGACTCAAAAATATTGTGCCACGCGCTTTTTCTAATTTTGGATTCTGAGCGAACGACGGCCTATCGATTTTGTAATAAAATTATATTTACGTCGTCGCGCGTCGTCTATAGTACCGTAGTACAGTAAAAAAAAATAAATATGTTTCGACAAATCCGGTTATAAATATCGAGGCCGGCAAAAACACTTTACAACACAGTTAACACTTACAAAACTGAAATGGCGTTTATTACATGCGCATTTTTCCGATTTGTCGAATCGATCGATCTATGAATAGCACTGTATACATGTACATACCGTATGCACCACTCGTAAATTTCCGGAGCAACAACGAAATCCGTTCATCGCCTTGGTTCGTTACAATAATATTATGAACCGTGACGAGACTAAACAATCGTACACGATATTATTTTTTGTCATCAAAAACGATCAACGAATATTTTTATAATATAATAATAAATTGTTCCAGCTGGTGCCGTTACGAGTATTTATGTTTTACAATTTTATCAAATGATTAGGTATACGTCATGTTTAAAAATAATAATAATAATAATAGTAATGTGCGCACAACGATATTAGTTATAGTAAAATGCAGTATACAGCTAATTGTTAATAACCAACAATTATCTTCCGACGATGAATCTTCGGTGTCTGTTACTAGAATGTCCTGAGGGAGTCGAGACCTTTAGGCGTCATACGTGATTGATTTTCTTCTGATTCGATGAATATAAAGATTGAGCACATGTCTTCAACCGAACGTACAAAGAACACAGCAATTAATGTGGTGCGCTTGAACGTAAGCTTGACGTTTAGCGAGGGGGAAGCTGTAGCGCACCAAATAAGCACTCGATCATACACGTACGAGCAACCGGTATATTTTTCTAATAATGTATGTTTAACAGTTCATTTCCCGCTGTGGGGCATATCTTTAAATCGGTACTCGTTATAGTGCCGTTTCATATTATTTCGAATTATTTATTACAATATAACTGTTAATCGTCAGCGTGATATTGCGCACGGTTTCTAATCACATGATTCATATAATATGTATACGATGTCCTAATCATATTGCACAGTGTACGTGGACCGATATCTCCAGACTATAATGACCGTCTTTAATAAAAGGTACACCAGCTCGTAAGATAAGTACATCTTCATAATTGAATACATTAAAACTTAGAATAATAACATATAAGTATATAATAAGACGTTAACGTTGTCTCCACGTCTAATTCACATCCCCTTTTCTTCGTTCAAGCTCGAGCTTACGTATCTTCGCGAAATCACCTTCAATCAGTGGCTTCTACTATTGACGTTTATCAATAGAATCACACTTACGAACTTGGTTAATTCTATAATCTGCTTATTCAGCTATACCTAATTATTACTTATAAATCCGGACTATCATTATTACGTACTATGGTTGTTTAAAATATTACAACTATAGTACGCTTTCATAAGTATTCCACGCCGACGATAATATAATGATGGCAATACGAAAAAAATAAAAATCTTAAATATAAAAAACAAAAAGCTCGAACAAACACCGCGTTTAAACCTTGAAGAAACCTTTATGATAAAAGTTATATGATTGCTCATGTCATTGCCATAAAATCGAGATAATGTGATCAGATATTCAATTATTTTATTGAATATTGTTATGATGTGAATCATTATCCAAAAATATCACAATTTATATCTGTATAATGAACAACGACTTTTACGGTTCACTCACAGGAAAAGATAATTCGAATAATAAGAGCCTAACCGAACGGTACACACAATTACTACTTATAACTCTTATAATATTATCATAAACGTTAGGATCATTGATATCCAGCATCCGCCGACGAACCAGGTAAGTTTTATCTTATTGAGTCTCGATAACCTACAGTTTTCTAGATCTGCTCTCGAACCATTGTAGTCTTTCTTAAAACAAGGAGAAAGCAACACACAATAACGTAGCACCTTTCCTTTATTTTATATTTTTTTGGTTATCGTACAAATTGTTTATAATGAACAAAGGTGAAAATATGAATTATTAATTTAACAACAACTTTTTTCAATGATATTTTATAATATACACAACAACATATTATTATTTAATTCATAATATATACTTTAATACACATTAAACTTGAGTACAATGCGGTTCTACGGACTTATGACTCATATCATACTTGCGGTGCACACTATCTGTCACTCATTTTTAGTGTCTTACATTAGTATTGGGTTCACTTGCAAACCGGAACAAACCTGTATGATGTTAGCTCGTTATAAGCCGGTAATATGGAGAGGGGGTGCGACTTGATGGCGCTGAGCACCCCCTGACACCACCGTACAACCGTGCACGCCGATGACCGTTACCAAAAACGCGGTCACTGCGGTATATTTGAGGGCCGCTTAAGAGCATACAACACCCGAGACCGCGGGGCCCTGCTGCAGTTCCTTTCGATCGATCACACGTCGTTTATAGTCCGCCCCGACCCTGACCCGTCCGGTGTAAATTACACGGTGAGCACCCAGGGCCTGATTTACAAATTTGTGGGCCCAGTACATTTTATAATTTTGGGCCCCAAATTGTCCATCTTTATTTTCTTCAATGCTAAAATAAAAATGTACGCATAATATATTTTTAAATTAATGTTGTATATAATTAGTACGAGTATATGAGTAGTTGGATCATAGAATAAATATTAGGTCTATTATATAGGTAATAAATATTATATAGGTATCAAATTAAATGTTTTTACGTTTAATGTTATAAATCTAATTTTATTTCAGTTTTCACAAACATTTCCTTGCTTTTTGCTTAGAAAAGTGGTCAATAACATCATCAAAATTTAGGTTTGCTGTGATATAATGTTCAATAGATAATATTCCCAGAGCGTCTATATTTTCTTGACTCAATGTATATCGTAATCTATTTTTAATTATTTTTAATGAAGATAATGATCTTTTACTGGAACAATTTGTAACAGGCATTGTAAGAAAAATTTGTAGACACGTTTCCAAGTTTTGAAATGGATGTGATATTTGCATATCTTTAATGAATTCCCTGTTATCGTCAATGTTGATTAAAGCCATCGTTTTCGCGAAATCCCCATTATACTTTATACCCACAAAAATATCCAAGTAAAATTGTGTTTTCCAAAAATATGATAAAAATGGTATATAATTAATTTTATAAGGCTGAAGTCAGTGGGCCCCTCTTTCGAGTGGGCCCAGTGCAAATGTCCCATTTGTCCTTGCATAAATATGGCCCTGTGAGCACCTCGCACGCGGCAAGTATATGCGCTCGTACGCGCGTGTACCCGATCCGTGCGGCGATCGGACGTGCGATACGAGTGTCGGATTATAAAAAAATAACACGTTTCGTAACGTAGTTTGACGTTGACGTCGAGTCGAAGGTATAAAAAAAAAAAAAAATAAGAAAATTAAAATAAAAAATTACACGACGTTATGATACTGTGTTGGCCGCCGAGGAAAGAATGTTAAAATGTTACGCAGATATTATAATATGTTATACGTGCGGAAATCGGAAAGGGAGAAGAGGAAAAAAAATCGTCTCGCCGCCACCGGACTAGTTGCGCACACAAGTCGTCGTACAAGTGGAGGCGTATTATTATTACTATAATGCGTCGCGTTACTAATATTATTATTTTGTTTCACGCGCGCATCGTGTTTGGAGGTATATGCTTGCGAACTGGGCTGGGCGCGACGGGCTTCCTGCGGCGATGGGTTTGTTATAATGTTATTCCGTGTACACCGGTGCGCACGTATAGCGCAAGTGAGTCATAATCGTACCTTTTACCCCCGGTAGCGTCGTGTCGGCAACGTCTTCCGCGTCCGCTTTTCCCGATAACTCGTCGTCGCCTAGTCCTCCCCCGACATACTGCCGCCGCCCGTGGAATTCGAATAAAACACATACGATCCACTACGATGAGATGAACGATGGCAATGTTACGTGCAAGTGCACGAGATTCGAACGATTCGAAACTCGATTGATTATTTTTTATTTTTTCACTTAGCCTACCCGCGGTCCGGATCATTATTTCCGCAATCCGCATACACGTAAAACAAAGGTCTCGTTACGTGCGCGCGTGTGTGATAAGACTGGAGATGACGTTGTAAAAGAAATATTGATTTCAACTCCAAATGAGTTATTCGATACAGACCGCGAGCCCCTCCCGTTTTGTTCTAAGTTAATCATTAGCTCAACTGCATTTATGTCGGATAACTTAACTCGAACTTTTTTTTTGTGAACCGCACGTAATGTATATTGGCCGTATAGGTGTACCTTGTCGTAATGCTTCGCTCGGAACTAAGTTAGGCGTGCTCCTTCAGCTAAAGCTTTGATTCTTCGGACAACATATTTCAGTGCATTAGCAGCGCCGTACATTATATACACAGCTGTTTAGGGAGTACGTGTCTTTGTCCGATGCGATTAAAAATAATCAAGTTTCACCAAGATCGCGACCTTTGTTGTAACTCCTAATGGCCAACACGATACTACGTCTTGTACGATATTCGCACGATATTTGCACCCGTTTTTAGACTTAATGGTTCTTTGGGACATATTTACACGCGCACAAGGTTCAATGAAATAGAATTTAGAATATTATACTTTCTGCGAAGCACATAGCACTCGTCCGATCATGTTGTCATTCCAAACACGCACCGTCATATTATTATAATCTGCCTGGGCACTACCTATATCGGTTTTGGATAAAATCACGGACCGGCGTAAACGTTAACAAACGATTTTCCACGTATAAATGAAACGCCTCTATACGTACATGTAACGAACTCCTGCTGCGGCGCGCGTGATACCGTTATTGTACGTCGCGTTATTGCTTTTAAATTGACTCATAAGACCTGTTACGCGTTGGTCGTGTAAGATGTACGGCTCGTAGAGCGGACAAAAAATGAATAAAAATCAAAATCGAGACGGACAGGATACACCTATGTGCGGTACACATTACGCGCGTATATTACACACTTAGGACGAAATCGTCCTCAGCAGCACGCGTTCTACCTCTCCTCGGGCCGTAATGGTTTTCGGCATTTTCTGGCCGGTCGTGGCATAAAACGAAACCGCTCCGAAGACTCACGCTGCGCGCAAAGCGGACCGCTCCTTGCCGCTACAGCCCGGACTCTCGGTCGTACATTATCATTATTATTATTATCGTTATTGTTGTATTTTTAAACGTACTGCATTGTAATGATACGCGGGTGACTGCGACAATCGACGTCGACGACTCGTTCTGCGTTCGTACGTAACCAACGCGTTTGTCGGTAGGAAAAAAAACCACTGTTCGTCCGTCACGGTCGAGCGGACGCGTAGCGACAACGCGACCACCGCCCTCGCGCCTCGAGACCGTAAAACCGTCAACACACCCACCGATCGGGAACACCGACCGACGACGAGATGATTATAAATAATATGCCGTACGGTTTCACCATCGTCGTTACGATTGCGACCAACTGCACAACCATCGTACAGGCGTGGTACTTAATGTGCTATAGTGTCGTTCGCGAAAAGGACGTAGACGCTAGGAGGAAATCTGCAGGAATCCGGAAAGGCGGAAACCGCGGTCGAGGAGATTTAGCCGAGTGCGAAACCGGTGCCGGATGTCACGACGAATTTGTGTGTTGGAAATTATGTAAAAATCGATTCTGTACGAGTCGTGTACACGTTTAACATCGAATTTCGTAATATTTATTTTATCGTAACCGAGGTGGTGCGATGTCTCATGTTACGTTCTTGTATCACGTAGATGGGTAAAGCTACAGATGAACGCGAAACAAACTGAAGCTAGGATTCCAGCGAAGAGGGATGGGGAGAAGGGGACGTTTGCAACCAATTATCCACTCTCTGTTCCCGGACGACCATCGCCAGCAGTTGTTCACGCGACGATCGTTCGGTAAAAAATTATTTCCATCACGTGCCACACGACGGAAACGCTGTGTTTACCGCTATCTCGTGCCACACCTTCGCGGGGACTTAACCGCGTTCGGTACTCATGACTTATACGACTCGTGAAACGGTATAGGAATAATCGAATGGTCAACCGAAGTCGCGTGCGGGAAACGCTCGTAGACGTAGAAAACGCCGGTTTAGCGCAATACTGGTCTACGTGGTGCAGTTTGATTGCGAGAAAAGTAAAAACAAATGCGCGTCCGTGCTGTCGAATCGTTATGCTATCGGCCGGTGCATAGAGGTACCTTCATCGGCGTGACGGAAACGTGGTCGGGATGGGAGGGTAGACAAAAGAAAAACGTGACTAAAACTCTGCGGACATTTGGATATTTGCGAGAGGTGCGCGTAGGTATAGGCGGGTACACCGTCATCGGCCGAGGGCTCGTTTTGTGTACACACTGCGCAGAGGACACGTGCACTGCAGCAATACAATGTAAGTATACATATATTTGCACTCGTTGCGGTAAATCTTACGGCATAAAACAATACACTTCGTGATGGTGGGTGGGTGTTAGGGAATGGAGAACCAACGTTATCTCTCGGACGATCGAAATCGATTGAACCTCCTCCGCCGCCGCGTTACCCACACTCCACACTTGCCGACGTCGTCTCAAACAATAATAACACGCGATATCCTTATTCGGGTATAATTGTCGGGGGGACACACGCGCTCTAGGATCTGGTCCCGTTGTACTCAGACCGCACGCCGCATGCATTCCGCCGTCGCGGTTATTCAATGCGTCGTTTCCAGACCTATCTCGTTTCGATCGATCTACGGGTTTTTAGATCACGAGCCGGTTGTACGACGCGGTACGATAATGATCGTTGAGATTATGCCTTATTTAATTTTTTTCTTTTCCAACACATTTTCGGACACTACGAGCCCATCGACTTCTCGTCGGATCTCAGTAAACATTGTAAATCGGACGCCGAAGGTACCTACACAATACGTATCAGTGTGACTTGCTTAGCAGCTTTCCTAAAGAATAAACATAATGAAAAACTTTGAATTACCTACGCCGAGCAAGTTTAGGTTTTAAACAATACAATATGTATACTATATTGTACGTGTAAGCTGTTATGTAAAATAACTTTCAATTAAAATTAGTAATTTTGTGGTTTTCGGCTTGAAAACTAGGTTATAAATGAATTATGAATACAATGCTGTAGCACGTAACGTAGAAATGTAGAACGTTTCTTTGTTTATAGTCTTAAATTATGTGATAAAGTTTCGTTTCAGCATAAAATTTATCACGCTCACAATTTTCATCTTTAATATCCGTAAATCGATATAAATATTTCGTTTTAGAAGATTCCATCGATGAAAGTAAAAAGCGTCAAAATGTTTTTACCTTTCTTTAGAATATCGTTTTCGTTTTATTCAAAGCGGTCAATTGTTTTTATAATGAAAACACTGGAAATATAATTTTATATTTGAACACAATATCGAATTTTGAACGTATTACTTCTCGTTTTATAATGACCTAATACAAGTCACCTGCACCGAGTTCGAGTTGCATTCGTGCGTCATACATACCCGTTCGTCGAAAAGAGTACTTATACACACACACACACACTCGATTTATCACATCGGATAGTATTTCTTTTTTTTTTATTTCTTTTTTTCGTTACGTCTTACACGCTTCTGCCTCTCATCTGCATAATATACACCACGAGCTCCGGGCGCGTCTCGGAAACGGCGCATCACATAACACACGCGTGACTTGCGCCGTCTTGTCCTATTACGCTTTGTATATAATAATATACTATTAAGTGTACACGTCGCAGCTCTACATGCTGCAGTGGAGTGTATAATATATTGTTATTTTATAATATATACGCGTTGCACTCCGACGCCCGGGTTCGATAGGCGACGAGACGCGCGTCACGGGTAGGTAATCGATTTCTTTTTTTTTCATTTTTGTCAAACGCCCGTGCGTAAAACCCGCTGCTTGGTATCATAATATTATGCCTGTAAAATATATCGTCGCTTTTAGGTTTCTCGTCGAGGAGACGTGTGAAAAAAAAGGACGATCGCCGCGGCACCGTACATAATATTATATTTATAAGCGTACAAAGTGTTATATTACGTAAGTATATCGAGCGTGATGCGTTAGATAAGCAAGAGCATTTAAAATCCAGTTAGGACGAGTACATGATATACGTTGGGGAAATTGAGATTTTAGAATGGGGTTAAAATTCTGGGGGACAAAAAAAAACATTTCATGTACTTAACTTTTAAACAAACTATAAATACCAAATAGTTGTAATAATATTTCAACTTGATTCGTGATCATTGTTATCGTACGAAAAACAGTTAACGGTCTTTATATTTCTGTTGCGATACGAGAGGGTAAATGCGGGACATTGTAAAGGTCGACCAAACGCATTGAAACCTCTTTAAAATCACTTGTCCAAACGAATTATGCCGAATTGCCCAAACGCGAACAGCCAACGTGTTACGATGCGAGTATGCACGACATTATTATAGTACGTCGGCCGATCGCGAGCGAAACGCACGCACGTAGCACACCGGACTCGTGCTAAGAAAATGTATTGCGTTCTTTCCAGAGACCACGTGATCTTATTTATCATAGCACATTGAATATTACTCGTGACGTTCCGTTGCGTTCCGATAATAATAGGTATTATGCTACTCATCATCGTGCTTGCTCGTATACGGATCGTTGGAACGGGAGGATGGAAAAAAAAATGTATAATAACCGGGGACTCCGATAGGTAATGTGTTACGATGATATTACATTATACGAGTCCTGCCTATATCATTATATCGTCCTGGTAAATTAGCCGGGTTATTGATCGCGAGAATCGGACGCACATGCACCCTGATATTATAGCGTACATTATATACGTATATAGACACGTCTGTTGCGATCGGAAAATCGACTTTAAAACGTCAGGTGGAGAAATGTATTCCATACATGCGTATATATATATATATATATATATATTTACTACGCAGATGACGGAGAATAATTATTATTCGTATCGATATATAGATACGACGAAACGAAACGAGCGGGGAAAAATATGATAATCAAAGTGAAGTATAGAACAAGCAGCCCATCAGGAAGTGATGGCGGGGAGGGAGGGAAAATAATGCTTAATCGCGTTACGATGATTTGACTTCGGTTCCGACGATTCGATTTTAATCCCACTGAATCGATCGGAGTAGTCAACGGTAAGATTGTATTGCTCTGTCAATAATGCATACAATTATTATAAGTATACATATTCAGAACGGATACGTTTAAATTTTGTTCGAAATTTACCCACCGGAAAAATGTCATTATTACGAACTCTTGGTTTTAAAATAATATCGTAAACCCTCTTTTCACGCATATCATATGTAATAAAATGATTTCAAAAAAAGAACAATTTTTTTTCCGCATCATGGTTCTATTGTGTTTTCAAGCTGCATTAATTGGTACAGTCTTCGCAAACAGGCGTTCTGCCGGTGTTATCAGAATCCGAAGCCGCCTTAAAGCAGTTCCAGGAGCCACCCTATGTCGTGTGAACGGTAATTCTGGTGACTTCAACTGTTATTTCCGGCGAAACGGTCCGGACAAAGTTGTCGGCGCGCGACCCGAGATGAACTTATACGGTCGTGATTATCATAACAATATCACGATGATGATGAGCTCGTAAGTAGACGCTGCGGGACGTCTGATAATCCGGAAACCGAAACGACGAGGACCGATGCGAAAAACGCGGCTTCCCGACATCGGGTGCATTCAAATGGTTTTCAGATTAACGTCGGATGCAGTTATTACGGTGCAGGTTAAGCGTCCCAGCCGGAGCTGGTACTATGGTGCGGAAGATTTACATATTTATCGTTGTCATCATTACGTTCTACGTGCGTGCCTATTCGCGAGACCGTCTGCCGTTAGACGACAATGTGGTCGTACACGGGTTCCACGAAAATCTGGTGGCGATCGCGGACCACGGACCGAACCGATTTGCAACTGCAGCGGCCCATAACACACGTATATAACTGTATATGAATATAATAATAATAATATATATTTATTGTTATAAAAATCAATAAACAAATAACACCCCGAGGGGTATGAGTACAGTAATATTTATAAGAATTATGAACTAACAATATTATTAAAAGAAACATGTAACATTAATTATTTGAATTATAAATACAAGTCTTCAACGTGGTGCATGAATCAAAAAAGAAATCGAAATTTTTTATTTGATTGCATAACGTTGGTAGGCGACACATCGGACTATTAAAGAAATAATTAGTTTTTGACTGTGGTATAGCAAAAGGAGGATTCTGTCTTGAATTGAAGGAGGGTACTTTGAGACCAATTTTTTGTAATAGTTCAGGACAGTCGATTTCTCCATTAAAGATTTTATAAACAAAAGTGGCATCAAAAACTAACCGTCTGGTCTTTAGTGATATGTAAATATGTAAATATGTAAATATTTAGGTCCGTGTCGCGCGAGTACATGTTTTTACGTCGACTCGGCTCGTGCTCCCTCCGGTGTAATCCGGATTGATAATATGCGTTTTCGTTCGGAACAACTTCATGCCGTCCGGACGCGCGTATACGGCGACTTGTCATCTTCGTATAATCCGTGTCCGGATGTTCCAGAGTTTTTAACAAGGTATAATCATGACACGTTTCAGTTCTATACACAGACCAACAGCAATATTTAATTTACAGCAATGCTCTTTAAGACTTGATTTCTTCTACAGTATAGCTAAAATTAATGCGGATTTCTGCAGGATTTAAATTCACGTTACGCTTTTGTAAGCTTTTGTATGTTTATTACAAAAGAACCAAACTTTTTCTTACAAATTTCTTTTATTATACGTATAAACACTTAACTAACATATTTTTTAAAATGTACACAACAACCAACTCATTTATGTGCAAGATAATAATTTAGAATCCTATGTAAAATCATTATTTGATTAGACATTATAATTGAACAATGTCGGTTAATAATATTTTTAGCAACATCAATGGTTCATTCATTAATCGTTTTCTCATTTGGTATCAATTTATTTATTTAATTTTAAATTATTAAATATTACAGTTAACTTTTGTGTGTTACTTTAAAAATTGCTTAGTATTTCCGTATCCACTAAACCGGTCACAGATTGTTATCGTTATATCACCATGACCGTTTTCGTCAAAATAAAATATAAAGATTATCCTCTAAAAACCTATTATAAGAACCTCTGGTGATTTACCGTAATACTAAAATATGCCATTACAGTATACGTACAGTATGAGCCGTTAAAGCATTGCAATATGCATGAAAACGGGTACGCTACCATCCGCGTGTTGTCGCGCCCGAGTTCAAAATGCACACCCATCCGGGTAAATTATAACGAGTCGTACAAGCGCATTGCATTACAGTGCATAATCACCCGTACGGCGCGTTATAATGTCGTCGTATCGATCGAATCGCATCGTGGTCTTTCGGATTTTTTTCCTTTTTACGAACCGCGTGTTCTGCTCCACTGGGCACGGTCGTATCGATCTTCCGATCGTCCGTCATCTTGTCATTATTATTCGTGAGCTCGGTTTGAAATTGATTATGTCGTACACGTGCGTGTAGAAAAGTTGTACGGTATTACGTTACACGGTTTACCGGTAGCCCCGGGCATGGTCCGTAAACGTTTTCCAATGATGATATAAGCTAGATGTACGGTGCTCGGGAGTTACAGAAGCTTAAAACGGGCTAAATGTGCACGAATTAATTGTTAGTTACGCGTGAAAAATCGCTGAATACGCATGAACAACTATCGTCATCGTGCGCTGTTAATATTGGGCTCGGAAACAGATGAAAAAATTAATTTACACTACTTCAAATATCACACGTCAATCGTGTGCGACGTTTTCGTAAAAATACAAAATAGTGGACTGCGGCGACAACGATGAATAAACCTTTTGATCCCGAAAGCTTCGTTTTTGGCTTATATTAATATGTTTTTAAGGTTATCATTTTTTTTTTTCGCTTTACGGACACCAAAAATACGTTTCGAAAATAGATCACACTTCACGCGATATATTTATTCGATTCACGACCGTTCGCGCTATACTCCGGGGGTTTAATTATTCACGCGTACGGCGTAAATTTTTATTATTTTCTCATGATGAAATTTAATTAAAGTAAAACACGTTGTGCACATCGTAAATATATGCGTGTATCATCGCCGCGATCATTCTCCGGTTCTAATACGTTTATGGGAGAAACAATTAATTAGTGTTGGGACAATTTTAATAACGACCGCCGCCGCCGCCGCGCAGTGAATTATATATATTATGCATTACACGCGGGCGCGCGTTTGTGATTTTACAACTACGTTTCCCACGCGAGAAACACAATCAACCCATTGTCCAGACGTGGGAGCGCGATGAGTTGTGGATGTTTATTAATTTGCTGATTAATTTGGACACCGTTTAACGTCGTGTTATGACGTATTGTTTCGGTAAGCAACCGAACATGTACGTAATTGCATTAGAGAACAATTGCGCGTAGACGGTTTACATTATAGTGGAGACCATATTATTTTGAGAAATAATTTTTTTTTTATAACAATAAAATAACTACGATTGTAGCCGCTGAAACGGTCAAAACAGTAACCCAAGATACCATTGTAAAGTATTTAGAATTTATTGAATCACAGGCTATGCATTTATAGTGAGAGGAAAATAGTGACCAACAACTCTTGAGGTGTGTTCCGCAAGATTTCTTAAAAACATAAGAAATGTCTTCGGTATTATTTCATTAGCTATTTAATATAAGAAAAAAAAATGGAGTTCCTCGTAAGCAAATTATTTACCAAGTTATAAGCGTTCGTCTTATAATGTGTACCTGTTAAACTTGAACGGTAATAACAGGTGATAACACGTAATAATATTCGAGAAGACATTATTGTGTCGAATAAAATACACCGAAGCGAGTGCAAAATTTCGCTCGTTTTCCGGGTACGTTTTTGCTGCGACGAAGAAGAATTTTAAGATCAAAAAAAATACATAGTCGCGCAGGCGACGGTTAAAAATGCAAAAAAATAAAAATGTCAAATAAATTACATAATTAAATAAGCGAATCGAAATACGTTTATAATACGTCTTGCTTTGTTTCAACGCGCGTCAACCAAATGAAAACGCATCGTCGGTTGCTGTGCCCGCGTTCCGACTTTTGTCCGGTAAGAATCGTAAAAACGAAAAAGACCAAAAACACCGCTCGGGCAATAGCGCTGTGCTACCGGGGGAGCCACCATTGGTCGGGGGGGGGGTTCGTGACCACATGTACCTAGTCGATGATAACCGCGGTTAAGTGTTTGCTAAAACGATACGTATTACATTAACCGCGAGGCGATCGGATGGTTCGATTTGTTGTTTTTCCGCATACATTGAAAACGCGAACCCTCGAGTTCGTGCTCGTATCATTAGTATAACGAGAAGCGTCCGAAAAATTCGCCACCGTTTCATGGCGCCGCGGTGTATTATATACGTTTGCTCGTGCACCGCGATGTTTCTAAACTTTCTGTGGACACGCTACACGTGTGAAATACAGTTAGCAACGTTATTTCTAAGAACAGTTCGAATGAAATAAAATGATTTTTTAATATTTACATAAGACACGTTATTATACACACACACACACAGTCGCAAAACACATATACAAGCACAAGCGCACAAGAGCACACGCACACATGTCCGTGTGTGAATATATACATGGATGTATGGATGTACGCGTGCAACTAACGAATATAGCCGTTTGTTTACTGTTGTACACTAGTTTATGTTATAGTCGTGTATACGCGCCGGCGAAAACATGGGTTCAAAATTTGTTTAGGACATTAATATAATAATGTATGCATCGAATACGTTGTAAAAGCTCGCAATACCGTAAAATATAAAACAAAAAAGCGTTCCACACGCGAAACGAAATTGTGTGCAACTCTCGTTAGCCGCGTGGCGTGTACACATATACGCGACATATACACATATACGCGCATATAAAAATGTACATAATATTGCGTACGGTATTATTGTATTATGTGCATAATATAATGTATTTGTTGCGCACGATATACGAGTACAGTATAGTTGTACCTACGGGCTATACGTTATTTTATCGCGTTACGTTCGTTACGTTTTGTTTGGTTTTTCGTTTTTTTTTTATTTTCCAAAATTTCGAAACGTTTAATGTGTTAAAACTTAAGGTATATGTACATCTACGATCTACACATACAACGTGTCACGTTGTATTAATAAAAAAATATTTTATGCAAAAAAATAACTATGATCTCGGTTTAAGTGCTACACGCTAAGCATTTCAATGCGAAAAAATCGTTTAAACAAAAAGTCGGTCGAGCCGGAACGAACGTTTTATAAAATACTACATTTCAATGGTTTCTCAACAGATTTCAAGAGAATACCGTTTTTCACGTGTGAAAATTACAAAAGAAATAGTTGTGTGATCATTATTGTTATAGCTACCTTTTTTTTTTTTTTCATTAAAAACATTTTTCGGAGTGATTTGACAAATATATTATGTTCTACCAACATTATAATCGAGCACTCACAACTAATTATTTTTCGGACAGTTTTATAAGTCCATTTTACACGTTTTGATATTTCAGCAAACGAGTCGTCTTATCCGTACACCAATAGCGCGTAATATCGGATTAAGTTAATGTCAGATTCAAACGACCGTCCGAACGGTGGTATATATACACTACGGCAAAAAGCTATTTCTTATTTTAAATAAACGACAGGTACCGAATCGTATGAATACATTCAAGTCGAGAAAGGTTTTTCTTTTTTCCTTTTTGCCATAGTTTATCATCTAACTTACCTACATATTTCATCAAACATTAAAGCAGATATTACAATCGTGTCATAGACGGGGAGTAGGTACATTATATCGATGCTAACGATATATTTATATATTGCACCCCCAATCTCTTGAGATTCCTCGATCAACTTTTTACGGATAAAGATTTAATAATATACCGTCGTATACCATTATAAGACAGTGTTCAGCTGGGAATATGATAGAAATTAACACAAAGTTACGCGGTAAATACACGTATTTTCGAGTGTAACGTTCGCGTGTGGACATTATTATGTTGATTTACCGATTTACGTTTAGAACCAAACTTTGCGTACTATAGTTAAACTATAAAATCCGATAAAATAAATTGCTCGCCATCAAACCGATCTTGGACACTTTCATTTCCAAGTCCACTAACGTATAACACTCGTAGAAAACATCTTTTTAGATAACATGTATGTAAATCTAAAAAACACGCAGGAACTCTTTCAACAGGTTATCTGTGTGTAGATTGTATATTACGAATAGAGTTCGGATTTTATAGACAAATTATTTTCTATTGGTCTAAAACGAAGCTATGGCAGCTACAAATTTGATTGATGCACGAAAATTGATCTTCAGCAAATTTTGAAACGAACTGAATAAAAATGTTGAGAAGCTGCATTCTTACAAAATGAGGAATCATCAAAGGAAAGATTTCCGGATGACATGACATCGGACGACATAGTATACTTCAAATTCACGTGGTTTTGGAGGATATAGAAAGGAGTTTCTTAGTTCATAAAAAAATTTTATCACATCGTTGACGCCGTTTTTAATTTGTAAACATTAAAAAACAATATTAATCGTTCAACTCGGATATCACCAGTAAAACACTTATTTTTCTAGAACAGTTGCCCGATATCAAGATCGTTGTTTATTACATTTTAAGTTCAATAAATGATTCGAATTTATAGATTTTAAATGACTATAACCTTCGTTAAATTAACGTCATAAATCGCTATGTTTTTATGTTAAACAATAAGATTGAAACGAAACTAATACGTTTACTTAAATATTAATACGGGGTTTTTAAAAATAATTTAGGTGTATCTTCTCAGTGATTTTTTTTTTTTTAAGTATTTCAGTGTTCTACAGTCTACACAACGAAAGTATTAATCTATACTCGCATTTCATACACACTCGTGAAAATATAGGGGACACTGTACTTATAGAAAACCGCATGCCGCGATCACGGCCGCGTAGGTGCAGGGATCGAAGCATTCACAAAGAACTGTTCGTATCGTTAAAATAGGATACGTGTATGTTTCGCACGCGTGTTTGCATTACATAAAATGTATATTTGTTACAACGAGGCGTGCGAACCTATATAGTATATATCATATAATATGTTGATATATAAGTACAGTGCGATGCGTTTTTCTCACGAAACGAGAAAGTTCTACGCGCCGCACCCGCTCTGACGCGCTGCTCCGTCGAATATAAAGTTCGTGAAAAACGTCCTTCCCTCGGGCACACCGATACCGGATAGGTTGAACCATCAAAAGTGCCAATACACTTACCGCTGTCTGGGGGATTTTTTTTTTTTTCACTCATTTCTTTTTACTATTTTCTCGTAATCCCGTCGATCGTGTACGCTGCATGCGTACCGCACGGATACCGATATTCTTACACGTAGCTCGCGGTTCAGTTGTAGCTGTTGCTGCTGCTGATCGTCGCGTACAATGCATGCATAATACATGCCGCGGAAAACGGACCGTATGTACACGTTAATTTATCGTGTAAACGTCCCAACCCTGTGGCCCATTACGTACAGGTGTACATTATATACTTGCGGCAAAAGAAAACCCGGACGCTAATAGTATTATGGATAATACAGCAGGTACCTACTCATGACCGAAAACGGAAGTTCGGTAAAACGTTTGAAGGATCTTTCCGAGTTCCTCGCCGACCCTTTGGTACGATGACACAACACAGGGATACCGCATCACGTCCTATCCGTAACAGGGACAATACCGTTCCCTACGTCCGTCTCGTCTTGGACCGCGGTACGATTCGCGTCCAACTATATGAATTTCAACCGCAATAATCGCGGTCTATAGCAGTACACGTTTCGAGTGCTGGTTCGTGAAGATCACACCTGCAGACCGTCGCAGTCCAAAGTATCGTTTTCTGGGATCGCGCTGCACATCATGTACACAGGGTGCGTTAACGGGTCACTTGACTTCAATCGTTTTGTACTTATTTCTTACATTTTGAATCCTGCGTGATTACGTATCAGTCGGGTTTTAACCTTTTCGGTCCTCGGTCATGTCGACAAGGAAGAGGGAGAAATATCGTTTTTTCCGAGATGTATACGCCCGGCACCGCCGCGACGGGATTTGTTTTCGAAACCACTCAATTACGGGTGACGCAGTATACCTATCTCGAATCCATCGGAGTAAGAAATAATATCGTCCGCTTTGAATACGATGAGTTAAAAAAGCAAACGCGCGTTTGACGCGATAGCCGATGCGGTACGGAATTAAATAAACTTTGCGGTTTCTTCGTTCTCTCGGGAGCCTGTTCGTATTATTTTATTCCGTTTGAACCCAGACGCAAAAGAAACGGACGGTTAGCGCGCGGAGAACGTTTTTAATAAGAGACGAATTGACCGATAAACAATATACGACCGTTATACCATAGCCGAATCCGTGTGAGCGTTTCGTCGGCTGAACGATAAAAGTGATACGACTTATATATTTCACAACAACTATATAATATTATATTATGTATCACAATATATCGCTATGAACACCAAAGGCGATTGATTTTTTTTTCTCCGTGGCGTACACTTTTTACATTTTTTTACGGTCTTCGCCCAAAAACAGTTTTTCGTTTAGATGATAATCAAAGTTCGACACGATGACGCAGCGCAAAAATATACTACATATATATGAACACAACGACGAGAATACTGTGTACACATTATACGCACACGTATTGTAGTAATAAATATCGCCTGATGAATGTGCGACGTCATTATTTCGCGTTGTATTATCGTATCGTAGCGCGCGAAACGCGATGAGAACAAAAAACAATACAAATCAAATATGAAACTCTTGAGAGAAATTTGGATTAAAAAAAAAAAAAGTTTAGTATCAATATTTTTATATTGTAATGCTCACTAGACCATACCAGTGGGATGGATTTCGGCGCGACGTCTTCCCCATAATCATATAATAGCAAAGATATATTTTTTTTATTTCTTTTGCACTACACACCGTTCAAGTCTGGGTTCAAAGCATTACGCACATCGAACATAATACACTCATACACTGAATTCAACGCATCAAATATCAATTATTAAAAATAATAACAATAATAATAAATTGAATGAATGGTAACTTACGTAAAAAGCTTACTAAGATGTATCAGAAAAATGTGAACAATGATGTAAATTATTTTATTCATTTATTTGTTTAATATCATATACAGGCATGGCGCATTGCATATTTATACGGTGCAATACATGCGCATAAGTTTGGGTACCTATAGGTAACAAGTAAAAAGTAATATTTACATTGAAAATTAACCTCAAAACAGATAAATATAGATACAGATAATCCGGTTAAATAACGGTTTCTACTTATCATTAGCACTCCGATATATGCTCTAAAAACATGAGAAATATGCACAGTAAAATATGAATTGATGTTCTGTTTTTGTTGAAACATACCCTTGAACATAAAAAATTAATCGATTTCAAAAAAAAAAATTGTGTTTTTTTTATGAATTTTAATATATTTACATATAAGTACATTATATGACTCATTTTCTATAGTATTTTCGACATTTTTTCATTCTGAACAGCAATATCAACATCATATATAGTATTAATCTAAAATTAGATAAGAAAACTAATTCATTAAGAACCACAACCCATAGAGGTACGTGTGGGTAAGACACTTGGGTATGAAATACGAGTTACACCACGGAGGCATGGAATATATATATTTATATAACTATTAACATAACCAAAGTATTAATAATATGCATTTGATTACCATCTATATGCATTGGAAAATCGTGAAGTACAGAAATATGCGTGTCAAAAAACAGCAAAATATACAGAAATATGCGAAATAAAACTTAGTGTTTCAGATCTATGGACCGTAGTTGAAACCTGTAGCCTATCTTTGGTCTGTTTAAAAGAAAACATATGAATGCATATAAATCCGAGTGCTACTTATTATCATTAAAAATACGTCATTTAAGAAATTCGGATACAAAAAATTCAGAAAGAATGATCCGCACAGACAGAAGACCATTATCTCCTTAGTGGCTCATTAAGCATGTTATATGCCTAATATTTAAATAAATATTATGTTATATTTATATATTTTGTTATGCTACAATAATATCTTTATACGAAATCGTCATTATGGATAAAATACACTACAAGTAATAACTTAATGGTCAACAATATTGTGGTTAAAAACTATGTTTAACCATACATTTTCTTGAAAAATATTTGTGCAGCATTTTTTTTACTTTCATTTCACATTCTCACAACGATAAGTACATTAAAAAACGGGTATTTCTCTTAAATAATAATAATACACTAAAAATACGGGAATCGCAATTCATAAACAAAGAATAGTGCTAACTAAAACGGGATAAAATTTACTCCCGTCTTCCACGAAATCATATTTTGAACAGTGTTATTATGTTTTATATTTAAGTCGATTTTGCTATGAATGAGACGTTCTCCGTCTTTTGGAAACGATTTTCATCATAATATTATTGTTTATATCGAATATTGTCTCGCGTCACTGTTTATCATAATAACGGAGTCAAGTGTCAGGGTCACAAACAATTGTCGCGAACGTCTAATTATTTCAACATTCAAATGCACAGTTAAAAAGGATATTTCAAGAATCGCAGCAGGTATACCGATAACCAATCGAAATCACCGCCCCGACGCACCCCATCGTGTTGGCAATATACGCAGAACCTGCAGCCTACGGTCCGCGAACAGGCGCCATCGATTTCTGATTAATCGTAGTTGACTGACTTCGGAACGGTTATATTTTTAAACGAAAACAACGGAATTTAATTCGTTCTTGTTTCACTTTCAATCAAATTGAAACGCATTAAATGGCTTCGTGAAAAACTCGCTTTATGAAAGACTAATGCGTTTATCTTTAACCCGAGAGCCGTTAAATTTTTCGAGTTTAATAATGCAATTTGTCAGTGTTTTTAATAAAGTGTAACGTTATAGTGTTATAAATGTATACACGTATATGATATATTCTGCGGAGAGAACGGGGTGGAGGGGGTGGGGGGTGGGAGGAAATGAAAGAAAGAAAGAAATAACCGAAACACAAAATAAAGACGCGGGGAACGGGTTTTTATTATTTTTCATAATATTACATCGACTCGCGCAGTGGACCGGGTCGAGAAAGAGTTTTTACGACGGACGTCTATAGCATACTATACTATTACGACCGGTGCGCACTACCCGTTTTCACGCCGCGAGTACTCGGCATCGTATCGAAACGCCGTGTTCAAATGATTGTCTTTAGCGGCATAAGGTACACTTGCTCGCCGAAGTCCATTGATGTAACAGTTGTGCGCGTGGACGTTAACTTCGACAGCGGATCGAGCGATATGGCGATTCGAGCGGTCGGCGTCCGGGGGTACGGGTTGTTTACACGTTTGGAAATCGGGAAAACGTCCGCGAAAGTCTGACGAGACGTGCGAGGTGTGGGTGGGCCGCGGAAGCGGGTGAATCGCATTCGGCGTGGAGATTTCCAAGTCGATTTTTCACGGCATTTTCGACGCGTGTTTACTCAGCACACTTACCGCGGCAGTGATTAGTGCGCGCATATTTTACAGTCATTTAGCGCATTCGCTGCCCAGGCCGTGATCTGTCCTGCCTTGGAAGTCGGTCGACCGGCGCCGTTCGAGAAATGCAATGGCAGCACACGCGTGTACTGAAAACGTGAGCTGCGTGTTGAATCGCCGCACGTCGGATCTATATGGTAAAACTGCACCGGCTCGAAGGGAAGAAAGTATTGTTATTTCTCACGCGTTCCAGGAGCAATCCGGTATAGGAAACTGCGTTCGATTAAAAATTCTCCTGGAAATATAGTCGCAGCGTGTTTCTTATCAATAAGATACGAAAAGGGCTCCGCGAGGAGAGAGAAAAAAACCCGTAGCGAAACCAATGCGAACTGTTTGCACTGGAAATGTAAATCTCGTATAGAAATAGGGGCGGGACGATGAGTGTTCACAAATATATATATATCGGCGTAATCGTTTAACGGAATCTTTCTTTCTTTTCACAAACAACTACGAGACGGAATAAAAATAAAAGTCGCCCGCATAGGTATAACCGCGTGATCCGCACGCGTTTGTTGATACACACCCCCAAGAGTCGAGTGCGCAACAAAGGCCATCATCCTGAGGCAATAGTGTGTGCAAGCACAAACACGCACACTGGGCACACAGTCTTGTAAACGGTATGGATCTATCGTTAATGTATTATTTATCCTCGTGCGATTACAATACACATAATATTTTTTTCCCCCGTTCACATAATACGTGTGTGTGTGTGTGTGTGTGTGTGTTGCTCGTTCGTTTGTGTACATGTAGACGCGTAGAACCTATATAGGACGTATGAGGAGTACTCGACATTCATTCGTGAAAACCTTTTTATTTACTGACAGTTTGTAAAGAACGATTTTTAAAAGAAAAATACTAGTACGAGAGTTTGGAAGAAAAAAAAAAAAGGTCCACCGGCGTGTAAATATTCTATTCTCCCTGCGCCTTCTCGCAGCAGCAGCGTTTGACTTTACCGGGCGGCGCGCGTGGGTGTGTACGGGGCGGGGGCTGTGCAGGCAATGCGGAGCAGGAGCAGGATGCAACACTTGGGGCCGACGGAAGGAGAAAAAAATGAAAAAAGAAAAACCCCGTCTGAAAATAAACATTGGGAAACGTTTTTTATACACCCGAACAGCACGCGCGCGCACATATATATATATATATATATAGGTATATACGCGGAGTGTATTATTATATATAAGCGCAGGACCGAAACGTCGTGTTGTCGTTTCGGGCGATTTTACGGCAGTTATTGTTGTGCGTCCCGTGCCGGGTGCGAACGTATTATTGAGAGAAAACTTTTCGAGTGCGACCGCGCGGCGCGCCCTCCGCCGTCGTGTGACCGGCTATTATGACGTGTGGAAAAATAAAAAATAAAACGAAAACGAAAACGAACAAACTTGGAGCGCGTAAAACAGTACTTGTGTATCGGACGAACACGGACGGCCTGTGAGGAAAACAAACAGCTTCCAACTCGATGAGGTGTAGGCAGGGCCGAAACTACAATGGGGCAACCGGGGTAGTGCCCCGGGGCCCCCGACTCGGGGGCCCCCTGGAAGGGGATGGAAAAAAAATTTTTTAACCCGTTTCAATGAAAAATGCAAAAGAGTTAGCTAATTTTTTGATCATTCAGAATTCGTCATTGTCCTCAAGTTATACAGATGTGTGCACAGCTTTTCTGATGTTCCTAACTGTCCCTGTCACTACTGTGAAAGCTGAGCGGACTTTCTCCAAATTGAAGTTGATAAAAAACTATTTTCGTAGCTCAATGGGACAAGACAGACTCACAAATTTAGCGATATTATCCATCGAAAATCAAAGAGCGCGCAAGGTTGACACAAATAAAATGATAGACGAATTTGCTATGATGAAATCTAGGAAAAAGAGATTTTAGTTTTAAGTTTTTGCTTTTTAATGAAACGAAATGTTTTAAGAGCGCCTGTTGAACATAACGAATATATCATGAATATCACGACTGTTTGTAAAAGTTAGTGTAAGATGTGAATAAAAATTTTTAATTGACAAAATACTTTTATTTTTACTTTGAATTTGCACAATATTATTGTGACGAGTAATTTTTAGGTGGGGCCCCCAAATTTGGTTTTGCCCCGGGGCCCCTTCAGCTCTACTTTCGGCCCTGGGTGTAGGATTCCGCGGCGCGTGGAAAACAATAAAAAACGAGACTCGTACGACTTTACGTCGGCTACGGACACGGAACCGGATACGTTCGACTTACGTTTTCTGACCGTCGTCGTCAGTAACAAGCTGTTTATTAGCCATGCGTTTAGGATTTTTAAAAAAAACGCTCGACGAAACGCATGGATAAATCACGTAATATCTTAAAATCGTGGATTAAAAAAAAAAAAAACGATAGATTTTCGAACGGCCGGAGTGGTAAAGTATTAACGCGTTGGGCCGAAGAAAACGTAACACGCAAACGGTTTGTGATAGTGCGGTTTTCCAATTGCACAGTATAAAACGAACGGTGAATAAAAACAGACAAATCGGTTTGAGATTATGATCATAGCAAGTAAATAATCATATACCTAAACAGTGGCAGTCCGAATTGGATATTTCCCGCATTGTCAGGGTAAAAATATTTCTTATCATCCAAGGGTTAGCTAAAATGAAACGGAATCACCTGGATATTATATCATTATGGTAACCATCGTTTATTTTGATGCTTCTAGATTGAACAAGAATAGTAAGAACGATTGCCGAAATCAAAGTTAGGCTTTACAATGTACCCAGATCGGTCTTAGGCTTATACATCGTGGGCCTTAAAATACATAAATTATGGTACGTATATTTGTGAACACATAGATTATTGTTATAAGTTATTCAACGAATTAATAACTTTATAAGTAAAATGTGAATTGCTGTTTGCATTTATCACTTAATACTTGATTGCTTATTATAATTTTAGAATGTAATGTCATAAAAGTTGTTTTCTATTCACTGAAAATGTACAAATGTAATAAGCTTGCATCACTGCACTAAATAAACTTAAAAATGCACGGCAAGTTTTAAAAATTACTACAAAAAATTAATCAAGCGGAATATATATTAAAAAATATTTTACTCGTCGTCGAATCTCTTTTTTCCATCACTAAATAAACATCATAAAAAAATAAAAAAATAAATAACTAAAAAAAATAGAGTAATAAATTCCATTTCAATAATCCACGAGTATTAATCATTGATTTATTTGCATAAAAATTAATACCTAACGGATAACGATAATGTTGGCCTAAATGGATTTCTATATTGTAACATCGGCATGTCGGTGTTTTCAATAGTATATTTATATCACATATTCAACATCAAACACACAGAGATTAAATGAAATATAGGTAAACTCCTCGTGGAGCATTGTCCGGACTTCTGTTTACCGACTCATAACATCGGGATAATGTCAATTCGAACGTGTTATTATTGAACTCGATAAAAATCATTGCTTAAATCAAGTTATTATTATATGTGTTTCACTATTGAAATCCATAAATTATGCTTAGAGTAATTTATTGTATCGGAACGCTCGCGGACCGTATTTCACAGCACTAGTGAAGGTATTTATAATAATGTATAGTTTTAAGTGGTGGGTTAAGGGATTTTTCCTATGGGAGGGGAGGAAGGTCTTGGATATTATTTTATAAAAAAAAATTACCCTTTAATCATTTATTTGTTCAGTTATAATCAAATAAATTTAATTAAATAATGAAATTAATTTTGATTATTTTTTTTGTAAAAACTAAAATTTGAGCGTTTCATTGCGTTCTTCAATGCCCGCAAGCATTTCAATTTTAACAATTATAAATAAGAACATTTTTAATTGTTTATTAAACATTTAGTGTAGATTCTCTGCACTTTCAGTCTCTTAAGTTTTAGAACGTAAGAAAAACCATAAAAAAAACAAAATATAGAACTTTATATCAAAATCAAGGGGGTCCAGGCCCCCTGGATCTTCTACCAGTAGAACAACCCCTGGTAGTTAGTAATTTCTAGTGAAACGCAAGCAGCACAGTTTTATCGGTCAAATTATTTATTTTCTTCGATTTGTTTATGTTCATTGTGGAGAGAATAAACTTCCATAAGCGCAATAGTTGATGAAATAATTTAAAGTATTGACGAGCTACCTTTTTGACGTATAAAATGTGTCTGGAAGCGAGTTCCAAGCTTTCAAAATACTATTCATTGAGTATAATTTGTTATGACTAAAATTGTATTATAACATAATTTTAAACGAATATTTTTTAGACCAATTTGAACAAATTCATATTTTCGAGTGCTTTAGGTTCCCCTGGTGTAGCTTATGCGTATGTTGTTTTTTTTAAAAAATTCTATTGACATTGTCGAATAAATTCCGATCGGCTCGACGGCGTATGTACTATATGTATTTCACCGCTCAGGTACTATTCGGGAAAAAATTTTAATTGGATATCTTACGACGCGACTGTCCCGAGACCTATATAATACGTATAAATATGTTGTTTTGTGCACCATAAACACGCGGTATTACGTAATATAAATTATAAAATAATTTTCCTAATAAAATCATTTACGTACCTCGCGCGAGAAAAGAAATGAAAAATAATAATGTACGCGGTGTAGCGTGTGCGAATAGTGATAGAAAAAAGACATCGCGCAAGAGGATAAAATATTATATTATGATACGTGCCCCTTTAGACTGATGAATTACAAAACGCTTGACCCACATATATTATGTTTTACGTATAGCTAACGGGCGACCGGGGAGCGGACCGTCGTCCTCGTCTTCGTCCTCGTCTTCGTCCTCGTGGTCCTCGTCGCAGGACGTAAAATTAAATTTTTCACTGCGGTACACCGTGTCGCATATAGGTGTACCTACGCGACGTGACGCGGGGGCTGCTTGTAAATAATTCAATGTCGTCCTAGAGAGTGCACGGTATCTCATTATTCGGATGCATCTCGCGTGCGCGCCGCGGGACGATATGAAAAACCCTGCGGCCAGTGAACGTTCTCCGGCGACCCGCTCCCGTCGACCGTACAATAATAAATCACGGCCGTATAGGATATGTTATGCTCGACTCGGCCGTCGGTAGTCGCCGTCTCGACGGCGTTCGTCCTGTCCGTCGGGCGCGCGGTCTCGGGAAATATATTTTCACGGATATACCGCACCGGACCACGGTGCACACTCGGCCGACCTAACATAAACTCGGCGAAAAACGTGCTCTTACGCGCAGACGGCGACAAAATGATTACGAGTACGGCAACAATCACGTGCACTGATGCGCCTTTTATTTTAGTTTTTTTTTTTTTTTTTAGTTGTAAGTCGTTTTTAACCTTAGGCAAGTGCAGAAGCTCGTACACTTATAAAAATTGTGGAAATGGCTCCAAATTTGGTTGTAAACGTTTCAAATTTCAGGCTACAAAGGATCACGAATCGCATAGGTACTTACTGTCCATCTAAAATAAAATTAGATTTCGGTACTCTGGGCTGATGGGATTCGAGCTTTTTTTCCGTCGGGATCTTCGGCCCTCCCGCGATGGTGGGCACGTCTTCGGTGATATCGTTTAATATAAATAATTGGATGAGATTATTCGCACGGGCGGTTGTCGTTATTACCGTGGTAGCTGCAGGGTTGCCCGTCGTCGACGCGATATGACACGACCACACGGACAGTTCGGCCGTTGTGTGCGGTCTCTTCACGTCCGATATGCGCGTTGCACAATCGTAAATATTACGTGCGTCGTACACGCGAGGAGAAGTACGACCGCAGACGAAATAATAATAAAAATAATAATAATAATAATAATACAAAATATCGTTTGAACGGCTCTTAGCCCGTCCGGCGGTTACCCGCGACGCGGCTGCCGTGCGATGGATATGGTCTGAGGGTGAAGGCCGAGGCGCGCGCCAGACAGTCGGCGGGAAAATAATTAATTTTTTCGCCCGAAAACGTCCGTTGTAATAATATTCACGTCCATCGTTTCCCCTCGGTCGGAAACGCCGCGACGTCTGCGGAAAAGTAACGGCCGGAGATGTGCACTTCGCAAATGACATAATAATATTAAGAAACCGTCGCGCGTTTACGCCCGGAAATCACCCCCCCCCCTCCCAGAAAACCGTTCTTAAAAATATTTCCAAAACTACAGAAATGGTACAAGCTTCATGTCGACGAATAATTACGTGCGCCTATAGTTGTACCTTGTGTTAATAATATATAATATAGACAATATCGGTGAGAAACGGGATGATTGTGTAGTAAGAGTTGAAAATATAGATGAGTAGTTTGAAAGGATAAGCAACTAGGCAGGTTCAAAAACCTCGAGGATCTTAAGGATTTGAAACGTTTTTATATATTCTAAGCCTCTAAGACATAACAATAATTATCCGAAAAACAAAACATATATAGTTGAATAAAGAATTGATTTATTTATGGATATAACCTGTCTCATTTATATATTTTTATTTATAAAAATAAATAATTTCAACGAAAACTATAACTACACAAGTAAAAAGTACCTTTAGAATAAAATAACAGAATTCATGGAAAATAAAATGTGGTACTTACTACGTTTGTCCGCGGATAATCGGAACGAGTCAACTACCTACGGGGCGTATAATAATACAAACAAAAGATAATGCAATCGTGCTGTAAACACTAGTGAAGGGAAAATTCCGAATCCACCGAAGTTTGAAAAACCGGATTTTCGAAATTTGGAATCCGAAATCCGAATTTTATCGTGATTCCAGATTTTTGATTTTAAAATATTAATTTAATATCCTTTAATACACTCTGAAGATGTATAAGTGCGAAACGCACCGTTATTGGATGTATTCGAAAAAGAAAATATTATTTCTATTATGCTTATTTTTTAAACCGTCCTACGCGTTTCCACGGACGGTGTACGTACATACCTTATTATAATGTTAACGTTCGCAACGCACTCGCAAGACTGTAATGTCTCCCGACCACCTATTTGCGTTTCACTCGGTTTGCGTCCGTCGGTCGGCACTTTTTATTTCGATTATACAGCGGTATATTTATTTGATTATTTTTTCCTGCGTTTGTTTCCGTTACGTATAAATATATATTCGGAATAAGCGGTGCTTACGAACGTCGTGTTTGATTTTAAATCTCGATCGCAGCGATGAGTTCGTAAAATCAGTCGTTCGCAATATCATGACTTTTTCTCATCGGCAAGCACGTTGAATGTCATGTACAGGACAAAAGCAACGTTGTTCAATAAAACGCGAAGCACACGAACGTACGTGTATAACGGTACGCGTATATATGTATATATTGTTACGACGGACGATCGGGCAACGGTGAAATGCGTACCGTTCTGGACGGACGAAATTAAAAAAAAAGAAAAAAGCCCCCGATCACGTATGTGAACAAATGTTAATACAGTATGGCGAGTTTAATATACTTATGCGTATAAGCATCGAAACTTGGAGCACGGAAAGTTAATTAAATGCTTACATGTTTGTCTACGCGAAACGCTATAAAACAATAATAGCAGGCATACACTGTAGTATCACACGATAATATGTATTTTAGTTAATATACAGAACTAGATTATTATGTTAATTGCGAATAACAGACGACCAAGGCAATATAAAAATTGTAAAACAACTCCGGTCATAGAGCGGTCGTAGACTGGATTAAAACGCGATGTAATACGTAGACTGGTATTAGCATAAAAAGGTAACCGAAGCGTTAAACGGGGCCTGGCTCTTACTTGCTGTTGTGCAAGCCTGTCGATTTCCGTAAGTGGAATCGTAAGTCTTCAAACTATCACCTTGTTGATCGTACCAGCAATTCAACTCTACTCAACGTTGTGGTTTTTATTTCAAGTATTGTGTCCACCTGTGCAAATCCGTTCGGGGGGCTAACCATACGGTGTACCGCAGTGTGCTTGGACCGCGGTGTTGCAGGTTTATTCGATCTACCCGGCATTGACCGCGGTCACTGCAGGTCGGCTACGTCGCGTATGATACGCCGATCGGAAAGCGAAAATCTGATCGCAGCTCAAAAGCCTATAACACTCATAGCTCTCAACACGGAATCGGACTGAATTTCTCCTCGCACGCGCCTCCGGTGTTATTCGCGCTCTCCGCGGGACGTGCAGGCGTGGGAAATTCTCCGTCGTCTCGCAGATGCGCTGTGCGAAGCTCGCCCTTGGTGGGCAGACCTGACCGGACCGTTGGAATGATGGCCCTCGGGGGTACGTACCTAACGATACGGCGTGTATTAATATTATAATTCATAATGGTTCGCTCCGTTCGTTCGCGATCCTCGCCCCGGGACCAAACCGAGGCTGTAACAGTCGGTTCCCGTGGCACAGTCAGCTCGCGGACCGGTTACGGCCGTTCGCGATCCTAGACGCACTATTGTTGTTCCATTATAAAGTCAGTATACTATTATAATATTGTTTCGTGCAGAAACCCTCGCGGATGTGACGTATAAGGGACAGGAAAAAGTTTCACCACATGCTCCGCCTTATACCTGTCCCTCGCGAAACTTTCTTCCGGCCACGGAATTTGCGCCAAGCTATTATAAAAACGTAAGCCGACCCGTCGTTTATCCTTTTAAATCAGTGTTTCCAAACTGATGGTCTGGGGAACCTCCTAGTGGTCCCTTGACCCATCGAAAGTGGTCCGCGATTTTTTTTTTTCATTTTTATCTATTACCTATTACACAAATTAAGAAATAAACTTGTTCAGTGAACAAAATGTGATATCATAATATTTTTTGCTTTACGTCTGACATTTTGATACTGGTAACTTCATAATTTTCCCATCAAAACGCCGCGTTAATTGTTGGTGGTCAAATAAAGTTGTTCAACCTATGAGAATTAAAAAATATTCGATACTTATTATTCAACGTATATGTAGGGGAATCAATGAAGAGGATGGATTTAAGCATTGGTCTGCGCGATGTCAGAATATTTTCAGAAACGGTCCCTACGTTGAGTTGGAAGCAACTGCTCCATATGGTTACTACAGTACGGAACGCGTACATTTAATAAATATTAACAATTGTACTACTTGTGCAGGTTCTGGAGATTTGACTAGACGGTCGTCGTGGTGTCAAGTGACCTTCCCTTGTAGTGGAGTGCGGGTTTCCAAAAGTGCGTGTGTATCAAGTGAAAAGGACGGCAAGTTCTTGTCGGAAATTTTAGTAACCGGATTGGAACGGATTGGAATTAGATGTGTTTTCTCGGTGCACGTTTAACGACGACAGAAAATAAAATACAACTACAAACACGATTTTCTAGTAAAAGTCAGTAAATGATTACTAATTACTTTAAAAGTCACACGTCATAGTTACTTTTTAGTAATATTTAAGCCGAAAAATTACCGTAAATATAAATACGCGTTAATAACCCGCATATTCTTGATTACTTAGGTAGTATATCGTATTTTTGATACCATTGGATTATATCAAACATCTGACGTAATCGCTGCTTGTGTTCATATGAGATACAATTGTATCCCTTTTCACAGAAATCGTTGTTTTTTATCATAATTATTACTCATCGATTTTTCGTAAACATCGAGTGGTCAGGTTTCGATTGATTTCCCGCACAAGAAGCATTCGTTTCAGCACGACGATGATAATTACACAATATTATTACGAATCGACGTGTGTCCGAAGTATAATAGCTCATCATCGCATTATGTCGTCAGCATTCATCGAAAATGTCGTATCACCATCGTTTTTTATTTTGGGATTATTTGATTATAAAATTCAGTTAAAACTGCTCCGTTTGATAAAATCGAATCTTTGATGAAATTCAATAGCAGAAATTGTCGTACCTCCGATCTACGACTAAGCCGCGACAAAATCTTTATTTTACAATAGCAATAGCGCTCATCACTAACAACAAATTAAACTCAGTGTGAAATTGATAAGGTATAAAAAAAAAAAAACATAATTGTACTTAATTTAAGAAAAAAATTTCAAGATGTATCGACTAAATGTTTTTTTCTTCTCCGGTAAACTTGACTATTTCGGAATGTTTGGCCACGATATGTAAAAACTAGTGCTCTGCACGGTCCGTAATTTTAGGGACCGGACCGGACTGAAAATGTTAACAAAGGACCGAAGTCGAACCGAACCGATTGCTAAATTTAATTTTAGACCGGACCGGACTGAAAATTTAAAATAATTTTTAGATTGGACCGAGACCGGACCGCCGGTCCGAACTTACAAATTTCGGACTGTAAAAGCTTATGGACCGGACCGGACCGGATCGCGGACCTATTTAAATTTTTTTGTAGATAGTAAACACAGCGCTAAGACAGTCGGCAACGCAGTACAGAACACGAATGATAAATAATGAAGTTTACAAATTAAATTGGTAATAACAATATTAAAACTATTAGCAATGTATACAAAAATACGACACACATAATTCGTTTTTAAAAATAACGTGGATTAATAAGATTAATTAATATGAACCAAGATCATAATATGCGAGTATTTCATTGGCAGTTGTATACATTTATATATTTGGACGGCGCGTCGTAGCACTTCCACAATTTCTCGTTACCCGCTCCATAACGAGAATAATAATAATTGTTCTTGAAAATATTTACTGATTGTACTGTAATAAATTATTAATAGCCAATAGGTACCATGAACAGCTTTGATATATTATATACAATATATACATGATAATACATACAATTTATATAAAACAACGGTGCTGGGGTAAAATATTGATTCCCATGTGCCATAATGATAATATTCGTGTTATTAATCAACAAATAATGTCTTTATAATTTTAAATCATTGTTCAATAGATATTAGATAAAAGATTTTAAACGAGCCGTATTATTAGACGTCAATTTTAAAGTAATCGGGACCGAACGGTCCGGACCGATCTGATTATATTTTAGCAACCGGATCGAACCGAAATGATTATAGTTTAAACCAGGACCGGACCAAAATCTTTCAAAAAAATATTGAGTCGGACCGAACCGATCCTTCACCTATTTTTATACGATAAGACCGGACTGATACAGACCGGACCGTGCAGAGCACTAGTACAAACGTATATAGTTCCCGGGGGATGGGAACTGGATTTCCGGTGGGTTCGCGCAGGCCGCCGCAACCCTAGAGCCGATCCGCGATATTCACCGACAAGGATTTCTTTTCGGGTTTTCTCTTTTTCACCGGAGACACAATATTACGTGTATTCATCGTACGTATCGTATCATGTTGTACACGCCGTTGTCGTGACCTCCACGCGTGTACCTAAACTGTAAGTACCCGCGCTGTAACGTGTCCTATATACTTATGCCTCGTGCACTGTGCGTTATTATTATTGTATACACGCGTCACGCGTTTATCTTAACACATACGCGACGCGTATACGTGTAAGCACGCACGGTCCCCAACCCCCAGCCCTCCACCCCCGCCGCCCGGTCCGTTCCCTTTTGTTTCCTATACATGTACACATTGTGTAGTACATATTGTAAGTTTTTATTTTTTCCTTTCCCGTTTTCTATTTGCTCGGCCCGGGGTATTACGTGATCGTAAAATGAAAATCGTTTTGCACTTTCGACATTTATACACATGCACACCGCGTACACGTGTAATGTTATGTACGTAGAAGCGGAAAAAATTGTGTACACGATAATGCACCACCGGTACTACGTATACGAAATAAATTATACTCTACGCTCCTGTACGCGCCCACGTCTTGCCGTGCGCGCGTGTTCTACATTGTACATTTCCTTTTTTTTTTTTTAAATACCGCAGCACGCGACGTCCCACACGCTGAAGGGGTTGTTTTTCGGGGGAAACTCGACACGCACGCCGAACCCGGTCGGCCGGGCGGGCGTCTCCTTACACGCGGACCGACGAACCCGTACGCTTTACGCAGCTACCCCTTAACCGCTTTCTCGAATTGAAACGTAGTAAAAAGTGTACGCGGCAATGATTCCGTGTCCCAACGTCGACGCGGACGGATACCGCGTTACACCGGTATAACCGCTTGTTCGGCTCGCGAAATACCTAGGCCGAGACAATGCAAACACAATAAGAAATCGGCTGGTCCCGTGCTCAAACCTAGTCGTATTACCAATATATTACACACACACACCGTTGGTTAAGCGCATGGCTCAAGCCACGTTTTACAACGCACGCACAAATTTTTTTACCGTATTTACAACTCTAAGCTGTTGAATATGTAGATTATGATAATTTTCTTTAACTTTTGTAGGCAATAAAACTGTTTAATTATTAAAATAAACTATATGATTAATAGGTACACTTTCAAAAAACACGTCAGTCGTCAAATCACGAATCACGAAAATAAATGATAATAGTGTGAACGCGCTAGTACATTATAAATATAAAATGATAATCAAGACTCACGAACATAGACCTATGTTCACAAACAACCGCACGATCAAAGATAACATTTATGTACTACAGAAAATTAATAGGTTCCTTTTTTTAAATTGAATTTTTCCCGGATTACGACGATAGCTGCAAAACTACCGATAATATTATATTACCTATACCACAGAATAAATGAATTACAGTGACAAATATTAATTGCAATGTTGTTTTGCCATATCATAAATCGATCGGATACCCGACGTCGACCGTCGTTGTCGCGATATAAGTCGGCGGTACTCGCGTATATTTATCGTGACATTTCAACGTCAATTTTTTTATGTTTTGCTGCCCCTAAAAATTTGCCGCCCGGGGCAAAAGACACCCCTAGCCCCCCCCCCCCTAGCTGCGGCCCTGCACACACACACACACACAGACACGCTATTCTACTTTGACGTTAAAAAAAAATAAAAGAAACTCTGCGGCCAGTACGTCGCGCACAGCAGAAGTCGCACGGGCCGAATCGGGTGTAGCCACACGTACAATTCAATCAGTCCCGATGTCTGACGATTAGGCGACCCTGGCCAGTTATAACCTGGGCGCCATATATCTTCATACGGTTTCCCTGGGACTGCACGAAAAAATGAAATTATATTTATTTATGTCGGAAAAATCATTTCATTACTATTTTTTGACCGAGGGAAAATATGCAAAAGTGGTCAATGTATATACACTATGTTATGAAATACATAGTAACTATATGTCCGTTTAGCCTTTATCGTATAGTCACTGTGTATTTCCCATAGTTATATTCTATCGTTGAACAAAATGTTAAAAGTCAAAATGCGGAAATTATAAATTGTATTAAAATTTCAAATGAAACCAAAACAATCGTTCAAACTTTGAATACGTTTTAAAAACTATATACGTATGCGTTTGAAATAGTTACGGGAGAGCAAACGTTCACTGCGAAAAAAAAATCATTAATAATAATTAAAAACACAGAACCACCCAATTTAATAATTGAAGTACCTTTTTTTTATTTTCCAGAGACTGCTGGTGTTGGCGTATTTTGTAGTTCTCGTGACCTCGATGTACTTCAGTGTTCCAAAACTATTTCGAAAACATATATACAACTAGACATAAAGCCTCGCGCGAAGGGACCAAGCGAGGAAAATTATAGAACGCATGACTTATCGGCATAGCGCGGTATAATATTTTAGACGCAAGTCATACTACAATAATTTGATATACCGTATATTACGAGTATAACACCCGAACACCGCTGTGGATAGTATACTATTGTTGTTGTACAGTCCAACCCATTTAAAATGTTTTACTCGATATTCGTTTTAACATTTAATCTGTTTAAACGATTGTAGATAAGCGTGCACTACAAACCTATATGTTGAATATCTATTTACTTTGAATTGCAACGCGATTCATTGTATTATCACTGAGCACGTTGAAGTTAACGAAATGCAAAAAGTGGCGAAAGGAAATTTTTCGTTCAAAAAACGATCATGCCTATTTTCGACTGTAAATAAGTAAATATCAATTCAGACGACGATATCGTCAAACTTAAAGAACTGTCAGCAATAAGTCGAAAGTTTAATACGATCTGAAATACGACCACCCTACCTATAGAACTTTCAAAGTCCATCTGTGTACCGATCTAACTAAATACCACATGGGACTTATATCACGGTAAGGTTTTCCACCGGGAAAGTGTCAATAAGATGACTCTGAAGGCGCTTACAGGAAGTATAAGACTTTGAGAAGCTCAGAAAAACCACCCCGATTTCCCATTCACAGGTCCGACTTTAAATAAACAACGGGAATGCGAAAAAAAACAACATTTGTACGAATGCATGATATGTAACAAACCAGCATTGATTTGCTTCGGATCTGGAACCGATAAGGGGGAAAAATACCAGTTTTGGAATCAGCACGATCAAAATTCCGGAATTCACCTGAAAATCGAAAAGTAGATTAGTAAAAAGATAATTCGCCATGTCCTCTGCAGCACTTGACGCTGCGAATCACGTAAATTTCCGTACGACCGCCTCGCGCTGTATAGGACATGATTGTATATTTTATCGATAGCGCCGCACCCACTTAGTTAAATCTGTTGTCTTGTTCATTTTCACGTTAAATCATACTTATCGTTGTGCTCGATAAATAGCCCGATAAAAGCTATTAAAATATACGTAATGAAAAAAAAAGGAATCAATTTATTGCTATTCTGAAACTGAAGGATTTTCGTCGAATTAACACCACCGCTACGTACAGTAAATAGTACCGGCCGCCGATATTATTAATTAATAGATACTCGTTATTCTACGTGTTCCTAATTGTTACCGTAATTACAATGCCGGCGAAAGTTTCAGGAGACTAATCAACTACCGATTATTATTAATTCATCGGCTTCAATTTGAACAGTTTTTCTCTCCGTTTTGTTTTTAACAGTGTACGCGCTGCGTGTAACAAATACCGGTTATAAGCGTCCTGCAATGGAAAATGATAATAAAAACTATATTTTCCCTCCGACGACGACGCACACATCGTTACGCGCGTTTACCGTTTAATAACACACAATGGCGAACTGCAATAACGCCGGAAAACGTTAAAAGTCGCGTGACACGAGGGGGTTTCGTACGTGCACGGTGCGCATCGAGTTCGTACCTATGGGACGTCGAAAAACGGCCGTTTGACGTTGCTTCGAAATCCATGGACACACCGGAACCCGTGGCCGTGTGCGATTGCTTCGAAGTCGCGTCGTCGCCGAAGGTGTTTATGAGCTCGGGCACGAATAAAATTGCCCGTACCGTCGCGTGTAAAACTGTAAAAGGCAAACCGTTGACGCGCGGACGAGAGCTTTTGAACACGTTTTTACGTTATTATGCTTGGAGTCGTGAAAAAAGCATAGGGTACACCGGCGTTTCTAAAACTGTGGGTCGCGACCCCCCGGTGGGTCACGAGTCAATTTTTTTTTTTGGGGGGGGGGGGGGGTCGCGAGAAGTTTTTTTATCATACAGATTGTATGAAATTTATGATTTTTAAATTGTAAACACTCTACAAGTATAGGCTATGGAACAATAATAGAAGTATAAAGTTATATAAGAATTATTACGGGAATTATTACGACGGGTATTTTTAAAAATGTTTGTTAAATTTGTTTTTTGAAATTAGTTTTTTGATTCTGTAAATGTAAAACTATGGGGGTCGCGACAGATTTTTGGAAGAAAATTTGGGTCGCGGTCCTAAAGAGATAGAGAACCACTGGGGTACAGTATATAATAAGCTATAATCAATCATCATCTTGCGTTTTGGTATACCTATTACCTACATACATAAACAGATCGAAATAACAACAAAACAGTTTTTCTAATATTCTTGTATTATTACTTTATAACTTTTAATTAAATATTTTTTTTACTTAATTTCTAATGCTGTCAAGTTTATCACTGTCACTATAACTGTTAACAAATGTAATTTATCGAAAAATATTCCATAGGTGTTCCTATTGGATTTCAATTTTGTCAAATTATTATTCGGTTATCATTGGCTGAACGTTGTAGTCACGTACATTTCTGGTTTGAAATAGGTGGTCCGTTGGATCTCATAAACATTAAACTGGATACGTTTGAAATTAAAAATGATGCTCTTAAATTTTTCATAGTAATAATATCAATATAGTATGTACGTGTACAATTTTATATCATTTCACCGGAACGGAGAGTGTACGACCATAAACCAGAACGTGTACGATGTTTACTCGTAACGATCAGAAGATATGCGGCCGGCGTATTCTTCGTCGCCGTGCACTATCCCGCGGTGTCGGTGGATGACGAGACAACAGTTCTTGTGCTCGCGAGGGGTTTGGATCAGGCGTGTACTCCACAAGACGCGTGTTCACGCGAACGTTTTACGACGCGTAGGTACCTACTGTCGACTGCACAATTCGCATTCGGTCCGGTTCGAACAACATTTCCCAGGACGCGTGATTTACGTCGAATTTTATTCTCGCACGACACGGCGTCTTCGAGCTAGCGAATCGTACCGACGGTTGTACGTGTAACAGCAATCATGTATAGCTGCGCGTGTTGTTGTACACCTTATCGTGCGCGAAATCGTCCGATAGTAATATTTGTGTAGCACTATTGTTGGGCCTACTTTCTATGATGTAGCTTATCGCGATCGACGGCTCTACGACATGATCTTTTTTTTTATTTATTTATTTAAAATCGAAAAGACACAAATACAAACATTATTATTGAGTAACATTTTCGATTATCTTTATCCTTTAAGCAAAGCTTGTGTTATTATAGATTATAGAATTTACATGATACAGAGTATAAGTTCTAAGTACGTATAAAACTAAATACACAAATATAGTTTTGAAATATTATCAAAAAATAAAATAATATAAAATGTACATGATAGCGAAAGAAATATAAAATAAACATATTAGTCTAAGAAACACAAAGAAAAAACCTCACAGATTAATATTTAAAAGCTTAAAATATAAAATTAAATTAAAATTACAGCAATTCATTATTTAACTCTAGATATAAATATTTATATACCAAGCCTTCAATATTAACCCTTTCATCACCAAGTATTTTTTTTTTTTAATTCAAAAGGCATAGAATTGAAAAACGTTGGTCCAAGATAATCTACAAAACCTTGACCAAAAGATTTATTTGTATAATTAACAGTCAAATCATATTTCCTCAATTCTATTTTATTGCTTAATTCTTTATAAGTACATAATAGCAATTTTTTTAAACAAAAACCTTATTGGCAACACACCAAGTTCTTTATAGTTGGCTTTCGTAGACCCTTCTAAAGTGAATTTATTTAGGCAAATTCTGACTATATTATTTACTAGTGCATTTAATATGTTATCCCAAAGGTCACTTCATACCAATAGACCATATTGGAAATTTGATTGATATAGTGCAAAATATACTATTTTCATTGTTTGTTTAGGTACCATGTTTTTTTAGTTTGATCAGTTTAAATGTAATAAAACGTAGCTTTCCTAGTAAATAATTAATATGAAAATTCCATTTTAAGTTGTTATCAAAGATAACATCCAAATATCGAATTTTTCCAACTATTTTAATTATTTTGCAGTTTTCCTGATTACATATTTTGTTATTGCCGCAGCCATGTACTGATTTTTGGACAACTCGCTAAATCCAACAAATTTCCAACAATATCCTATAACAATCCCCTGCAACAGGGGTGTCAAAATTTGCTAACGTTACGTGCCAACAATTATGTGATTTTTATTGCTATTTTTTCTCCATGTGCCATTTGTTGTTCTTTAATAATAATTTTGAAAAAAATATATTTGTGTTTATTTACACATTTAATGTATATTATGTCTGCGAAAGCTTTATTTATTCAGTAAGCAAACGAAAAACCGCTTACATTGTGGTTTATAGTTTAATATTGAGAATAAAATTTAAAATTATAGATATTTTGGGCTTTTGCGTGCCATCACCTTTTTTTCGCGTGCCAAGGGTTTTCCACGTCTGCCCTAAGATATGGATAGGCACTGCAAGTTGAAAAAAATGTGAAACTCTTCTATCATATGTACTGCTGTACTGTTCATGCACTGTTGACACATTTATCTTTTGAGTATTACTGTTGTACTAGTTAGATAAAGCTGTTTCCAACCAATTATTACGTCCAACAATAGTCGACAAGTTTGAATATATTTTTCGGAGAGTGTTATTATGTTAACGTTGTATTGTGTCAGTTATCCGTGCCTATAAAATGATCCCCTCTTTTGATGTAATTTTAGGTTGTTGAATTGATTTTTCTTTTGATAATCATAATCGTTGTATAGCGTATTATTATATTGATTGGAAACTCTTCCATGCACTCGGGGGTTAATCTACCAGGAACAATAGAAAACTCGACAACAAGTATAAAATACTGCTGGTATATATGTATTCTTCGGTATACCTATTCATTACTGTTTAGAATGATCAGGACCATATTTAGTGAATAAAGTGGAAAAGGATTTATACTCAGCCCATCATAATATCCATTGTAAATAGCATTAAGAGAAATCCCGGTGCTCATCGTAATAAGTAAAGATAAAAAAAAAAAAAAAAAAATGCATAAAATTAAACTACAAAGTGAAATTACTGTTCGTTCGCAACCACCATGGCGTCAAAACGTATTTCGATCGTTTTTAATTACGTACAGCCAGCTGCTAATGGCGCGTTCTCCGATCGCGTACTACGTCAACAGCGCTTCATGGAAACAATTCTCAAATTATTATGAAGCCTATCAATGGCACAGCATTGTCCAAGTCATCCTCTAAACGCCATCTCTTCACAGTTGTAGTCTTTTTCCCAAAACGGATAAGAAGAAAATCAAACAATACACTTCACCAAATACGTACGCTGTTCTAGCGCAGGAGTTAGATAAGTTCGTTACTTTGCCAGTTCCCAAATCTATAACAGTCGACCACCCAAGCTTGCCGTCTACCAGTCAGGCATCAACTTTAGACAAAACGCGCTTCGTCACGTACCCTTTTATTTTAACAAGGGGTAACCACGATAACAATACCACACAATATCAGAGCTCTTCAGCACATTGTGTTATCAATTTAAAACCACTGAAAAACATTTGATTATTCGCTCAAAGAATGCAGATAGTTACAACATAGTCCGTCATGTTAACCTATGTCCTATAATAAAGGTGCCAAATTCCATACATTTATGCCAAACTCGGAAAAACCGTTGTTTTGTTTATATCGACCACCACCAATCTACAAGACATATAATATAGTTTAACAGGCGTAGGTCATGGCAAAATCTAATTCGAGTCGATTTTAAATCAGCGATAGCAACAACGTCATTCATAAACTACTCTACCTATTCTGTTAAAATATAAAAATCGAGCTCCCGAGGAAATAGTTCATTCCACCTCAACGCAAATAGTGTCAAACCTTAATGTCACAATAACGCACGCAGTGTTAAGTGTGGCGCGGGACACCTTTCTAGCGATTGCAAAAAATCACCATCAGATTCTTTTTAGTGCGCATTATGCGCGTGGCCACATACAGCGTCTTACCATTGATGTCCATCTAATAAAATTCTTCTGTTAAATCGTGGTTGGTATGTTATACATATACATATACAAATATACAAATATGTTTATTTATTTTTATAAATATAACCGTCGTTTCGTCGGCGGTTGCCCTCAGATAATGCCTAATAGTTCTGAAAATATTATATTATTGAAATATTCTAATTTTATTGTATTTATCATAATAGTTGTGCTAAAAATTCTGAAGAAAATATAATTCATGTTACTATTGATAATATTGATTTTATTATGTTATTTGTATTATTACCTATGTCAAATTGAATTTATTGTGCTTCAACTATAATTTACACACATATAAAAAATATTATTTATTTTTTCATTTTATAAGTAACATAATACGAATAACATTTTTGAAGTAACTAATACGTAGTAAAACAGTTAAAAAATAGGCATTGCAATTTAGTTGATGCCACTTAGTGTTAAACAGTATATTAATAGCCTAACTAATATTAAATATAAATTATAAGCAATATTAAATATATACCTATAATCTATTATATCTAGGAATTGTATGGGGCTATATGGAACGCTCGCTGCAATGCTTCAGTGCAAAAGCTCATTGAATAATTTAAGAAAAAAAATGTAATAAATTGTTTAGGATAACTAAAAAATGGAAAAAACCACGATTTTTTTTCTCATTTTTAATAATTACAGCGATCCGAATGCAATTAACTTGTGTATGTACTTTATTACTTGTGTGATTAACTTTTTACAGAACAAAATTTGAAACAAACAAGGTATGTCGGTTAAATGGAGTTTTCGCGGAAATTCGTCTGGTAGATGAGACCCAAAAACGAAGCAGGCAATTGCGCTTTAAACAGAACACGTGTGCCGTATAGGATTTTCATATTTGCAGAATCATATCCACCACGTACTTTTATAATACCACGTATTTATATGTTTACACAGTTATCAACGGTATCACTCTGAATTTATAATTAACTGCACACCATTGATGGATCAGACATTTTTTTTAACCTTCTATAGCCGTTATTGATTTTTAGTCATTGCACTTAAATTAAATGAGTGTATTATTGTGTAGTCGCGGGGGACATTTTCTGCGCGAGATAATCTTATCTGACTAACTGCGCACTACTGATTCTGAGGAAAAAGATAAGACGCCAATAGTGTTTTTCGTTGACCTTGTGGATTTCTCTCACATTTTCCCGGGAAAATCTATTTGGAAATCATTAAAATCGTTTTCCAGGTCCGACATTCAGTGCGCGACAGGGGGTATTTTTGAACAGTACAACGAAATCTTAAAACGCGATGAAAACCCACGCACACCTTCTCAACGACGAAACCAAATTAAACCACCTCTTGCTCCTTGGAACTTTGCGTATTAATGCATCTAATTCCGCGAAACCGCTTACGACCGAAAAATAGAAAAACAAGTGTGGGCGTGTGTAATACCGCGTAATATAACTGTGGCCGGGGGACAAAAAGAGGGAGGTCGTGAACTGGAGTCGAGATAATAATATATTAAAGTAGTGCACGCGGGGACGCCGGGGAAGAGAGTTTACCGATCCCGAAAGAAAAGCGCGCAAAAGAATGTCACCGAAAATTGCAGGTCACCTCCGAGTATAAAAACGTAATCCTGTGGGTCCAATGGACGTGGTACGATGATTGAGGACTTGATAGGGTTCCAAAAACGCGAAAATTGCTCGGTAAAATTGCACCGAAAATGTTTGGAGAAAAAACGTACGTACAATTTTTCCAAGCTAAGCCGCAATCTCAAAAATAACTCGTGAGTTACAGAGTCATAGTTATTATTATTATTATCGTACGGAACGAAAATACACAAGATGTATTGATGCAATTTATATTTTGTTCGTGTATAGTTTAAAAACTTTTTCACATCTTCCAGTACACCATCTTAGACTATAACCGCAGCACATTTGACGGTACTACGAAATATGAAAATAATGATTTTTTCGATTTGGTCTTACGACCGTAGTAGATTACACCGTATTACATCGCGTTCAGAAACGTCGTCACCGGGCTTCTTTTCGTGCTGAATAATTTCAACAACTATTGTGTCTCTTTATTGTGCCTTTCAGATTTGCTGTACCTGTGCATACCGATAAAAAAAATAAAAAACCGATCGACCCATAGTTTATTCGCGAACATCCATGATTATTATGTGTTATTACTTGTCGCCACGTGCAAGTGTGATCCGCGCATCAAAGGCATTCGCATACTAAGTTATAGTGGGTATCTCGCGTGAAATCGAAACGTCGCGTCGGCTGATTAAATATGTGTACAGAAGGGGACACTTCGATTTTCTCGGTAACGATTTTCGCAATAGTTTGTCGAACATGATACGAAAGGCGTGCTTACGTCGTGCAAATATAATTACTACCGGATCGGGATTTGACTTGTGCGACGACGCGTAAACAAGATGCGAATCCGGTCGTCGGGTCCAAATGACGATTGCAAATAACAACAATAATAATTATAACCACGGCGCGTACAGCGTACAGCGATGTTTTGGTCTCGGTTTTCGCGCGTCTCGCGGTGGCGGCGTCCGTTCGGCGAGGGCGAGAGAAAAAAAAGGAAAAACGCAAGAAACTGGAAACGCGGCGAGAGAGCGGCGGGGGCGAGAAAAAAAAATCCCAAACTAATTTGTCTTTAGGTTTTTGAGTGGCGTATAGTAGTTTGGGTGTGTAAAAACGAGAAGCGAACGACTGTCTATATAATATACGCTCGCACACGCGTTCTCTCCCATGCACACGCGTGCCTACCCATTTATTTTATGGTACGCACTTAAATGGCAGACGAGCGCGGAAAATTCGCCAACTACATAATACTTATATATATATAATATATATATATATATAGGTACTTTGTTGTTTTTAACGAAAACGCCAAACGAAATGCTTTCCGCCTCTTTCGTCTATTTATTTTTTCCCCTTTTCTATCACCCAACACTTAAGCACACACATACTCACACACACGTACACACAAACACACAAACGCACACGCATACACACGTGTGCGCTTATATACCAGGTAAACGGTCAGTTTTTTGAACATCTGTACCGCGATTGAATCGTTTTTGACATAATATTTCGTTCCGTTGGTTTAAATTATTTTGATAACCGTCGTACTACGTGGATCGATTTATATCAGACATGGTTATGATACAGCTGGGTATTTGATAGCCGTATAGAACTTACCAAACTGACAACCTTTTTGAAACCGTAGAAGTTCGCCCGTACTTGTGAGTATACTATAGTGGGATTGGCTTTCGTTAGATGGATTCTGAAAATTGTCCGTCAATAGGTGTCACACGATATATAACATGAACACTATACTAAATTCAACTATCATACATCCAAATCAATAAAGAAAACGATAATGTAGTTTTTAAATACCTATATAGTTTTTGTTGTGAGTATCGATTTATTATATTATTTTTAACCCGCGCGAGAGCCTGTTTCCAAGTGCGAATTGGTTTCTAGGTTGAATATACATAATTCTAAGTTATATTATATAAATATGCATATTTGATACAAATTAGAAAACTATAGGAATAGCTATCGTGACTATATTCGTTACACCAGCCACCGACCAACGCACGCCCTGGAAATAATGTGCTTAAGGGACTAGAATAGTTGGTCCTCTGCAGATAGTAAATACGGCATCCATTTACGTAGTTTTTGTGGATTTCGTCTAGTAATAGGAATACTTGGAAATAAGGAACGTATTATACTTACTAAAACTTACCGTTCACCTTCCCATCCGATTTTCGAGTGTTGCCTAGGTACCATTTTTGACAAGTCTGCACTGGACAAGTCACTGGACGCACAAATAGCGCGGTAAGTTCGGCCTACTGTAACGGCACGGTTACGGATGAAACACGTACAGAGGTCCTCGACGTTTACTGTAAAGCGAAATGACGTCATCGCGCGGAGCAGTAGCGGAATGTGTATGCGGAAACAACGCGCCTGCACTATACGTATATCGTATACTCGCATGCGATCGTACGGAAATCGCGAATTAAATCGATTAACGCGTACCTGTACATTATTGAACGTTTTCCGAGCTCGGCGAATCGGCCTGTCCGTGTATTGTTATTTGTTAATCTCCCGAGGCGTGAGTGGAGGGATCACCGATGAAGGTGGTCGTCGTTCCGGGAACACGCTTTACGCGCACCGATTTGTCGGAAAAGGATAACTGCGGAGTTTAAACAATAGGAAGGATTTTAAAACATCCTAGTCCGGGCGGCAAGGACCAAAATATACATTATGTATGATACACAATAGACTCTCGATGATTCGAAATTCAAGGGACCGAGCTGAAAATTCGATTTAAAGAGGTTTAAGCGAGGGATCGTATCATCGAGAGGGAAAAATATGAATAGTGAAAATTGAAGAGATCGCATACTCATCGCAAAATATATTTGTTGTTTAATTTCATTAAACATATTACTTGTGGCAGGTAAACTACATAGGCGTATATTACATACATATTTATTACCTGTTTAAACGTGTATATTATTCAAAAATATCCGTTATATTCTTTGGAGATACATATTTATTCACAATCTGGTCCATAGCGTCTATTATATGGTGACCACTGTTCGCTTATTGGTGATGATGCGTATAGTGGTGGAAAATGATGAATGATACGGTTAGAGTTGATTACAGCAATTTGGGAAGTTATAAAATACATTTTAGAACAGAAAGATAAACCAAACGATGATCCAAATGCCGTAGTTATTTTTTTTTACGCTATAAATATACATATGTTGTTACAAAATGCGACTACAAGAGTTGAAGCACACATCTAAATCTTTCTAAATTTATTGGAATTAATTATATTTAATTAAAAAATACAAAACAATAGAGATCCTGTTCAAAGATATTTTAATTGTAGATTCAGCTTACCGCTGTCTCACACATTATTATTTTCGATTTATCGAGGGACCAAATTATATGTGTCTTAGGCCAAGCGTTAAGTTCGATTTATTCGAATTATAGAAGAGTTGACTGCGCATTTTGCTTCTAAAACTAATATACACACCGCTGATTTGTTCTGTTTGTTTCACGTTCATAAATACCGCCGTGTCACAATTTACGACATTATAATTAGTACAATATGCACGTGCGATTGATTCCGATTAGTCAGATTTTAAATTTTAAGCTAAAAATCATCTTATTATATTATTGTTATCACCAAATAATTTTTTTTTTCTGATTACAAAACTTAGAGTCACGATAACTGTTGAAAATATGCAGCGATCCGATTAGCGTGTATACTAAACACGTCGACACTTGTTTTTAAATATTGGAATTATAAATATAATTCATGTACAATCGTCGAAATTACTCTACTAACTCTAATGTTGAAAAATCACAAAGCCGTATAACGGTTGTTGAAGTACATGATGTCTTATTTCGCTTTTGTAGATAACATCACTGATTTTAAGTGCTTCAGTGCTTAAATTATCAATTATAATGAGCACACCAGACCAACATCAATGGACCAGTGAAATATATAACCATGTATATTGAGTACACAAGTACTTACTCGATTTAGTGTCATTATTTCATCATCACGTATACACGCAGTTAAAATGTTAAATAATCAAATAGAGATTAATGGGATTTGTTTTGTTGCATCGTAACATCCGTTACATTTATAATTCAATACAATTATCGCGTATACAGTTTTGATCAAATACATATTAATATTATTTACATAGGGTGTATCACCGAGGATTACGCATTGCGATATCTCCTGACTACTTGATATATAAATAAACCTGATATTTAAATTCTGTTTTTATTTTAATAAGACTCACTGGAACGAGGACTTCAAACAATTCATGTGTCAATTGAATTTAATGTTTTCGAAAAAAAATCAAGAAGATATTTATTCATTTTAGTATTTTCAAAATTTTGAATAATCTGAAAACTAAAAAATAATATTAAACACCGTTATAATTAAATAATAATAATAATTATTATATTTAATAATGTTATTTTTAAAAGTCGTATTAAATTAAGGTTTCATGGGAAGGACATTCAGACACAAGATGTTTATCGAAATCCAATGCTATAATACCATTTAATACCCAAATTAAAGAAGTTTATTGATTAATTCAAAATATGATAACCAATTCTAACATTGCTGACACTATCTTCTATGCTCAAAGTCTACTCTACTTAAAAATATTGATTTAAAATGTCTTTTCTTCCTTAGTGTTTGGAATCAAATATTAGGTCAAGTTGATCGTGCTGCAAAACCATTACAAATGAAACCTTTGACTTTGGATACAGCTACAAGTCTGATTCAGCAATTAATAAATTCACTATTAATTGGTTATTTTACTATAAAAAATAAAAATGCTGGTAAAATTGATTTCGAAGATAAATTTGAGGCAATAAAATCTAAATATAGTCCAATTATGAAACTAAAAACCTTTGCTTGTAGTTTGCTCTGCGCGTACACATAAACATATCGTAAATGCATACGGTTGGGCATTTGTTGCTGGTTCGGTGTTAAATAGGCACTGTACCAATCGACCCGTCGCGACTTGCACAGCGATTAACATACGTGTATGGTGACAACGCGAGAATATTTGGCGTTTTTCCGTTCCGCAATATTCCAGAAATATGTAAGAGACCGGAGTTGATTTTAATGGGTAGATTTAAAGGCTTTAGACTACTTGAACTGTCGCTTAGATTTTTAGAAAATCCTTTTGTAACTAATGTTAGGCTATGCCCAATATTAAAATCTACTTTAACGGATACGGCAGTTTTGAATATTGTCCATTATCATATACATGTATACGCGATAATGTCTCTATTAATTCAACTTTTAAATATTATTTTCGCTTTAGGGCGCCTAAAAGTTTTTATTTATTTTTTTAACGAAAATTATTGTATATTTACACAAAAAAATATAGCATTTTAATTTTGTAACAACACATGCGTTAACATTTATATTAACATTTTAATTTCATATAGAAACAGTAAACGGTCTCAATATAATTACAATAGGCTTTATAAATTAAGAATCAAAAAATACGTAACATTTATTAAATTACTACTTATTGTACTATATCAACAACAATCTATTTCTTTAAAAAGTTTGCTACTAAAAATCTTTTACGTTTTACGGTAAGACGCGAGCCGCATGCGCCTCGGTAGCCTCGATTTGGCCATCCCTGATATATATCGTTATTCGTTACGGACCCTAGGTGGAAGGGGGGGGGGGTAGAGGTTGAGATTAAACCGAACGCGTGTACATATGCATCTCGTCGGAATTAAGACCATTTGCGGCGTTGGTTTCGCGAGTGCGTAGTACCACATATGTGTTATTATCATCAGCAACTACGGAATTGTGCGCGCGATCTCATTGCTTCGACAGCTGGCGGTGGAGGCCGTAACCCGTTTCGTCCGGAGCGATGCGAATAAATCAACATAATACATATCGGTCTGATCGAACGGCGTACATCAGACGTACTTGGATTTATCGTCTCGACGTGCGTGCGCGTGAAGTTTCGCAGCGCAAGCATTCCGCAGTCGTATGATATTATATTACGCACATGCACTTCTATATATCTCGCTCTAAACGGTCTGCAGTCGATGCACTCGCCGGATGTACCAGTGCACTCGGCGCGGACTTTAGCGCTCGGCGGACGCGTGCACTCGGGGCGTACCTACACGTCGACGAAACCCGACCGCGCGATGACGTCGGTATTATACCTACACGGCGGCAGTGTTATTATGGTACATTTTATTGCAAGTCTCGAAGAATTCCGCCGGTGGTAAGAGACACCTCCGGCCGCCGTGTGCGGTACAATAATGCATAGTTCCCGACGAGTGGGCAAGAATAAAATATGGTTCACCGGAAATAGTTTGCAGCGGTCAACATTGAATATTTGAACCGTACCTACACAATCGAATATCATTTATTTGAATCGTCAGACTCGCTATAACTAAAATCTACGTTAACATGGCGCTACGTGATACGTAACATTAGTTTTATTTAGCTTTTAAATACCTTCAAGGTCCCGGAGATGACCGTTTCCGATTCGCTACACCGTAGATCTCAATTATTATGAGATATTTCGAAAATTTAAGTCGTCGAGGCCGTTTTACCTTGACGAAGGTATTTTTTCTTTTTAATTACGGCTATTTGAGAGTAAGAAACCACCTAATAAATACCCGGTGAAGGTCATATGAATACGTGTATAGTGTCTGAAATATACACGAGCACGTGTGTTCGTAGATCAGAACTGCATTATTAATAGAGTCTTGTTTACGTGAATATAGCGCACTTACAAATAAAGGATGTCGCCGTCACCGACGAAAAATGAAATGTGGTGAAGATCACGCCAACCACACCAAATATACATTCACACTGTCACTGCTAAATTCGTCCTTTAGTTTCTAGGCGTGTGTGTGTCTACAAAAGCTATACTGCAGAATGCCACGAAGAGTTGGTAATATCAATCAAAAGACGAAAATAAATAATAATTGGCTGACAGTTCCGCACAGCACTCCAATGGCAAAAGCGCCGTAGGTGACCTACACAGTCGTACTTTCTCACCCGGGTCCAATCGCACAGTTCTTGGAAGACTTAAAATGCATTATTAATCCCTTAACTATATCAGTCGTCTTAACGTTAAGTCAATCGAATCTGAAGATCCACTCTCTTTTTTTAATTCGAACCTTCAGTAAATATAATTTAAAATTTCTCTCATTGTACTTTTGTACTTTTGTTCTTTCCTTATAACTGTTTTATAATATCCTATAAGTATACTACGTTTTATGTTCTCACCGTTCACTACGAAAAATAATCGAAAGTTGGATGTCGAAAGAATTTGAAAAAAAAAAAAAAACAACTTTCACTGTTCAGTAAGTAATATTTGTAAAAAGTATTCACAAAATATATCTTCGGTAAACCGGATAAATTTAGAAATAAACATGTATTAGACACCTAATTACTTTATGCTCCAACCGGTCAAAACAATGTATAATGCTACATTACGATACTCAAACATATTAATCAACAGACCGGCCACTTCAATTCTCCAAAGAAGGCGTATTTGTATGTTGGAATTTTGTGCATAAAACTAATAATACCTATAATGTACACCTACCTACCCACATGTAACGATAGTCACGATCGGAAAAATGTTCAAACTACTACTTATACTCCAAGTCTATAACCATTGATTATGTATATTGAACATGTTTAATCAGTGGCCAATGCTGTAACCGTCACTGAACATAAATTCAATTTTACCTACACTAAACGTTTATTTTAAACTTGTTGTATTGAATTTGACATTCGATAAAAAGCCACATTATTTATACCGTTGCGCAACAGTCATACAAACTGTTATATTAATTAATACTGTTTGTTCGAATTATTTATATTTTGTGTTCGGTGTGTTTAAACAATGAGCAACAGTAGTAATATTATTAATTACACGAGACGTACGAAATTATGAATTCTTTTTTCTTTCTTTTTTTTTCTCGCGTCAAGGCGGCATGATTAGAACAATAAATGGAGCGCACGCACCGTAACGGCGTTTAGACTAAACTCGGTGATTCGAATTAGAAACCATATTACTTCTGCGGTAGATTATTATTTATCATCATTTTTACCGTCGCCGTTACAAACCGAAAACGCGCGTTTTTACACACTCATACGACGACATTTTAGACAAAGCGTTTAAAGGATTTAAAACGATTATCGGCTCTGTAAGTCCGTGAATTGGACGTATTGTTCTCGCGTTTCGGATTTCACTTCCATCCCTGCGCAATTCGATCGCCAGAATATATTATATTGTAGAGGTCGTCAAGCGAGCCGATCTCGATGGTAAGGTTTTTTTTCAATCTAGTAATATTTACTGGTAATGACTGGTAATGTATGATAATAATTTCATAATTTTTCTGACGGCTTAAACGTATAAATGGCCGAACACGCTCGCTACTCGGAGGCGTTCTTAAAATAATTGTTCTAAATGAAAACACTTAGGCACTATTGTTCGTGCATTAAAGTGTACGATTCATGAATTTCAATGTCTAAACTGAGACGATAAGTATAACGACTGGAGTTCAAAATAACATGTTACATCTTGTTTACAGAAAATAACGCATTGACTCTACAATCTTTTGCAATGCAGTTTCAAAATTATTAAAAATAAAAAATAAATGCATTTTAAAATTCATGTATGAGGAGTAGGTAATATATAATTTTAATATACAGTGTTCATCCCCTTCTTTGGCCGTAAAAATACTTAAATTTTGATTATTTTTTACTAAGTTACCATAAAACCTATTTTTCCGTAACTTTTTTGTTCTTCCAAAAATCACCCAGCATTATACCTATCTTTACAGCTTACACACTCGTAAAAAAATCGCCCGTAAAAAAATAATAATTTCTTCGAATAAGACTTTACCTAAATAATCATCTGAATACAATTTGGATTAAATTATTCCCTTTGCTACTCGGTAGCACTTTGCGTACGCAGTGTCTCTTAGTTTAACCAAAATAAATCATCCCGTCAGGTCCGGGAAGAAGATTTGCACCGCGGACATGTTGGCGGCCCTTCGCATTTCGCAAGCCGTGCACTGAGCCGCTTTGTCCTTAGCAGCCGACGGTAAACAAGCGCTGGCCGTGTAAACCGTGGCAGGATAAGAATATATAGCGCCTCGTTCGATTCCATCGGCGCACGTAAGTCACCTCGGATTACTCTCACGGCGGCGCGCGGCGAAAAGACCTAACCCGACTTCTTTATCGGTGCAGCCAAATCTTCAGAGGTACATGAGTTCCAAAAGTCAATCGGTGTGTGTGTGCGTTTTTTTACCACCACGTCGTGTACCTCTATAATACATTGTACGCCGTTTTTATTGTTAAACTATCGTTTTTTTTACGTTTACACCCCGTGAACGCGCGTCGCACCTATAACCTTTTCAGCTTGTACCTATACTCGCCGTGCACGCGCGTTTTATACACTTTTACGTCGTCTTTTGCGCGTGCCAAACGCTATAATAACGCATATCATTACAATGATGTCTGCGCACAGACGCGCACGTCTAATGGCTATTCCGTACACATCGCGTTGCCCGACAAACGTTTTCGCTGCTCTTCATGGAAATACTATTTCGTATGTACCGTATATAACCTTCATCAGTTATAATAGTATAGCGTACGTCGTGACACGTAATGCACGCGTATACTTACGTGCGAATAATATTATTATCTCCGTTGCCGGCGTTTCTTGGAAATACTTTAAGTCTTGGGCGCTGTATTGAGTTGTACGTGTAAAGAGATACTTCTATGCGCGACAATAAACGGTTGAATGTAGTCCCGAAAAACTAGGTACACGGGAAAATAAACGACAATATCATAAGTAAAAGGTACATATTATAATATGCTAATAAACGCGATTCACGTCATAGAATGAAAATGAATTGATTTTGCGGGAAACCATGATAGTTCGTATCAATAGACCGTTTACCCTTCTTTAACATTTAATAGCTGGGATAAATCCATTTGGCCACCCGGTTCACACATATCTTTACAGGTTTTAAGACCCCGTGCGATCGCGTTTGCCTATGACCGGATTTTCTGCAGTATTTTGGTATTATATACCGGACTCGGGTTTCTACAGTATTTACTATTTGGGTATTCGAGACGACTCGCGGTTTGCCAACGTCACTTTGTTTCTTACAACACGTCCGTTCAAAATACCGCAACCCTGCGCAAGCACCGCTTCAACTCGCACAACGACGTTGTTGTACTTCGCGTGCACCCGTGCGTTTGGTGTAGTCGTACCTATGTAGTCCATCCAATACATGATATAATCGTGGTATAAATCGCTTAACAAGACGATCGAAACGATACAAAACACGCAGAATGTACGATTGGGTTTTCTATACGCGTTATTCCCGTCGAGAGACAAACAAATGAATTCCCTCGGCCGGAGACGACCAGAGACTTCCGTGCAAGCGCGTCCGTTGCGTACACGCGAAATCACAGAAAAAACGGAGCAGCTGCAGTAGCGATACCCGAAAAACACACCCTTTAACCAATCAAGAAAGGATACAAATAAATCAACGTATAAGCACAATAGTTTCGTTCCTCGTGTAGACGTCTAGAGAAAATCAGCCGTTTTATTGTGCACTCGCGTTCAGACGTTAATACACTGTAGTTCCGATATATATATATATATATAACATGGAAAACGTGAAATAAAGAATTCCGTTTTCAGAGGAGTTACACGGGGGCTGTACGGCAGGCGCACATTATTCTCAAATATTTGTAAAACGTGATTTATACAACGTAATGTTTCTACTACTGCGAGGAAGAAGTTGACAAATTAGACTGCAACGGTGGCGGAACGGTTGGGCGGTACTTTACGACATTGTTTGGAAAAACGTACGTGCGCGCGGAGAACGGGGGAAAGTTTACGCAACGAATAGTGTAATTATTATGTATATATAGGACGTCCGGAATGAAATTAATAATTTTAAACCGTGAAACGACGACGCGATTTCGGTTCAACGGTAGAGTACGGAGAGGAAAAAAAAAAAATCTATACAATGCATAATATTCATTCTTCAACAGTTTTACCATTTGACATGCATTATAATGTTGATTTCAACTCATCTCGTTTTGCTTTCCGTTTGCCCGATAACTGCAGTGACAACGATATGATATCACGTCGGAATGGGGTATCATCCGCAACGCGATATATTCTTTTTTCTTCCGTCACTATGTTATATGTGACAATAATAGTCTTATGTACACGCGTTGACAAATTACGTGAAAATCGTATTAAGTGGTGTAACGCGCGGACAAATTATGTCTCGACGAAGCCGCGCCGCCGAACACAGCGAGAGGAAGTTGATACGATTGCATAGTAATATATGCGTACTTTTAGTTAAATTATAATATTTATCTCTCGTATACATCGGTTACTTTTTTTATTTTATTTTTTCTGCTCATTCCAGCAAATTATTATTATTACAAACGACGGGCGACTCATGAAACTTTGCTGGGGAGGAAAAAAACACTTCGCGGAGAACTGCGGCGGGCGTACTGTCGACCGGAAATAATTTCTTACGGCCGAACGAAAAATTCGAGTCCCACCGTTTGGTATATAAATGTGTGAGTGTGTACACACGAACTAGGACGTGGCGTTTCACTTCAGAGTTGGTGTAATTATTATCATTGCAGCGAGGGTTGTGAAATATTACGTTTATACATATATATATATATATGTGTGTGTGTACACAAGGATGAATGGGGAAAGAGGGGAAGAAAGAATAAAAACGGGACGATCAAAGATATAAAGGGGGAAAACGGCGGAAAACTGCAGCAGCGGGTCCGCCGACGGCTCGTTATACACGTGCAGCGCATAAAGGTAGTATACAGCATCCCGTCCCGGGCACAACAATAATAACTCTGGAAGTTATCCGTAAGCGTTGAAATAGGTCGACGGGGGTGGGCATACTCAACAATGTGTCTTCGAGTTACACCGCACAACCCCCGCGGACGACGTTCGATTATTTTCGTAAAAAACGATTGTTTATGTCGTTCACACCCCTAGCCGCGAGTTTGTGTACGTGTACCCCGCACTAAGGGTACAATAGTGGTGCTGCATGCGCTGTCACGACACTAGACGAGATGCGCGATACCCGCGGGGACGTCCACACTTTTTATCGCGAGAAAACATTCACGTCTTGAGAACGTATTATTATGTCTAATATTATAACGTAAAAAAAAAACGCCGACGATAGTGTCAGTTCCACGATGACGCGATTATTGGCGAGTCTCGAGTCGGCTGCAGCTGTGGCTCGCAGCGGTGGGGATTTCCGGAAAGCATAATATTGTTATAATACATATTATATATATATTTATTTACTTTGGCCGATCACTTTAAATTATGTTATTGCGGTCAATTGGGACGGTGACTGGAAATTCCGCGTCGTCGCGCCTTATCATATTATCATGTGCTGTAATAATATGTATAGGGTGTTTCGCGGGAAAACCTCTCGCAACCTATAACCTGCTGCAGACTGTATAGTCTCATCGATCACGAGGCTTTTCCGCCGTGTGGTTACATATTGAAATCCTCGCGGGATAAGTTTTACGCTAGCACCAATATTATTATGATAAAACAAAACGATTTCGACCATCGATAATTTATCTTAACGGTTTGAGTGTAATTATGTTATCATCGCGACTAAAAATATATGCACTCGACCCTTTGATATTAAATGATCTTTTCTTCTAAGGATTACGTAGTATTTGTTTATTGTATACATATGCGACCGGCAGTCCGCAGACCGTATCCGGGCCCTAGTACGCTTTTGATTTAGACCGCTTTGTCTATACAAATTGAACATTCCTTAGGTGAAAAACTAAAATTACTTGAGAAAATGTTGAGAAAACGTTTTTCTTCATTCTAATATTTAAAACTAAATGTCTGAATATGCGCGACATGTCCATAGCTTGTACCTATTTTGTTCAAGTGTTGAATCAACCGTGTCGCACGTACGTAGTGCAGTTCTGCTTTAGTTTTAGTTTTCTGGCTCACCAAACTTTTAAGGTCTAAAAACCGGCCCACTAAAGTAACTCTACGTTACCCATTTCAAGATAAGATATCTTCACCCGCTCTCACACGTCTTCCCTGATCCCTCACCTCGTGTGCGATGACAGATCGATAAAATAATTATCATACTACACTGTAAACATTCGCACCCCACTCGTCGTAGCAAACGAATATTGATATCGACAGACTCCGAAGAACGCATGGCGGATATGCATTATTTACGCGCGCAATCGTTACATACTCGGGGGTGTGTATACAAGCCCGCCGCGGGGTCGATCATGCGGTGCCTTCCGAGAAACGCAGGAAATCGAATCAAGCGACAGAGTATATTTTACGATGCGAAACAATCGACGATATCATCACGTCGTGAGATATTATTTATTAATATCAAACTACGGTTGTCGTACCCGAAGACGTACACTATGTTTACGGGCATATCAATTGGAAAACGGTTCGAGTGCATTTGTATTTTCTCGCTTCGAGTGCCCGTCGTATTGTCGTAGAGACGTAAAAAATCGAGTCCAGCTCGGCAATAAGATATAATTATAAACAATGCATAGCTGTCAGCGGCTGCTATCGTAAAATATGATTATTTATTTTGTTAATTTCATTAAAATATTATTATGACTAAGACTTTTTGCGATTTCAATGCGCACGGCTGTTATACATATACATATTATAACTATTATACGCATATGCTATAACAAAAAAATGTTATTGATAATTTTTATTGGACATCTAACAGTAAAATTAAATATTATTACAATAAGAATAACGGGTGTAATGTCCCAACTTACCACTGAGGATAAACTGAGGATTATTGGTGAAATTTAAGTATTAATAAAAACAAATAACTAATATAATATAAACAATAAAAAGGAAAATACAACGTATACATGAAGAAACTTGGAAGTGAAAAACATAGTGATATTAGTAGATATTACTATTTAATCATTTTATTTTTATTTATTTTAAATTAATTAAATAGATCCACATTATATTATGTACACTTAGTTTGTAAATTGTTTGTGCAATGACTTTATCATATTTTAGCGGACTTTTTGTATGATATGGAATGGTACACGTTTTAATAATTTAGACCTTATAGAGTTTAATATTTAACAAAAATTAACGTCTGTATGCTGAAAATTGATTTTACTTCTCATGGGTAATTATTGAAATTTATAAATGACAACTTAAAATTTAAATTGCAAATGTTTATAAAAAAACATTTAAAACACTGACAAATATTTTTTATATTATGTTACACTAAGATTAGGTAACCAAAATAATTCCACGAAGAGCGAATACAATACTACCTACTATAGTTCTAAACAATTTTTTAAAATTATTATTATTTTTAAAGATAAAACAGTTAAATAAATGTTGCATAAGAAACGGTTAAACCGAAGAAAATCATATCAAAACTTCATAGGAATACGATACGCCCGATAGGGTTCGATAATCCTGGTATTTTTTATGGCCGAATATGTACTCGTATATTGAGCACAATAATTCTGGAAAATACACTTAAAACATGACCTAATCGTAATTACATTCTAAGAAAATTTCTAATTTTTAAACGCGTGTTGGACGAATATTTTGTATTAACATTTCTACCAGAAAAAGTGTTTACATTACTTTTAATACTTTGAAGATGCTAGGAGAAACATACCAAAATACGGTGAGATTATCTTAAGATATTCTTAGCGGGGATATGATTTTTTATGGACAAACTTACCCTAAGGATATTTTTCCCGGTGGGTAATGGGGTTTGATTTGATTGTTACACCAGGCTATGATCAGGCACCCAAACCTGCGCCATGTCGTAACGCACGGGTTACCTCACTAGACTCAGGTGAAACGCCCGGGAGAGTCTGTGCGTCGACGATACGTGTTTTGCCACTGGGTGGCCTCGCTCTTCAGGCCATTTTAAACGTCATGATGTAACAGAAAACACATTGCCTTATCTTACATACTTGTTACAAATTGTAAATTTTCTATTTTGATAAAAAAAAAGAAAAAAAAGTAATATTGCAGGGTTAAGCATTTTACATAGCTTCTATGAATTCTGATTGTAAAATATATGTTATATCATAGCACATTACATATATCTCTGCAGAAGAAACAATTTCATTGTGAAACGATGATATTTTTCAATTCTATCGCGGCAAACACGGGTTGTGGCGAGGATAAATATAGTAGCAGCCACGTACATTTACGACCCATGCGTTCGCGGATTTATCGCGATACGTTATGACGTTTGGAAATCGTACGAGAACACCGCCCGCGGGATCCACGGCTGCAAAGTGAAAATGGACGAAAATCCTACCGACTTACGTTGGAGAGATTTTTCTGGGAAAACGCGGTGCTTTTGGAGTTTTCGCACTGGTCGATATGGAGTAGGCCGAAGGACAGCTTCATTATTTTACTGCAGAAGCGTCGGACGAGACAATACATGTATTATTAAACATAATGTGGTGCGATACCGTACTAATAGCGAAACTCGTTCGGTTCAACATTCCGCACGCATGTCGTGATGTCACCAGTGGCGTGTCCAGGATTTATTTCCGAAGGGACTGATCTGCAGTTACATATCACATTAATTAAAAAAAACCCCATTATAGCAGAAATACATTTGAATCAAAAATAAACTTAATCTTAAATTTTAGAACCATAAACTATGCCTACGATTAAATTAGATTGTTAATCTAAGTTGTCTAGCGTTGCCATTATTTGAAAACCTATTTAGTACCACATCAGCAATCATATTTATATCTCTATGAAGAGATAATTTATGAAGTCCTCTAATCCATGACTCAGATGTAGCATTTTATTTTATATTATATGAGATTATTTAGATACATAATTATTAAGATTTCCTAAAATGTCGGTGGAGGGGGGGGACTGAAGGCCCCCTCACTAACCATGGCTATACCACTGGTGGTCACCATCAAAGTCGGGGCCCTTAACGCATGATCCCACTCATCGTTGGAAAATTACATATTATGAGTATAACCGTAGAGTTACGAACATCTTTTATTCTATATAATGTATGTATGTATTTAATTTTTTATTTACATCAAATATATTTACGTAAGATTCCGATTTTATTTTACCACGAGACCACGGTATAATAAACCGATTATAGGAAAAATACTAGTAATCACCGACGCAGATAATTCCCGAGTGTACAATAAAATGTGTAAAATAGAAGAATCGGTCGTCGACAGGAAATGTTTTTGCGCACCGCGGTCATCCGCAGTGTACCTGACCAAAATTTACCCGCTATTGCGTTATACATTTTTAGATCAAAATTTGTAATCTTAGGGATCCCAACGTTTTATGATTTCGTAAAACAAATGTCATTGAGTGTCTGTGAACCCGGGGGTGGGTAAATATTACATTAAAACTATTATCGTATTTACACGTGATACCAATCTAATTGGAGTTTTACGTGCGAATTTGAGTGTCAAGCTCTTGTACCTGGTTCCTCTTCGTAAACGGTAGAAATCGTCAGCTTCGAGATAACAATCGTAATAATAATATCATAAACCTATTCGTCATCATTAGTCTACGTGCAAATATATCATCAGTATGTAGGAGGTAGTGGCCGGTGAACATAATGCCATTGCGGGACACGCTGTGCGCCATAGAACGACTAATGCGTTTCGAGTGAGTGAAACGGGAACGTCGAGAATAACAATTTGTTTACGCCTTGCTCCTCCTAGAAATGTCGAACAAATGATCACGAAGACCGAATGACGCGAACGATATCTACTGCCTACGGCGAAAATGTACTTAGAATAATTGGAAAAATTTAACAAATATTTGTGGCAAAACGTATACGTAAATCATTTTTAATACACGATGGACACTGACGAGCAACACCACGCAAACAAGTCGAGTAAAAGTTTTTCGTATTACTAAAGTATATAAAAACATGTATATATATATATGTATATATAAATATATATATATCGGTTTTACAATCAAATTGTATTTCTTATAACAAGACTTATCTAAAAGTGTCACGTAGCATTTGATCTGATCAGACATCTGAACGGGGAGATACATTTAAATGGGTTATTTCCCGAAGAATGTATACGAAATAATTTATGACTATTCGAATATGACCCAGAAAACTCTAGAGTTGTTTTTTTTTTTTCAATAAAAATATTCAATTGCACACATACAATTAGACATAACTGGCGGATTCACGGAATGCTAAAGTTTACGGACCTTTTGAAATTCTGAAATTCTGAGTGATGACGTCTGGATAATCCTGGCTGAAAATAATGGACCAGACCATCTAGGTTGTATATTGTAGCCTAGCTAAGTTCTCGAGTTAATTTTGCTCAAAAATGAATCGAACATGGGAGTTATATGGATATAAAGGTATTTTTTGCTTAACATGTTCGGCCCAAGTTAGACGTTTGCCTAATATTACTCTTAAATAACGGACATTGGAGGTCGGTTGTATGATTGTGTTGGATAGTGAGATCGGGGGACAGTGCCTTTTTTCAATGTAAAAGTAATATGGGGAGCCTTTTTCATTGTTAACTTTAATTTTCCATTTTGAGTTCTCTATCGTGTATCCCTTTATAAAGCAGATAAATCAACTGTCATCCTGCGATGCAAAATCTTTCGTATTAATAACGATGTTGTGGTTTTGCGATGTTATGGTCCGTGACGAACCGCGCAAAAAATGGTGACTCAATTTTGTTCCGGACCGAGAAACCACAAAAGTGCTAACGCCGACAAGGCGACAATCAATGGGAAATATTCATAATTGAATGGGCCTATTCTAATTTGCGTCCTATATTGTACCATGAAATATTTACAGCAGCACGAGTTAGATGGAAAATGCAGAACGAGCCGCCCACGGTTACAACGAGTATAACAAAACGTTTCGTATAACACCATTTGCATTTTTCCATAAAACGCTGCAGTGCAGTATTAAACATACTTCTCGTCGCTTTTTTTTTTTTGTTTTGTTCGCAAAACATTGTAATACCTCGTGTCCGAATATTATATATGTACCAACGTGTATGAATCAGCAGCGTCTACAAGGGAGAGGGGCGATAGGGTTAATCGCCACCCCCTGGATATTTGTTTCATGTATACTTATTAGTTACTTATTTTATTATTTTAAATTTTAATATTTAATAATGAAATGGTTATCAAAAACCTGTTTCCAATCAACAAAACATCGATATAAAAAAAAAAAAAATCTAAAAAGAAATAGGATGTTGTTAAGTACTAATATTAACCAATTATTAACCAATGTCATAGAACAGTATTAGTTAATTGGGATAAAGTTGCTACTATAATAATGGTTGTAGATAAGAGATAAGAGAGATATAGCGGCTATAATAATTATATTGTCAGATATTATTATAGTAGAAATATTTTGCACTGAGCACTCTGGAACCGTATAAACTATAATTAACATATTCTGTTCTTGGCACAGCGGTTTTCGGGGAATCGGGATTGATAGTTGATATCACAGAGCACGTTGTTGATATGATACAAATTCAAAATATTATAACAAAAATTTGATTAGCTTGTACGATAGTTCAGTAGTTCTTCAGCAGTATTCTGAGGTAGGACGGAGTATACGGTTTTCACAACCTAATCACAATAAATACGTTCCTGTTATTGATGTCGATTAGTACGACGTGTTTCTTTCGTGTTTTCGTACAAAACTTTATTTACAATGGTAAAAACCCGTATTCGTCAACCAGCGCTGGGTATGCGGCCAATGGCCATGGAGTGTGAATAGTTATTTATATAGGAATAGTACCCACCGAATAAACACCACCAAAAATGTGTCAGCAAATACTGTAATTAGGTACAGGTCTCTCGAGCAGCTCATATAGTGTATATCCCTAGGTCTTTTTCTACGTCCGATCGTCAATACATACGTATCTAATAACAATCATCGATTACGTATGCCATTTGAGAAAAGTAATAAAGTGTACAATATATCCGGTAAAACTACGTAGGCTTGCGATCGATCCGCACATTGTGTTTCTCCCAAAAAGGCGACGAGGGTGCGCGCGACAAAGGTTCCCGCGCATCGATAGCTCAGCGGACCGCTAAAAAATTGCGAATGCAATCAGCAATCACTGTCCATTCACACGCGTCGCCTGCGAGTCGTCCGGTTCAAGAGACGGTAATTCGCACAAATTGTGTTTTCGAACGGTGAGTGTACACAACATGATGTACGCGTACCCGGATGCGACATCGCTATGCGGACGGGAAGCGAAAAAACGGTCCGATCCAGGATTGGCGAGAGGGTGGGGCAGTGAGGGACAGAACCCTGGGGCCCGCGCCTCCGGGAAGGCCCGTTGTATCGGCATATCGTACAAAACCAATTTTATAAAACTAATAAACATTTTCAAATAAAATATTTATATAACATTTAGTGTATTAAATGTCAAATGTGCTGAATTAATTGTGATAAATGAATGAATTACAAAAATACATTTCCGTGTAATAAAATGTATGACCTATGAAAAAAAAGAAAGCCTCCTCCTCCAAAAAAAAAAGTGGAGAAATAACTGGCAAGAAATATAAACTTCAACGGGATCATCAACGCTTTATTAAAGGCCAAATAGGGAACTCTATAGTGTAATTTTACATAATAATTTCATTTTTTCTTTATTTAATGGAATATTTTAACCTAACCAAATACTGTTTTTCATTCACGTAACATTAAATTTAAATACTTGTACTGTACTAAATTGGTACTTATATCTCAGTAAAAATTGAAGGGGGCCCAAAATCGATCAGCCCCGGGGCCCGCCGCAAAAGCTCTTGACGACCCCGGTCCGAGCGTACAGACAAACGTGTATAGATAATAAACGGTACATCTCGTACATGCATAACTATCATCTTCGGACATTTGTTTGTCACGAGCGGAAAACGGTCTCTTCCGCCCTAGGAACCAGTCGCTTTTCGCCGCACTCCCTGAGAATTAAGCTTTCGGTACACGTGTGACGAAAAACGTGTAAAGTCGCGTCGATGCCATCGAGTCTTATTAGTTACTATTATACTGTCACCAGTGGCGTATCCAGCTCATCTTCCCGGTGGGGGTTTCGAAATTTGAACTCGAATCTTACTTATAAAAGTATATGTCTATAAACGAATGACTGTTTCCTCTTCATCGAAGCCATTATTACGTTGTGATTGAGTAGTGAAAACCGTAAGCTGCTGCAATACCACACAGTCCGCACTACCACAGAATACTACTGAAGGACTACTACATTACCGTAAAAGCTAATCAATGTCTGTGATAAAATTTTTAATTTTTATCATACCTGATTGTCGCGCAGTACGTACACTTTGGCCCACCGAATGTTCCCGCTCTGATGTACGCTAAACCGTGCACGAGGGCGCACTAGGTGTCGTGCCTATATTTCAATCGTACGCGTACAGTAACGTTGAGTCATAACGAAACCAATCATAGCCGCCGGGGCGCGGGGGCATTTTTCTCCGTGATTCTTGTCGAACGACGTTTGTTTTATTTATACACTCGGTTTTTTTTTTTCCTTTTTTTTTTGTCACGGCTCATTTCTCGTCGCCGGTAACGAACTTTGAGAAATCGTTTAATTATATTTTTAATAACATCGGTCGTAAACAATGTTTTTCTACCGCGACCGTGTTTCACCTCGGGCAATTCGCACGCCGCGCGTGTGCACGACGATATAATGGACGTATTCGTCAGCACGCACATTGTGAGCGGGGAGAGAGAGAGAGAGAGAGAGAGAGAGAAAATGGTCATAAATAAATAAACCAATAACGATAATAAAATACACGGACCCTGTGTACACCCGCGGTATATATATACATGTGCGTGTACGTGTAAACATCGCACTGCGAGAGCCGTTCATTATAATATATCGTACACATGCACCGGCGCGTCGGCGTGTCGAACGTACAACTTCTACAATAATAAAAATAATACGACGCGGTTGTTCTTTCCCACCGGAAACGAATAAACTATAATACGGAATATCTCTTCTGCCGTGGCAGTTGTTTTTTTTCCCCCTTTCAACGCTTTGTCGTTACTCTATTCGTACGCTATATTTTCATATTTTTGTGTGGCGCGGCAAACGCGTTACGCAATATTATTCGGCCACAGAGCACAGCGTCTCGTTGATCGTGAGAATAATCTAAACATTTACCGTGATCGGTTTTGATTCGAAGAAAAATTCTACCCGTTCCCTCCGCGTCCCGTGCTGGACAACCGCATTTTATACCAAAGCATACCTGCAGACCAGATCGAAAACATACGGTTTAAGATTCATAACAATATACCACGAGTGCGCCCGTTCTAAACGATCAGTTTGATTTTTGTTTTCATTGGACGCATTGGAGCGTGACGTTCCATAGATCTCGTGGATCTCGAGATTTTATTTTGATATGATGACAATGATGTCTCGTCGAACGAGTTCGGTCGAAATATCGAGGATTCAATCATTCGATTTTTTTTTCATTGATTGTATTATTAGGATTTTCGATCTTCACAGTGTTGGGTAGCACTCAAGAAAATATCTAAGCATGGATTACCACGTGACACGTGTAACAATAATGTAATGTACAATTTTAAACAGTTTTTTCAGAAAATATTATAAACTATGAAGAGTGAGATGTGCGCATGACACTCTACTGTAATGCAAAAATTACAAACACCTACGACCTATCTAATTATTGTGTGAAGTAACTGATTCTTAGAACGGTATATAAACGTATATGTAGTGCAATACAATGCACTGTATATCATGTACATTATGAGTTTATGACTTTAATGCGAGCGCGAATAAAGTCGACGACGTGCGATTATCGATAGAGCATACGTATATGTATATGGTATATCGGAGGATAATACGCATTTTTTTCGCATATAACGTTTCTGCGAAATAGATGCGAAACAGACGATCGACTAAACGTGCATATTATAACCCCTCGTAAACGACCATTAGTGCGCTGCAGATTAGACGTTATGGTGACTAAACTACAAACTCCGAGTACGTGTTTTCCTCGAATCGAGCGTTCTGTTATCTTCGACTGTCGAATCATACCGAAAAAGTTCGGAACGTTCTTGAAAACGAAAAACATATGGTCTTGAAAGCATATAAAGACTGGTGCGCGCGAAGGATATCTACGAATTACGGACGGTCGTTTTCGGTCAGAGGGTTTTTGATTGAAAACGTTGAATTCGACTTGTGCCTTTACCCATAGCATTAGCTAATCAAAACATAACACAATTGGAATTCATTAGGTTTAGGATGTTAATGACTTTTTCAAATTTTTTCTTTTACTCGTGCACGTCAGAGACCAAGTTATAAATTCGTTTTGTATGACATAGAATCAGTACATTCGATTTTAATTTGCATATCATTGCATATTTAAGGATTTTCATGAATAAATTAATATTTTGACTAAAATATTACTTTTATAATGTAAGCTCATGTGTAGGCAAGCAATAGGCATTGTTAGTTTTTCAAATAACGTAAACGATAAAAAATGAAACGTAAATAGTCAACCTTATAACTTAACTACTTGGTACTTATATTTACTAACTATACGGTTTGAATCATTTTACGACCGATAACTGTGATTGAGTGGTGATTCCGATTGGACATAGTGACTTAACATTATACAGTCAACTCGCGATATAACGAAGCTCGTTATAACGAAAATCTCGATATAACGAATAAAACTGTCGGTCCCTTGAAAATCTCGTGATATAACGAAAAATTACATGTATTTTAGCCCCCTCGATATTACGAAGTTTTTTTGACCAACGCTCTCGCTATGTAACGAATTTTCACAATTTTGGAGCTTAATATTACGAATTTTACGAGTTTCGGCTATGTACAATTATCATACGATAGGATAAATTGCATTTCGTCGTTATTGTGTAAGATACTATTATTAATTACTACTAGCTTGCTATTACGGTGTTTGTTTCGGCGAATATCACGTGATAAGATAAATATGTATGTATGTAATAAAATAAAATGTAATAACCAATAGTTCATATTTAAAATGTATGTTTGTAATTATAATGTGTAATCTAATAAAATATTAATTTTGAATTTTTTTTTAAATCTTGTTAAAATGAATTTTATTGAATTTTATTCTTTCGATATAACGAACTTTCGATATACCGAACTTTTTCCTCGGTCCCTTGAAATTCGTTATATCGCGAGTTGACTGTACAATTATTGCGAAAACTCCGAAGGACTTAAATCAGTTATTTTAAAATAAAATGTTGATGATGCAATTTCTATAAAATGCACTCGAAGACTGTTCGGAAATTTGCATTTAAACCAATTTAATTTGTATGAAACCTAATTTTAGCTTTTTACTAACGGTAATAACTCGTTCAGAAAACACCGGATTATTATTTACTGAGTCTCTAAAATTATACAGAAATTTGAAGAATCGTTGGTTAATGCGCCGAACCGAATGGGATATAATTTTAAAATGTCATATTTGATCTCTTTATGGGAATATTTGTATACAATTTTTAGTGTTTTAAGCTCATCAAGATCCTAATGCTTAGTAATCATTACTGATTTACTCAAAACATTTTTGTAAAACAATAACTGAGGAGTTACATAGTCATTTTTTTATTCAATTGCAAAGCAGTCACTATATAGAAAGTATTGCCCATACTACAATAACACAATATGTAGACGTCTGTCACGAGAACCACGACCGAAAACCGCGCAAGGATTCGTGAAAAGAACTCCATACGCGGTACTCGTTCGATCGCAGGTCCGATACGCAGGACTTTCGTGTACCGGGGCGGGTATCGGTTTTTCGCAGCGGTGATTTCGGTGAGGAATGGGGGAGGAGGTGCACATAACGATCCTCAGGGCATACGTGAATACGTCATACATTACTATTGCTATTGTTGTTATTATTACCGGTGGCATCGTGTACAAATATACGTATATTATTATGTCACACACGGTTTCGACGAGGAGACGACGGTGTGCGAAACCTACAGATGCCCGGTGGTGTATACGGACGGAGTTGATGTCGGGGACCGGTAAACCATAATATGTGTACCGTACAGCACCGAGGAAATACGATACGATTTCAGTCGCGGACACGTCGCACAGTGAGGGCTGCCTGTGCACGGTATTATACGAGTATACACGCCCATACGTCAGGGCCGCGACGGGCGTACGGTGTTTTCGTCGTCTCGCCGGGAAAACGCAAACGGTACGAGCGATGAGAGGGTGCGTAGAGGAAAACGTGTTCTATTTCTTTCACAACCGTTTCCCGCGCGGTCCGCCGTACCGTTTGCAATGCCTGTGTAAGGGTGGGCGGGCGAAGGGCGTTTTGTTTTCAATCGTACGCCATGTGTACTAGGTACCTATTTTTCGTTTGTATTCCCGAGTTTGCTTCGATCATGTTACACGAGTGTTTTTCGATTTCAATCGACGTCCGTTCTCCGCAACCGCGTGCAGGGCGCACGATGATCGCGCGTATTCTGCGGCGCACCTGCGCGCACCCCGCTGCAGTGTCTCCGGTGAAATACCATTGACGACCCATGACCAGGATTCGTCCAGCAGCCGTGATCAGGGGTGGGATTCGGGTGTTTCGAAACGTCGCGATGCTGCTGCGAGCGCTCGAATATCACTCTTGCGCGTACAGCGAGTCCACGGACCGCGTTTTAAAATACGACGCGCAATAACTTGCGTTTATATAAAACATAGACCGCCTAAGCGTACATATCGTCGACATCGGAATTCGTTTGATTCATGTGGGGTGGAGAAAACAAGGGTTCCTGGTGGTCATGCCCTCCCTTAGCTGTTCGTCTACGTCACTCCGCAGCAGCTATATTTCCGCGTGCAATAGCATTTCCTCGTGAAACCTCCACACGATCCAACATAGCTCTTGGCAAGGCACGCGCTGTGGCCTGCGTAGTACGTACACACGTATACGGTTATTGTTAATTTATCTTACCATGTAGTTCCGTACGAGCTCCGTCGAATCTATGCGCCGCCGAATACACGTAGCGGCGTTTTAACATATTCTTAGCCCGAAAACATGCATTTTATAAATATTAAACAGCTATTTTAATTCAGTACCGTCGACGAGTGTATGTAGTACGGTGCAATGTAATAATATAAAGGGTAGTATAATATTATAATGAAGTGACCTCGTCCCAACGATCACCGGTGATTATTCGCAGGCAATCGTGGGGACGGGGGAGAGAAAACCGCTTATAGAGGCACAGCAATATGATATTTGTATGTAAAATATTATTCTAATGCAAGGGAGTGGATACCGAAACCGAAAATAAAAAACCTAATGCACTTCCACAACGCGATCAATCATCACTATACACCAACTACGTGTAGGATCCACCGCACCGTCGAGTACAGCGTTTTATATTATTACGTACGTCGTTACTTTTAATTGTTGTCGACGTCAAATCGTTTTTATTCGTCCACCCCAGGTGCATATAAACCGTTATTATACTCCACCCGGGAATCGGTAAGATGAGGAAGGGGGGGGGTGTTAGACGACTTGTAAAACAATAAATATTCACCGCGACTAGCATAATGTGAGCCGTACACGTTATATTTAACGACGTGCAGCAGAACGAATTTTCCGGGATCGACAAAATACTATATTTGCGTACCCACTTGAAAATCAATTTTCGCGCTATCGAAATTTGTTTACGCTGCTGCTTTGTACAACATTTCGATACAACAGTAACGGCGCTCACCGATAACAAAATATTATGTTGTTCAAGAAATAATATACAATCGAGTGGATCGGCTGTACGTTATAATATAGTTCACGAAAATTCAAGTTTTAAACGCGTATTAAATATTTAGTTTGTTCACGGGAAATAAACATTACAGACACAGCCATGTTAATAGTAGCCATATGAATATTATATATACATAGTTTTTGTTTAATGGTAATCAGAATTTTCTATAGAAAAATGTATGTGAAAACTGAAAACACAGAAAATAATTAATTCAATTTATCTCGTTTCAAAAAAAAATTGTATTTATGATTTTTTTCTTTGGTTTGCCTATTTTTATGAAAAAACCGCTGTGAAATTCTGAACATCATGTATATTATAAAAATATAAATGTAACAGCAATAATGAAATCACAAAAATTTGTAGTGTAAACCGTATGTGTTGTAGTCAGTGAAGATAACCTATAATATTATATTATTCTATAAGTTGCGTGATTATTTTCAATTCACCGGATTCGGTCTACGAGATGAAAGAAAATATTAAAAGTATCGAAGATAAATAACTCAGAATCAAAAAAAATCTACAGACGGTCCGAAACGTTCAAACGGATCGAAAATATTTTTTAATAATTTTGAGTGCTGAAAATATTTTTATATCGTTTTACGCTTTAACTGAATGAAATCCATAATTTTATTCTTTGCGGCAAACATTTAATTTATGTTTTTTCAAACATTCGAACAATTAGACGCATACGTTACATATATATATTATATATATATATATATATATATATATATATATATATATATATATATACACACATAAATACACACCCACACGCACTGCAAGTTTTCAACTTGATTCAAGTGAACGGATTGCCTTTTAACAACTACTGTAATCGAGGTCGCATGGTCCTGTATAGTTCATACTTATAATAAATTCAGGAAAACAGATAATTTGTTGTTGAACAACTTAAATCATGATTTCGTGAAAAGCAAAAGCTATGCTGATGTATAGTACGTTTATATATATATATAAGCCACACATTGAAACTTTTCGAATTAATTACATTTTCATTTCCATTGATGTTTCGTCAGCTGCATCGGGTTACAGACAACAGTTTTACTGTTGCTGAGCTAACTCTTGAACGTCCACTGTCGATAATGAACAGTCTTTTGAAGACAATGCTCTACATTATAATACGACATATAGTGTAAAAAGATTATTCGACTATAATATTGTATTTTAATGGGTCTTAAATGTGTGCAGTACAATAGTACAATAATATGTTTATAACTGGCACAGAAACAACGAATGTGTATCGTTACACACCGAACAATAATATTATTGATTTGCCATACACGCGCACATCAACTAGAGATATCCGATATAATGTTTATTACCGGTTAGTAACTTTTCGTCGAATATTTCAAAACTGACAATTTTAATGGTTGCAGTATCATATCGTTTCATGTGGTTTTTGTCGAAAGAAAAAAAGAAAGAAATAATGCTATAATAATTATTTCGTCAAAAGTGAAAATGTATCTGCGGTCCGTGATATTTCAAAATCACATACCATTTCGCCGAACAGAGCGTAGAAGACGAGCGAATTATTACTATTTGCGCATCAATTGAAATTTCTGGAACCGTGGAAAATACGGAACGAAAAGTTGTACGATACGAAAATTTAGTATCAAAAAAACTGTACACGCGTCACAATCATGACCGGAGCTATCGCGAGTACGTGCGTACGGTCTGCGTGTACAGCTTAATATTACAATAATAATAATAATAATAATAATAATATGACACGCGCACATACACTAGTGCGCGCGCGCGTACACAACATAATCCTACTTCTCCTGTTTGCCGTTGGCCGGAACAATGAATAAGGAAAGAAAACCTTAAAACACCGTAGGCATATCAAAGCGATTTCACAATATAATAATATAGTCCCGTCTCCACGCGAATGTTTGAGCTTTCTGTTATAATAACAGTAATGGTAAAAAAGAAAAATCGCTCTAAATGTACGCGCACAAGTCCGCGTGTACGTACATTATTTAATTGTTTTGCGTACGACGGCGCAAAAAAGTTTATAAAAAAGAAAAACCAATAACAAAACATTTATAATTATCGCACACGCATGCATTATTTTATTTACATGGTACAATATGTTTGTGTATTAATATTATATGCATCGTTCGCAGTGAAATGCTTGCCGAGCATATACGTTACAAATTATAATGTGTGCGCGCGGCTAGTACGTCTGTACGTCGCGTCGTTGTCGGGCGCGACGAACAAAAACCGAATAACGAATTGTGACCGATTGCCGGAACGAACGTTGGTGAAGTTTGCGTCTCTTTGTTTTTATTTTCTTCTTCTATTTCAGTTATTATTATTATTATTATTATCACTATTATTTCGAATACCGTGTTCTAAAAATAAAAAAAATACACACTATTGTCCACGTACATGTGAGCGAACGGTTCGTATTTTTAATTAGAGATACACTCGGCGGCGATGTTCGTCCAGGGCAAAGAGAAATAATAATAAAGAGAAGAAAAAAATCCACGCCGCCCGTTTGTGGTGGGAAATCGTTTTTTATTCTTTTCGGAGGAAATGGGTGCATATTATATGCTTTCGATTAATTTTCATATCCAACAACATACCGTACAAAAAACGGTTGAGGGCGCAAATCGGGGCGAGGGAGTAGGTACCTATATATTATATACAAGGAGCTTAGTGAATCAGCTTTTAAACATAACAATAACCTCACCTTACCCTTCGGGCTAACATATTTCTAATACGTGTTAATATGTTTACCATTTTTTTTTCTCATATCATTCTTTCTTGTGTCATCGTTTTCCATATTTACTTTTCTAGCCCCTGCCACCCTGACCTAACCTAACCTAACCCCACACTTAAAGGTAAGACCACAGTTGATCCCAAGTCGCGACATTTGCCGCCGAACTATCTATAATTGGAATGGCCAAAGATATGAATGTCGTGTGCCAGACTATATGATGAAAGAAATATTTAAGAGCCAAGGAATGAATCTGAAAATTGATTTTAAGACTTAAAATATCTTAAACCATCATTTGGATATTTGGAAAATACTTTTGCAATTTATATTATTGAACATGAATTAACATTGATATAACCTATTTTAACGGATATAGCCGTTTTAGAAACGTTGGAAGGTGTAACTACCTGAAGCAGTTCAAATACTGTTGTTGTTGTTCTTTATTGGACTCTATGAACCATGTGCCCACTAAAATATCCAAAAACTACACTTGGCTTTCAAAAATGAATATACATTTTTGGAACAACATATTCTTGCTAGAATTTAATCACACTTGAAAATGAAAACAATAAAGTCTAAAAGTCGCTCAAATTAAGCAGCTGATCATCTAACCGATTTGTTGACAACTACTCTTACAAAAAATAATCCAGACTTCAAAAGCTTACAAAAAAAAAAGAAGATAAGTATTATAAGAAACGTAATATATCGATGTTCATCAATATCATACGTTATATCAAAAAATCCATATTTTTTCGAAAAATATTTGCTATTCAAAATGTTTTGCGTCCTACGATTAGACGCGAACCGCATGCGACTATTACGCGAATCGCGTTTAGCCACCCCTGATACATTATCTATATAGCCTCGGCGTCGGGTTCGGACGAGGAAAAGTGGTAAAAGCACAGAAGTAAGACGCGGCCTCGATGACGTTTAACACACTTCGAGTCGTATATACTCGTACACGTGCACATGGCCCACACCTTATAAATGATTAAGATGCTCTTTGAAAAACCTCGTCGTTCCGCTGCCACTGCACCGGTGTAATGGAATTGTCGTGTACCCGGCGTTAGGTGTGTACGTTCTCCCGTGAACGCGTAATGATGTATCGTTATTTTTTAAAGTCCATACGCGCATATTACATATATAGGTACCGTATAATTGAATATTTTTTAAGCGCGAGATAATCAATATGGTAATGTATAGTATATTTCCTGGGCATCTCAAACTTTCGCGGGTAATAGCCATACGGACTGAGCTTGATCGGCGGTAAGTATATAGATAGGATGGGGAATGAGCTGCTGCAGGGGTATTGAGCGCCTCGACTTTAGATATCTTAGCGCATCCCTTACAGGTTATTTAAAGTGTTACATGGGCACATATTGTAATTAAAATAATTAAGTATTCTTCAGAATAAAACGGACGTGAGCCCAATCTTACAATAAGTATATACATGACATTATAAATGTGAATAATGTAATACAAATGAAAAGTCATATGATATGGATACAGACTGTAGTGAGTGACAAACTTCAGTACTTAAATTATTTAATGATTGTATGTATCGTTCCTAAAAATAAATCATAGGCTAAGTACTTGTCATACGACATTTCTCCGGATAGAGAAGAATTTTTAGCAAAGTCAGTGGTTGTGAGAGGAGATATATACGAGTATGTAGGTCGTCAATGTACGTGTTATATTCACTTCCTAGTTATTATACCTAACGGATTGATTTTTATTGACGACAACGTCCTTTGTTACAATATCTTGTGATTTATATAAATAATATAGACGATAACAGAAACCTACAAACATAGTCCTTTGCTGTTAAGAGGTGAAAAAAATATGAATGGTTATAATATTTTAAAATAATATTAATCGTGTGATAGTGGACAGTTTCCACCCGACGTGCGTAATGTGTCGTGTTTGCATTTCACTATATACATGCATAATAACATATATATATACATATATATATTTATACATATATGGGTAAAATAATAATTAATACTGAAAATGCAACGGGATAATTTATTGGTGATTATCGATCTACCTGCAGTTAGACGGGCGATCGAGTACAATTTTTTATACTGAAATTATTCGGCAAAATTGTTTTAATAAAATAAAAGTTTATTTATTGCAGCGCGTAAGAAGAAGAAGTATGTCGTAATGACATGACAGAAGCGAATTCCGCGTTTTGACGGCCGTAATTTGTTTTTGTCAACCCTTCTTTCCATGGAAAATTACTTTTTTCTCTTTGCTCATTACAAATACGCCGAGCGCGCAACATAATATATTATAATATTAATTTAAACAAATTTGCTGTCCTCCTCTGCCTCCGCTCATTTCCTTCGCAGCCGTAAAACAAACTGTCGTCTCAGACTGAAACCTACGCCTGCACCGGGTGCCTATTGCCGCGTTGTATCGGAGCTGCGCGGTAAATGGTGATGATAATACGTCTTAGCCCGACAAAATCATTTTGGTTCGAGACCGAAGCATATTTTCTCAGCAGTTTCTAATAGTCTAAGTCTTTTTTTATTTCACTTCGTACTGAGATGCGCCAAAAAACAATGACATTTTTCGATTTTAGTATCAAAATATGGTCGAATTACTTTTAAAACCCCCATTTGTTATCAGTGTGACCGGTTGGTTAGCTACACGTCGTATGTTTTCCGTAAAATATATTCAAAGGCCTACGACTATCAATCATACACCGCGTGCTCATTTTCAAATGTTCAAAGCGTGTTTATTTACAGTTTAGCAACTCATTTCAGACGCGGAGAGATGATTTGAACTCCAATGAGGTACATGCGTGTACTGACGTTATCCGCGATTAAAATTGTTCACCATGTTCGGGGACCCGAACATTACACTATCGGTCGTTAGCCGAAATGGAACGAGATACAATGGACGTGTAGCGGGTACTTTAATGACGCACGATGTTTTTTTTAATAATTCCAGAAACGCGGAGCGCGTTTTTGCTTCCGCGTGCGTCGGAGAAAAAAACTAAGTCGTCTAATAGATCCAGTCGCATAAAAACCACAATTCAATGTTGTGTAATTGATTGTTATTATTGTACGATTCTTGTTCAATTTTGATTTTTTTGTACATCATTGTGTTGTGTAGTGCAAAACAGTATAATGCTTATTTAGCAGAGCGAACCAAATCGATATACTGTAATAAATAGTTCAGATGATGTGAGGAGTGACTTAGTATACTTATGGAATGCACTTGTGCACTGTAGTCTGTAATAATACAAAAGTAATAAAAACCAAACTGATACGAGTTATGTATTGACGACTAGACTATACTGTCTGATGCCTAAACTGTTGCGAAAACTTTCAATATACGCATATTGATAAAATATATAATAATACGTTTGGATCTTCCACCGAAATACGTTTCGTTTAGCCGTTCCGTACGTTTTACTGATTTTTGCCATTGTTGTTCGCAACGTTTTCGAATATTATTATTATTATTATGAATTCCCGCGAGTAAAACTTTTTATCGCACCATTTATATTCGATGTATAGAGCTTTGAGCTTTAAGCATTCAGAGCACTTTACTGTACTCTAAAAATTGTTTTACGATATTAAAAAACAGGTAATTTTAAGACCAGTAATATTTTTACTACCGCTTAGAGTCATTAAAATGAATAGGTAAAAGTACATAAGCCACGAAAAAAGCATATAAAAACGTTCTTTCGAAAAGTGAATTCATTTTCACCTTTTGTTTTCGAACACTATTTATCTTAACCTGACACATTTGTAACATTTAAATTTACATATAAATCGCACAAAGCGTCTAAAAATCAGTTTATCCACACTGAAGATGAATTACTGTTTAAATTCAAAATGTTACGATTTAACGACTGTATTTATAATTCTGTATTATAACAGATATTATCGACGTGAGCGCGCATTGTCAAGGCGCACTGCAGTATATATAGTCTTTTGATCCGACGTAAAGGTTTTGCAGGGTAACGTGTACAAGAGAGTCCTTTGATGTGTCTCGTTTTGTAATATTCTTAACTGCGAAAGGGGCGGCGACGAAGAAAAATGTTAATTATCCACATGACTTGACATACAATCCAACTTTATATAGTTTATATATATATATATATATATATATATACGTCCCATGCGTATGAACAAGTCCGTATATACGAGTAATTGATGGATTTTCCCCAACGTTTTCAAAAAGAGCTATTCGCATATTTATTGGCTCTTCGAGTTAAGTTCTTTAAATATCTATATTAGTCAGTGTAATAGCGTATATTATAATGGTTGCAGTTTCAACATCGTTATTAGCTTATGATATTATGCGTATTATACGTGTCAGCGTGCGTATTCTCACTGGAAATCTGCAGAACTTTCGGATCTATAGCTATGGTATATCTATACAGCGCTATTGGAATGCGAATAAAAAAATTATCTTCGATAACCTTTTGATCGAACAGTTCTCGAGGTGTAGACACAGACGAATTCACTTTGAGATAATATTATATAATATTATTATGATACGATCAGCAGCTCTTGTTTGCATGCGGACGTATATAAACGGTTGAAGAGCAGATTCACGAGGTAGAACTGCGCGCACGGAATCTCGCATTCCGGCTCGAGTGGATAAAACGATAATATTGTATCGAACACATAATATATTATAGCGGTTTTGAATTATATTTGTTGTTTGCTTTACCGAATCTTGTCGCGTCCATGTACCGCACGGTAGGAGAAGACGGCTCTCCTCATTTGGACGCGGACTTGACTCGAGATTGATTCGAGTAACGCGATATCGTTGGGATCGTATATACGTACACTCGGCGGTTCGGGTGAAATACATTAGTTGAGTACTCGGTTTGATTGCAAGTCTCCACGCGGGGATGTTCGTGGCGATGCCGACATGGCTCGATTTCCGGCGGTAGTTTTTCGTAGAGGAAAACGCCCCGCGAATAAACCGTAATCGTTTTAGACGATTTGTCGAACAGACCGTGGCGTGTCACGTACAGACGATTTTGTATACGTACGTCTGCACGTGGTGTCGTCGGGCGAAGTTATTATTTCAGCATTATAGTATCTCTATAATCTATACAACATAATAATATATACTCTCTACTTACCAGTAGGGTAAGTAAACGTTTTATCCAGATAATAATTTATTGATTGAGAAAACAATAGCGTATTATGTGAGCCAAATCGTGTTGAATTTAAATTATACTAATTACTTTCAACGTCAAATCTTATGGCTGATCTCAAAATAAGACATAATCAATCCGTGCCTCGTTCATATGAAAATTATTTATCTGAAAAACTGTTGAAAAATAACGATTCTAAGAACAATCCAAATTCAGATAGCACGATATCTACACTAAAATACACCTAAGACCAATTTGATAAAGATAGGTATATTACTAAATTAACTAACGGATTTTCAAAGAAATATTCGAAAATATAGGAATAACAAGAACAATTATTCGAATGTATATAATAGCTTTGAATAGCTGTGAAACATATTCATCCTAAAATACAATTCTACATAAATAATGCTCTACTTGGTGTACCTATTTATATTGTTTTTGTGCGTTACACAATCATTTTTAAAATTAACTTCTTTCAAATAATTTATCTTCTTTTTTTGGTATCCAAACAAACGATCAAACCTACGTATATAGCCGAAAATCTCTGGAAATGTCTGCGGCTGTGGATTTCGTGTAGCCGATCTTATATCGCTATTGCGTCATCGTTACGTCAACGAGCGCCCATGGTAAACCGCGGTATAAGATTTTTTGGTTTTTCGCCTGAAAATAGATCCGGACACCTGGACGTGGTAGGCTTCTGACAGAGATAGCTGCAATCGTTCTACCGTTTTAGCCGTGGTCGAAACAAGCTGTAGAACAATAACAGATATTGTACTACGCTGCGTGTGGTAGACTGCAGGCCCGGGTGAGCACGATTGCAATAATGATCATGACACTATTTGCACACACACACACACACACACACACACACACACACGTACCTATTATGCACGCGCACGAGTGTTAGATGTGCAGGTAAGTGTATACGGTTATGTGAAGCGTTTGCGGCGCGCTGATTCGCGTACCTGTGCAGGTTTCATCGAGAACTCCAGCGAGCAGACCGCCAAGATTACCCCGTCTTCGGGCCCGTACAGCCAAAGTCGAATGGAACGCGACGACGATGACAATATCCGTCCAGGAAATCGATTTCATCCCAGATTTCTACGCGTAAAGTTGTCCGTATCACTCGCGTCTCGCGAAAATTCGACATTTCCCCACGCACCCTCGACGTGAAATACTCGTATTATAATCGGTTTTTTTGGAACTTTGAACTTTATAGGTTATTCCGCAATTAGCTTCACAATAAATATTCTAAACATTATAATCTTAAACATTTTTACGTACCGTCCAAAGACCAATCATATTTTTATCATTTCACTAAGGGCTAATTATGTGAACGTCGACGTATAATCGTGTTTTGGTACTTAAATTGTTGCTTTAATAACCAATCATTCCGTCGTATGCATAATACATGACGTGTTCTGCATGCGTCGTGAACAATGTTCTGCTTTGTCTTGCCAAAAACAGTTTTAAACTTTTTCCAGAAGAGTTATTTATTTAAAAAAAAAAAATAAATATGGAAACAGTTAGTTAAAATAATAATTTAGTAATTCGGGACACAAGATTATATAAAATGTTAGTGATGAAAATACCTAATTTATTGTATAGATGAAAATGGCACAACATTTTGCCGGGCCCAGTGCTTTTTACACGAATATATAATATCTAGGAGTAGATTTAAGACTTAATGGAAATAAATTGTTTTTAAGCCATCCTGGTCCAAAAAATTTTTCCTCGAGAAATAATAGATTAATACTCGTATTATTTATTATTTCAAAAGCTCAACGTGGGCCGTTAAACATATTTTTATAGCCAACTCCATTATGTATAATTTTCATTTCGACGTCATATCGATTATAGCACTTTTATCACTTTTACGGCTTCTCAGTCGGGACAGTCCAGCAGAAACGAGACTATGCGTGGTTCGTCACAGACTATATAAATGAAAAAAACCGTTGCAAAATCCTTATTTTATCCGTGAAAACCCGTGTGATCGCCAACGTGGATGACTGTCTCTAACTCATTTCCATGAGGTGGTAAGACCTATCCTGAAAGCTCATTTACGTCATGAGACGACGAATGTCTTACCGGCCATCCGACTCGTGTGGAATCAGATTTTGAACAGACACCGCAAGTCCGTATAAAGACAAACATCTTAACGACTGACCCGCGCTGTCAGCGTCCGTGAATAATCGAACACATATTGTTGACACTGACCAGTCACATTTTCGAAAATAAATACCTATATTAGAGTTTTAATCACTGAAGCCAATAGTTTTCGCTCTCCATTTTCAACAGTAATAAGTTATTACATAAAAGCTAAAGGTATTTTTAGCGCAACCCACATTTGTGAGCAAACTTAGCATTTATCTTCAAACTATAATTTTCTTTCAAATTAAATTACACGTTTAGTAAAAGAAAACATGATGCTTACTGAATGAGTTTTTGTCGTAAGAAATATCGATTAAAAATGAAGTTTAGAAAAATAAAAAGCAGTGTATAAAAAAATAACAAACGTGGTGTCAAAAAATGAAGGATTTCAAATTAATGAAAAAATGTCCGATATTTTAGAATGACAATCCAATGGAAAATCTTTTAAGACTTGAAAGCCAACGACTTCAAGTACTAAAAATTCGCTCCAATAACATCTGTTGAGTCGAGCGTTCGTTTTCAGGGGACAATAATATTTATTAGAGAACAGTCGTCGCTCATTTACATTTGAAAATATTCTAAAAATTTAAATCACACAATGCAATTAATTTAGGAAAGATTTTAATAATTATCAAACCATAGACACAATATGCATTTATAATTGAAACTTTCGTTTTTTTTTTGTTTTATTAGACGAAAGCTTAGAGAAGAAGAAATGGAAATAATAAATAATAATAATTTATAGTAAAAAAATTTGTAATTTTTGGTTCTTTTATGAAAAATAATATATATATATATATATATATATATATAAAAGCATATTTTAGCATTTTTTCATATTTTTAGAGCACATATGATAATTTTTAATGGCATAAATGCATTCATATTTGAAAATTAAAATGAAATATTGTGAACAAAAATATATTTACCGAAAACACTCAAAAATTGTCGGTGTGATAATAGATTACGTGTGGTTTGATGTACAACGCACACAGCATATTATGCGGGAAAACTAAAAACACATAAATCAACGGTACCCGGTGCTCGATTGATTTTTCGTAAAATTATTATTTTATACATTTACGCATGCAATGAGAATAATGCGAATTGAATAACATTATTAAATTTGGTCGATAAAAAAACAATAAATTAATAAAAGTATGAAAATCGTTTTCGACGTTTGACTTGAACGATACTACTTTTATATTCCTGTGCGGTCCACACCACTACACATTTCTGTAGCTATCTTCCGAGGCTGTCGTGTTTAAGAGTTTGATGTTGTAAAGTAAATAGAAAATGTTATAACCTGCTGAGTGGTATACACTATTTGGTATGGTAGTGGTATGCATATATGTGCACTGTAGGCGTTCTGTTGTCGGATTCGTCGAACGGGCGGGTGCTAATAAGGTGCTCATTATGCTAATTATGCTTAACCGGCTGTTTAACGAGTAAAATATAACATTATATTATTATATATACCTGTGCACCGAACGCGCGTTTTATCGTGAAACAATACTCGGTTGTTATTTATCATTCAATGGTAAAACCCGAGGGATTTAATCGAATCAAACGAAACCTCAATACTACACAGATTGATCAAAACCAACAAAAAATATATGTTTGTCCCGGCCGTTTTAATATATTTTTCTCCGGTCACATTCTCTCGTCAACAATTTAATAGCATCAAGCCGCCGTGCATCCGTACACAATATTATCGTACTCGTATATTAATTACCCGCACGTAATTACCCGTACGTCATAACGTGGGCGTGTTTTCCGTGTACAAATATTTTGTTCGTCAGGCGCAGTCATCTTCTTGGGCCTTGGCTGAATCGTAATCATGGCGCTTCGAAGGTAAAATTGGTCGCACGTGCGACAGCTTTTTCAACGGATTTACAAAAGTCAGGAGGAAATTAATATCGTATACGAGTTACGTACGTGGTTCGAGGGCTGTATAATTTATTGGGTGTCCCGAGAACGGAGAAAACACTGACGTGACGAACAAGACGGGTGAACGGACAGTTTGTACTGGCTATCGTCTAATTTGAAAACCATGGACACTTTGTGCGACAGCAATGATATATGGTGATAATTTATTATAATTTGATGATGGCGATTGAGAATATTTTGATCAATTCTTTTGACCGACCGATCAGTATGAATTTGTTAAAATTCAGGAGTACGTTCATATTTTGAAAACAACAAAGTGAAAAAGAAAACTAATTGAAAACGGTTATGAGTACTTACGATTTTACGTAATTATATCACAAATATTCGTTGGAAGTGTTCTAAATAGTTACTTGTTTTAGTAAAATAACAACGAATATAAATTAACCGAAAGGCGGTAAGTTTTATTGGTGATACTTATTGATTATTAGATTACCTAATCATTTTTATATGTATGTATGATGTTCGCTCACGTTACATCTATACCATATTAGTTATTATTATTATTTATTAAATAGAAAATATTGCATATAAATATAACATAATATATTGCATAATGGGCCAGCAAGCTCACGTGGGGGGTTACAAGTATTCACTATAACAAAATACCGGTTTTATTATATGATACGTTCATTGATTTGTTTTGCAAGCTATTTAGAATCTATATACTTGAGATAGTTAACACATAAAAATTTAAAACAATTGACTTAGAGTTCTGATGATATGAAATAAATAATATAGGTGAATGATCATCGGCTTGTTGTAGCAGTCACTCCGTTAGTTTTAGTTTGAACATAACGTAATTTAAATAATCACGCAATTCATACGGTAGGTTATTACTTATTATAAATATTTGGACCAGTATGAAATGTTCTTACTACCTACAACGGCTGCAAACTGTCCGTGGTTTTCACTCTTTTGGGTTCACTGTACTAGTAACTAATAGCGCCCTTCAACCACACGACGAATTCCCTTTAAGTTGGATAATACACTTCAGTATAATATTAAAGCAGTCAACACGAAATCGGTTCGACTGAAGGCAGATTTTCTGGTTGTACACGCTTATATATATATATAAGACGGAGACAAACACGTGTACGTGTGTGTGGCTTCCTCTTAAGACGATACATCGGATTGTTGAAATCGACACGATTAAACGCATACGTCGAATGTTTACTCGATATGCATGGATCATGAAGAGCAGTATATTGTACGTCTCCGATGGCGGTGGTGGTGGTGGTGGTGGTGGTGGTGGTGGTGGTGATAGCAGTTACATCGTCTTTTTTGAAAAAATAAAATGCAATGTCGCAAAAAAGCTGATCAGCTACACACTCCTCGTCAAGCGAAATTAGCATATACACGGAGCATGTTTTTGATTGTCATAAAATATAATCCACCAAATGCATTTAGTCATTCGTACATAATTCGAGATAATTCGATTCAGAGAATGTCTGTAAAAAAACTTGACTTATTAACATTACAACCGAGTATCACTTTATATATTTTTTGCTTTTATTCCCACGACCGCCAAGCCGTTACGATTCGTAACGCTTTATCGTACTGGTCGTATTCAAAGAGCGGGTTAGTCATCGCAAAAACACGTTGTTCCACGCGCGTTCAAATAAAACAAAAATACATTTCTTAAAAACCTTTCAGCCGTGAATATTATCTTTCGATTATCCGCGATTACATACCACGCGTAGTCGTAATTATTTTATTATTATTATTTTTTCGATTCGAAAATCATTTAAAACGCTTGTGCCCGCGCACGTATTTATATTTTTATTTCAATTAATTATTCGACTGGATCATCAGTGGCGGCGGCAACGTTATAATACATGTACTTAAAGAGCGCGCGTGTATTATCCGTGATCCGCGTCGCCAGTCATGATGATGATCCAGAGTCGACGCAACAAGTGCGTATAATAGTAATCGTAGTAATTCGTAATAATGATGATAATAGTAATAATAATAATAATAATAATTATACATCATACCCTAGGTAATGGTATAGGTGTATATTATTATAGTGTACGGAACAGACAGTCCATTGGTTGCGTACCTACCTAAATATGTATACGTATACAAAATATGACGACGAGAGACGGACCGGGTGTGCGTGTCGTATACACACGCGGTCGAAGACTCGATCCGAACCAGCGGCCAGGAGAACGTGAACGACGGGGAAGGCTAAAAAGTAATGTTGTGAGAAATATCGAAATACGACGGCGGCGATGACAACGGTGGAAATCGACCAAACCGGTATATAGGTATATGACGCCGTAGTCGGTCGACTGGAGCCTGGCTATAATATGCACGCGTATAATATATATATATATTGGTGCCTATATATTATTATTATCATCATGCGCGCGCGTACAGGACTCGCGGACCGTATTATATCGACTCCGGGTACACTAGCGCATAAACGCGTACGTATTTAATATATATATATATATAGGTACATGAGCGTTAAGCCGTCACCGGCTCCGGATAAACGAGCTCATGGGAGATTTTTTATTTTCTTCTTTCCAACCCTCCCCCCCCCTTCACCCCCACTCTTCCGCCCGACGAAACCAGTAACCGGGTAACGACGGGCTGCCGAAAGACCGCGACAGCTATCCTGTATACATACATACATATATATAGATATACATACACGTGTAATACATAACGAGGTATACGTACCGTGTACAATATTATTATATGTTGTATTATACACGCGCACTGCAGCAGACGACGAGCAGACAACAAACGATAGGCCACGCTGCCCGTAGCGCGTATATATAAATGTATAATATGTACGTATAATACGCGTTTCGTTATTATAATAATATATTGTTATTCGATAATGTAATAACGACACGTACATTATAATATTACCGTGGTATTGTGTGCGCGCGAGCTATGGCGGTCGTTCCGAGGGGGTTCCCGCGGCGGATTTTCAAAACGATCTTTCCGTGCGCTGTAAAGAATACCTACTATAACATGTTACCTACGCGTTATGCGTGATTTTTCGTTATACTTTTACATAAATTACACGCGTTCGTATGAGATAGTATGCGCAGCGTACGGGAAACGCGTGTCCCGCCACAGTTAAGCACCCCTCCTGTGTGCATACGTACCGACTAATATTTCATACGCGCGTTTTAGCAACCAGCGATTCCATGAAATAATCCGACGACTAAATTATTATAATAACGATATTCTTTGCCGCCGCCGCGGTTATAGGCATACGAACCGGCTGCGATAATGATATCTCGACAAGACGCGTGGTATTCCTGTTATTTAAGTAAAACTTCATTGTTAAATACCGGATTTTATGGATTTTCGTAAAAATGAAATATAAAATCGCGAAATAAAATAACATACGATTGCACCAACAAGGTCAAATTATACACCTATAATGTGCGTAGTACACTCGAATAATTGTGTAAATTAACGATACTATCCCGACGAGTTACCTGGAGGGCTCTTCAATCTGTTTTTCTTGTCATTATTGTCACTATACTAATCGACTAAGCATATAGTTTTTCTGTCGTAACATACTGTCGAAATCGAATACTAATTAAAATAAAAAGTGTATACGAGTATAGTAGTAGGGGACCACCGTTCTTACTTGCCACTTATCATTGATAGATTATCCAAACGATACAAATCCTTTATAGATACGTAAGTGTGCAGCTAAGTCGGCAATTGATTTGTGAGATTATTTTTTTCTAAGAAATCATATTTTCAATCATTAGCGATAAAAAATTTCGCACAGCGTCAGTAACAAAAGCGGTCCCTTAATCATGATTCGTGTTCGTTACGGAAAAAAATCATCGATAATATAGGTCATAGGATGATATAGATGAACTGAATAAGATAACAAAACTGTTCAAGTATTATATTAAGTACACATAATAAAATTAACGTTAGCACCAAAGCCGAACGATGTCAGCTTGCTTTTTATGTTTTAAAATTGAAAGTTTTATGGAAAAATAGGTCGATGATCGGAGCAATATCCTACTGGTCGAGATCGTGTGGACGGACGCAACAATTAAAAATCAAAACACACATTTCAGTGGGACCCGTCGGCTTTCCGAAGAAATAAATAAAAATAAACATTAAAACCACTACACATTCCTCGTTTCGCTCGGAATCTAAAAATAAATAGTAATTGAAGAAAATAATAACGATCGATAATATACTGCGCGTACCCACAGGAGGCGGCGCAGTTATTATAATATAAATTACTGTCCACAGCCGAGTATCATTACACGCGAGTCATGAGCGCAACGCAGTCAAACATAATTAAAATTCTTCGCGCAGATACATTTATAACAGGCGGAACATTTTTGGAATTTTCCTATCGGGGCGGCGCGGCGTTGCGTCGTTACACTGCCGGTGGACTATCGTTTTCGGAGTTATTTAGCTCGGGACGTTTACGCGGGCCGGAGATACCTATTAATCGTGCGCGTTACGGGTCGGGGGTCGGGAATCCCTGGACAGCCCTGTACATGCACAGGGTGTCCCACGAGGGCGTATTACGCGTATTGTGTACGGTATAAGTCCAGTGGCGCAATTTCGATGAAAAATCTAGGGCCGTGTAGCACCCACGAAAAATACAAGTTTACATAGGTTATAGATACAAATAAAAAATATGAAAATAGTAAAATTAAATAATTCAAAAAAAATCGGTAGTTATCACAAACTTTTATACATAATCCTTCACTAGTGTCTAGTGTTATAATTTTACCTAGATTTTAATGAGAAAATCATGGACTCCACAATTATGATAGTTATTTTGACGCAGCTGTTCATGTACCAAGTACCAACAGAGAAAAATTTCATGTGGAATTATACCTTTTATTTACATCGACAATTGATAAATTTTTTTATTGACACAAAAAAATACTCTTAATATTATTTTTTAAGACTGCATTAACATAATAAAATTATTCTATCGCATTGTGCTGCAAAAACGGAGATAACTTCATTTTTGTCAATTTTACAAGAAAAATGTTTTTCAATATATACAATTGATACATTAGTAAACTGTTCCATGAAGAGACAAATTATATAGGGTATCATAATACATGATGTAATGGATTTTGCAATAACAGTATAATAATGAATAGGATTTTAGGATAAACTATTTAGTATTCACTTTCTGTTCAGAAAACCATACGCGATAAACAATTTGGCGATGCTAATTTGAAAACTGGGGGTGCTAAGCACCTTCAAGCCTCCCCTAATTGCGCCTGTGGGTATAACGGAAAACCCGGCTCACGGCCGTTTTGGATAGACGAATTTTCGAGGGACACCCTGTACAGCACGACGTCACATGACCGCACGGTAACGTATAAAACTTATCGTCTATGCGACTCCGCCGTTTGTTTGGGTCGTAGTTTTTCACTTTTCTCCGCGCACCATTTCACCCAATCGAGATACAGCTATAGAAATCTATACTGTCTCCGATTCAATTTCGCTTTCGAGGCAACATTTTTAAAATTTGACACGCAAATATTAGTGCCGTATTATAACGACGTATACAATAATAATATCTAATAACTTATGTAATCGCATCTCAGTAGGAACCCAAAAGAGTGTGAGGAGTCCGGCATCTTGCTGAACAGTCGTTTGAGAGTCCCGAGCGTCATCCAAACTATTTTTATTAATTTATTTTTTCCGGTACATACATAGCGATGACGGCCGCCAGGAACAATTTTTTATTTCTAGGAAAACGTCAACGTATATACTTTTACTGCACAATAGCTGTCGCGTTTCTTTTTCCGAAAAAAAAAAAAAATAAAATATGTTTTACCGCCAGTCGTATACGCCCGTTTTCATTTATTTATTCGGTTTTTTTTTCTCTCTGCGTTATTGTATAAATATCATCGTTTGACCGCCGCAGTGCGTTCGCTGGATAAAATCCGCCTGCCGGTTGCAGCTCATTACGGTCGCTAAATCGAACACGTCGGTCCGGTGACCGGTTTGGGGCGAAATAAGAATTTGATAAAAAAAAAAACTTAAAAAAAATAAGCCCAAATACTTTGACAAGTGAGAGTTAGTACTGAAAAAAACGTTTGGCCGACTTGCAGCTTGACGCGGGCGGCGGCGGCGGTGGTGGGAGATCGTGCGGCTACCGCGGTTAAATAAAATATTTATACCGTGTTCACGCCGCGTTTGTTTCTTACAATATTTTATTCTTCCCGACCGTGCGTGGCCACCGAATATTATTATCTTTCTGGGAAACGGGAGTTTTAATTGAAAGACTTTGTTTTTATTCGCTCGACATGGAACATTCGTCATCCAAACCAGAATAACCTGTACGGCACGCCGGAACCTACCGGAATATTTTCCGTGAACAACTTCGAACAGGTAATAAATATATATATATATATATATGTTGTACAGATACTTCATTAACCGTAAATCAATGGGATTTGTTTCTCTCGTCCCCCCCCCCTTTTCCACGTTTTTTTATTTTATTCCGTCTCCCCACCCCCCGACCATCAACGTAATGAATTACCTACCGATCGTCCGTTAATTTGTTTAATTAAGTCTTTGTTTATGACCGGATGGTAACCACGTGTGCGTCCACGTAGCCACCACCACAGCCACCACATGTGCGTATATATGTTTAAAGGATATTATAATAGGATAGGTACGCACACACACACACACACACACACACACGCACACATGCACAGGCACACGCACGAGCTCGAACAATTACAATTCGATACGAACCTAACCCGTTCTAAAATGCACTTGTGTATACACTGTACACGTACCCGGATGGTCGTCGTTAGTGTACCGCGGAGTAATTATTATTATTTTAATATACAATTTCGATGTAATTTGTACCTACACTCGGCGAGGCCTTTGATTAGCGGACACCGCTGTTGAGGTAATAACGCGTCACGAGCAATACGTCCGTGGAAAACGCAAGACAAATCGTAAGGACGTCAACGTACAACAACACGTGGACACGAAATAAATCAATAACCGTATAAGACATGGGCACCTACATGTATAATAGCCAATAGGTAATGATAATAAGACAGACAATAAATTACACGTTTTGTTGTTCAAATAGTTTGTATACGTGCGCGGTGCGCGCCGTGTAAATGCAATGTTTGATACAGCTTGTGTATTGTAATAAATTATTTTTCAATCGTTTTTAACGCGTTATGATCATCGATTAAATATTCAACCTAATCATTCGCACGGAACGGCATATTATAAATTAAATCCGTACGAATATCGTTTTAATTTTTGAATTAATTAGGCTTTACGTACTACCCATCACGAAACAGCCCGCGTATTTAACGCACACCTACCAAACGTATCCGGTTATCCTAATCGTTCGGTTCTTTGCCGATTGAATTCGACTTTTTCATTATTCGTAGTGGGCCACGTCTATTACAATATAGGTAGCGTTTCGGCACGTTAAACTCGTGGCAATATTATAATACGCTACGTAGTATAGTGTAATAAAAAATAAATATATTATAGGTAATCTCGCCTGTACAACAGCAAACTGCACTCATCACCGGACGATTAGAAAATGTAAATGTAGGACCTGTTCGTGTTACATTTTTCAAAATTTTAATCTCAGACGTGTATTATACACGATAAGTTTTGCACATGCCGCACGATGTTGAACAATTTTTTATTACAGTCCATAAGGTTATAACCAACTTAAGCTGATAAACGTGAGTTTGATGTTTAAAAAAGGATATACATAAGCAGTGCTATAATGAAAACGATCGTAAACCTGTTTTCATTTTATCAATTAGTATACTTTTTATACTTTTAAATAATATAAAAAAAAAATTGTATTTCACTGATTTATATTATTTTTTCTCGGTAAAACGATTTTTTTTTTTTTATCGTATACTTTATTTATACAGTGTATTTGTAAATTATGGTACTATGGCATTTTCGTCATCCAATCCGAGTATTGATTTATATTATAATATACGAAACTATTAATTATATTATTCCGTTTTTATTTTTCAACAATCCAGCGCGAGATCGTATCGTACCTATATGTATATACTCGTTCATTTAACTGCATTATTATTTGATTTGATCGGTGTTCCGGAACAAAAACTATTGCAGTGTCTTCACATACACTGCAATTCATTACCGTTGTCGTCCATTGGCTGCGAACTTTATGCAATTACTTTGCAACTTTTAATTTCTTCGTCTAATTATGTTATATTACGTATACTGTAGTATAGTGTGTACATGAACGCTTATAGGAAAAGTTTAAGGGGGACGCACAAAATGCTCGTAACGTAAATTAAATAAAGGTTATAATGGTACTTCACGAATTTTAATAAGGACAAAAAAAATATAACAGTATAAAAAATATATCCAAAATGACTGTGCACTTTCGTGTTACGTATACTTAATGATATTAATAATAATAATAATATTTATTGAATTATATGTTGAAATTATTTTTTTGAGGGATCTAAGGACCTAGTTCCCGTCTTATGGGTGCCCATAAGTGTTGGTACCTATAATATGTTTATGAATTAACATGTCTATCGAGTCCTGCAGTGTCGGTATACACTTATAAATCTGAGCTCTTCGGTAAAAGATGGAGGGGGGGAGTGAGTAATATTTTTATGTTTTATCCTTTGTGTATAATATATATTATGATATTATAATTTATAGTAAAATATAGGATCGTGTTCGTCCGACAAATTATTTACCAGACCTGTCGTCCGTTATCCCGCACTCATACGACTATCTACATCGGAATGATATTATATCGTTTCCCCTTTTGCCGTTTACGAATATACAGGTGTAGTTATAGCCGGTTCATCGATGATAAATTATTTTCACGAACAGAATTCTTATTGGCCGTCCGAACTAGCGCGCGTATTACTACGACGACGCGTGTTGCGTCCACGTTATTCATGTATATTATAATACTATTATTATAATTTTTTTTTCTCGTTCCAAACGTCTTCCGCATAGTATAGAATACAGTACGGTAAAATAATATTACAGCCGCGACGTTCAAATGTCCAGCGTTTTCACGGAATTAATATTTATAACCGCGTTTTTTAACATATATTATAATAATGTAATATCGCGCGACCAGCGTAGGTACCTATAAACTGTACTACATAAATATATGATAAAATAATCATTATAAAGGCACGGCCAACGCGTCGAATTTATATCCCACCGCGATGACACTGGCGGTGCACCTGCAGCGGATGAATTTTGGACAAATCCGCAACGTCTAACCCGTCGAGATTCGTGTTATTTTGGCGAAACGCTGCGTGCTGTTCACTCACGTTGATTTTAATACGTTCGAATATTAATATAATTTTGCTCTCATACGGTGCGTGTACAATATACATAATAATAACAATGATAATTTTTTCATTGGTATTATTTTGAAATTTGCTCACAGGTAAATAAGTACACTAATAAGAAAATACTTAGCATATACTGCAGGCTAAACATCTGACCGAAGAGCGAGAGTACTTAATTGAACTTATGACGGGAAAACACATAATAAACCAATAAAAAACGAAAATAAAGGGGGATACATTTTTAAAAGTACATATACAGTAGAACAGAATAGTTCAGAAATACCAATATGTGTATTATATGGACAAGCATTATTTTTGAATCATTAAAAACACATAACTATATAACTTGCGAGAGTGATATAATATACAAAATACATTTTTCTGTAAATTTAAAATCAAGATGGTCGGTACATTACAATATAATATAATATTGGAGATTAAAGCTAGAGACTTTAAACCAACTTTTTTTTTTTTTTTTTCATTTATTAAAATTAAAATGCGTCAACATATTACATGTTATTACAAGTTTGTTACAATAAACCAACTTTAAAATACATACATGCTTGCGGTTTTTCTTATTATTTATGAATGACATTTCGAAAAATGGTTTTATGGTTTTGTAAGGTTGGTGTTTGGTTTTAATTGCATTTGTTTTAAAGATATAACAAATAGATAATTAGAATAATAACAATAATAATAGTAATAATAATATAAATATAATATACTATAAGACGTACATGTTTAGAGTGTAGGTACACGTAGAGTTTATCGCCAGTTTCAATAAATTAATCATGCACGTTCGAATGACCGATAAGCAGGTAGTGTAGCGTACACAGAATAAGTCAAAATTCAATCGCGTCAAGGCGTATATCGGTTTTTTTTCCTTTCTTTATCATTGTATAAGCGTACGAATTTTATTATGCGTGCAATATTAATAACTACATATATATAATTTAAATTAGTGTACAATATTAATATGATATTCAAACACCCATGTTTGACGTGCTGTTAAAAGGCGTTCTTGAGGTTATCGCCTCCGAGAGTCAAATTATGATGCGATGACTAATGTTTCTTCGAAAAAATATAGCCAACATTTTTATTAAATATTATTGATAAATCAATTATTCGCTGGGAAAGTCGACGTGTACGGTGCACACAGTAAGCCGTAATAGTTGCATTCGATGGTTCAGGAGTTTAAAGTTCAGATCGATGTCGAACAGTGGCGTACTTAGGTTTTTTTTATAAAACGATTTCTGTTCTTCTAAATTTAGCCTACATTTTGTATACTATTGAAACGGTTGTCTCATGAACAAAGCGAATTTCAGCACCAGACGAATTTTGAGATTTTCAAATATTAATAAAATTAAAATATAATAGATACGATTAACAACATTAACAGTATCACGTTTGTTTTCTTTGAAATAAAATGCACAAATTCTATAGAATGGCAAAAAAAACTAAGATTTAGGTTTAGAATATTATTTTGATAAACAATTGGTGTCTTTATACCTTAACATTTGTCCCTAGGAATTACCAAACCATATTAAAGCGTCTATTTAACGCATTTATGTTTCCGGTGCTATATATGTATTATGTATATAAATTTGCCTTTTCGTAATCGAAATTCAAGTTTTAAAATATTTCCAATACCGAACACTTGAATACGCGAAATTAATGGGCACAGATGTCAACGTATATACTACATATAGAGTCAATATATTATAATCGATACGCCCAGATCCTATGTGCCAGGGGTTGACAACCTACGACTCTTTATAGATTGCGCATCGACGCACCGAGACCCTTAAAAATATGTGTATTAAAGCTGTACTTGCAAAATCTGAAAAGGGAAGAAGTTTGGACTGAATTCACAGAATGTTCAAAGAATATCAAATTATGTACGACGTATGAAACCTGTGCCTTCCCGAATGTTTAAAGAAGCTAAAATAATCGCTTGCGGAATTTTCACATTTACCTGCGATCAAACGTTTTCTTAGTACAAGCTTATTATTTGATAAATAACTAAGAACAGCCGTCGCAATGATGTCATAGAGCCTTGACGTCGGACCGCCGTCAAAAAATGTCAATTAATTTTCATTTTATACAACGCGCTGCACTCGAATAAAACTCTGTATATTTAAAACCGATTTTTATGTTTCTTTTATTTTCATTTTTTAAGTGCATGCACGGCGATAAAATAAAACTGTGCAAATGCATGCATATTTTATTGCGCGTCAAAATATAAATACGATGTTTTGAGTATTGGATTTAAGAGCGTAAAAATCCGAGCCCTTATTGTTATTAATTCTCGATAATATTACACGCGTGTATATGTATGTATATTTACTTGTATTAACTTTAATATGCTATACGTGACGTGGCCGGAAAACCCGTTTTTGCAGAGCAGCCGATAATCATTTCGCAGTCATATATTAACAGCCGCGGTAGAGGTTCGACTTTGCAGTCACGATATCATGTATAAAAATAAATCGGGTACATTGCAATTATCCTATATAATGCGTTTTTGCTAGCCGCCCTGCCGTCGCCCGTTCGATTTTAATGTACGCGACGTGCGTTAACGTAGTTTCTTTACATTTATTCACCGCGGACACGACGTCGTATTTGACCAGCGGTTCTCGGCCTTCAGTGCGCAGGCAACCCGATATTTGAATGCGAACATAATATTGAAAATAATACTCATCGTGGACAATAGTAGCTAGAGGCTGCTACGCATCGCTGCCTCCCTCAATATATGTAAAATAAACTACATTACTCTTCGTTTATTTTTTAAGTTATACCCATGGGGTGAGGTTTAAAACATTGATAAATGATACAAAAAACAAAATGTTTGTGAATTTCTCGTCAACAACTTATCAAATGCAATAGTTTCCGTGAACGATGACCGATAAAGAATAAAAATGCTTTAAAAGACCAAAATGAGAAATATACTTGCTCCTATAGAAAAATTAATTGCAAAAATCAACTTTTAATCTTTTGACTACTCAAACGTTGAGAAGTTCTGATCTAAGATCATGATCGATTGGGAAAAGGTGTTCAATATTTTAATATATGCGATATAATATGATATGCGTACTATTTAGCGTCGGAGTGGAAAAAAATTAAAAACTTAATATATAATAACGTACCCCGTTATGCGCAGTGTTGTACACTTGTACCGCCACGTACACGTATAAGGGAAACGGTTATATTTTCTTGTGAACTGGGTGCGTGTATAGTTGCATAGTCACTGCGATATCAACCCATGCGCAAGGCGTTTAAATTTATACTTTGAGAAACGTTCTGCGAAAGCGCTTTATATATTCGTATTGTTGAAGCTTTAGAAGTCTTCAAAGACAACAATACAACGCCACTAAACTTATAATCTTAATATACAATAATCATTTATATGTAAATATATATATATATATATATTAGGTATTAAGTAAGTCGATGTAATATTTTAGGCCGATGACCCTAGATGTCGAAGCCTTTTCCTCACTGAAAAAATTAATTAATTACGTTTAAAAAAACACAAACATATGACATAATTAATATGTATTAAGACGTTGAAATCGTTATGCAAATCGATTTTTATCCGAGTGCGCAACGATATTATAATACAATAGGTTTCCAACTTTCAAATCTAATAGGCAATTTCTCGTGTCTTACTCCAGCACACATTCGGAAGTCGGTATGACAATCAACATTGTTTTATATCATATTGCTGTATCGGATTTCGCGCGTTCGAGTGTTGAATTGCAAAAATTCTACGATCAACGGAAAAAAATACCCGAAATTCACACAATTCGAAATGATCAAATGAAATGTTATATTGTATGATAATAAGAAAAAATGTACTATCCATTTTCGTATACGCTGTTGAAACACGTTTTTTTACGTTAAAAAAGGCACAGTCATAGCAAAAAAAAAAAAAAAATCAAAAAAAATTCTTTAACATATTATAATATTCTCCGGGTCCTTAACAGTGCGTATTACAATAATGATGATAATGCACTAGCAAACACTGCGCGCGACCTCCGTAATATATTGTAATCATCGGCCGAGATAAACGACTGACATTTATTTTTCCTCTCGTCCATTACTATACGCTAAACGTACAGTGCCTATATGGCATCGTCGTACGGTAAACATAATGTAATATTGTTTACTCCAAGTGTGCGTCTACTAACTATTATTATTATTACAATTATTCTCGTTGCTATTATAAATATTAGTAACGATTCGTCGGACGAGGGATTATATCATTTATCCGGAGAATTATGTGACACTCGTCGCGGCGGTCGCGGCGGACCTGTCTGTGGTGAATATTTCGTTTCGTTCACGCAATATGTGCACACTTCAACAACTTGTTTATACCTATACGCACCAAATAACGACAATGTACACCCGATAGCTTGCAGTACGTGACAAAATTATTTGGAAAAATATTTCCCACTTTTCGGTATCGATCTTCAATATTAATTGCGTTCGAAATAATTATTCACAGAACACAAGAATGACTTCTATCTCAAATGAAAAGATGTTCTCATTTGTGATATGTATATGCTATGACATTTTTGTAAAAATGTTCATGCGTTAATTTTAAACGCAAATTTCAAAGAATTCTTTTACTCCTTATTTTACTTGTGATAAATATAACAAAGAATCTATAACTCAATTTTCAGTGGACTTCACTCAAAAAAAAAAAAAAAATTCTTAACTTTAAATTTAATTACATCGTTTTTCTAACCTTGACGTCAAATCCGAAGAAATCAGTATTCTTCAGAATCCATTTAGCCGTGATATTGAGATGTTGCCTCACACCCTACAAATGAAAATGATTGATTTCCAGTGTAATGATGCATTAAATATCAAACATCTCGAAGATACTTTGATTGATTTTTATAAATTTCTCCCAGATATACAATATCCAAATTTAAAATAATTTGCAATTGCATACATCTTTTTAAATTGAAATCTAGATCAGCCATGCCTGACACACACTTGGAATACATTTTGAAAATTGGAACAAAAAACACAGAATCTGAATTTGATAATATTGGTGGAAAAATATAAATTTCATACTTCTTATTAATAAAAAATTATTATTAAAATTAAGTATAATTAAGTAGGCATCTTATAAGAATTATTTTTTAAATATTTAAAAGTATATATATTTCTATAAAATTAAAAATTATAGGTGTTCATACATTTTGGGCAGCATAGAGCTTTTTTATTTTATGTGGCCCTCGAATAAATAAGTTTGGAAATCCCTGATCTATGGTGTCGTGATTCGTGCGGGTGTTCTCGGGTTCTCATTTCTGCACGCTATTTTTGTTTCCGTGCGAGACGAATAGATTCGGCCGAGTACCTATTGAAGTCGTAACTGACTATAGCTTGCGTATATCCTTCGATCCATACACTGTTCGAATGTCGAACCGAACCGTCGCGTGCCACGTGTTGGGGTCGAACTCGGGAACGACGTTGTCGAAATAGAGTCGGACGCAGGAAAGACCTCGTAAAACCAATATGAAACACGCAGAGGTGGCAGCCTAGGGTGCCTGTGCAGCAGTTTTCGAAAGGCGCCACGAGACCGAGTTTTGAAGTTACGACCTGCTCTGTAATAAGCACGCACCGAAAGACGATCAAATATGCGTGCAATAGTATTGTACACTAAATACTGATGCATTATGCGCGTTGAAAAATGCTTTAAAAATCGATTTTTTTTTTATAAATTACACGTTTTATAACTGATTACTTTTGATAACGAAAAAATGCGGTGCATTGAGTCTTGATGATTAAGGTAACGCCACCGGTCGATTAGTTAGGCTACCATTCTGGGTCTAGTCTATTCACGCGTACAATATAATTTTCTACATAATTCGCACGATCTAACTTTGTTCAGTCCGAAAGAGTTTCACTGAAGGCGAATACTAGCCTCGTCCTGGCTTGCGACACACAAATCTATGATGGAAAACGACTTGTACGTCGCCTACTATGCGTGTATGCTTAAAAACTGTACCTGTACTCAAGCCAGCGCTGTTAAATCATGGTGTACACTTTACAACGACACAACATACCTGTGGAGGTGAAATACACTCAATACGAGTTCCCACGGGTTCGTTTTGGTGAATCGTTTTCGTTTCTGCGACTTTTATATATTAGTATTGTATGACGTGAACTATATTGCATAATAACATCATGAGCACTATCGATACTGCGTTTAGGTCGGAAATCCGAGTGTTCAAAATGATTTTTGAAGGGTGAAAAAAAACGTGTCGCTGTAAACCAACTGAGCATTCCACGCGCGCTTCGTCAATGTTTACGGCAGGGGAAGGGGGGAGATTCGGGCACGTAAACTTATTCGTGATTTCGACCAATGCGGTACGTGCATGTGTCACTGTAGTGATATTTCGCACAAAAATGTTAGGGGCTGGTTCGGGTAGTAGGTGGTGCGGTAGCATTGTGTTTTATATACCCGGGGGCGAAGCGGAACTCTCGAGTTTTAATTATTTTCTCGTCACCGCGGCCTCTTCGGCCCCAGAGTTGCTTCTATATAAGCGCGCGTACTATGATGGCAGTAACATACAGAGTGTACCTCCGGGATTTGTACTGAACGAGAGATATCTCGTGTTAATCAAATTTTGTTTTTTTATGGGCACTCCTAGACAAAGGTAATTTTGTTGACAGTGTTTTGGTAAATATTAGTGTATCTCAGAAGTGAAAAATTAACTTATTATTTTATATATATTATGCATTTCAAATATATTCATTTTATAGGACTTTAAAATCATATAACAAAAAGTTAATTTTTCGACATCTTTAATAATATATTTATATTTACTAAACTATTGATAGCAAAATGTTCTTTGCCAAGATATGCTCATAAAAATCAGAATTTGTTTATCTCAATTGACACGGAAGATATTGCTTTGTGTTAATTCCGGTTACACATCCTGTATACCTAGTAAAAGTATACGTATTGAACGACGGGAAATAAAACGCATATAATATGTTATACAATATACAGGATACGACTGCGAGTTCTGACGCATTCCACGGTAAGTTTGTTGTAAAACCTGTCTGACCTTCCCGCTACACCCTGTAAGGCTGTATGCATTCGAACGTGTGTAATTAAGGGTGCCACTCAAAATTCAACTGCAATATAATCACCGTGACAACCCGTATTTTTTTTTACATACGATGTCTGTTGTATATCTGTGCTGGTTTGAGGAATTTAAAATAATTTTATAAGGTAGCCCAATGAGTTTTAATGTTCGTTAAAAAAAGTTACATATATGATATTTTTAAAAACACTAATAAACAAAATTATTTATAAATATATTAAAGTAATTAAAGTTGATTTGCTTGGATCAGTAGATCTCCGACAATGGTTCTCGGCTAGTTGCAAAAGGTATTACTTCTGATCTTCGTGTTCAGCCAATACAGAACACACGCACTGCAGTGTATATATAATATACGCGCGAGACGACTCCCAAGAGACAGACTTCACCGCCGTACAACAAATAAGTCGGCATCGGCGGGGGGTTGGGAAACTTTCCGCATTCGAGTATTCCGGGCTAGCGTGCGTCTAATTATGTATAGTATATATATATATATACGTACATAGGTCCTCGTACAGACATTTTAGTCATCTTCAAAAACTAAAACCCAGCGTCTGCAGCGGCGGCTACAGCGAATATAATAATAACAATGTTTCCACACCGCGAGTATACGTGTACAATGCATGCGAACGTGCGTGCAAGTGTAGGTGCACGGGCGAGCGGGTGAGTTGTGTTTGCGTAATAACGCGCCGCCGGAGTACAATGCACGCGCGAGTAAATTATTGTGTCGTTTCAGACGATAATACAATATTTTATTATAACGCGCGTAGGTTCGCGCACAACGGGTAGGTACGCGCCCGCCGACGTTACCTCGGACCGCACGACGAGATACGAATCTCTCGCGGTTTTGCGACGAAGACCGTTCTCTCTCGTCCGCGAGTCGTCTCTCGTTCTTTTGTCACCTGCAACGGTGCCCGTAGGCGCGCGCGTATAATTTATCATGACGCGTTTATATATTTTATACGTATATTTATAAGGTAATAATATAAATTATGCACCGCGTACAGCCGTCCACCCCGGGCGCCGCCCCGTTTTAGAGACCGCCAGATAACGTTTTAATTCACCACGAGGCCGTCGTTTTACGCACGTCTTTTCGACAAGTATACTCGCCGTGTATTCATAATGTATAGTGCTCGTGTTCGGTGGTATTTAGGATTTTTCCGAGGGTCGGGCGTATCTGTAATCACTGTTAACTACAGTTTTATAGAGCTTAAATATTTTCAGTTATATGTATATATATTTACCGTTAATTCGATCAAGGTAAGTAAGTTTAGAAGAATAAATATAAAATAATTATACTTCTGTCATAGTTTTGAGAATTTTTAACATTCACAAAAGGCAAAAATACTATAATTATAGATGAAAATTACTCGTAGAAAATTAAATTTTTAAAAAAGAGGCTCAAGGGAAGGGGAAGATGTATCCCCGATATCCTCTGTCCCCGGTAAATACACCGCTATTCGTGAATGCTAACCTGCACTTGTATATTATGTGTTCAGTTTTCTCGTAATTTTACGCACACATTCAATGCCATTAATACGACGAGTAAAAATGTTTTACCATCACATTCGTTCGGATTCGCCGTATTATGCGTTAATGTAATTATCATAAAATACTATACGATTGTTTTGCTGTACTCATACGCGTTGTAAATCTGGTGGCGGTGCCCAGTAGAAAAGTCGGTGGTGCGTAGTGCCAAATAAATGTACAAATTATGCTCGAAGGAAAGAAAAATATAATTTAATTTCCTACCGAACCCAAACCGTACCGACCGCTATCCCTTACAACTACGGATCTTGGCCAGTACTTTCCGGACGTGACTTCAGGACAAATACTAATAGTAAATTCTAATCTATACACATATCATAAATATATGTATTATTCATTCCCGTTTAATGAAAATACAAGGTAATTTCGTCATCTTGTTATATAAATATTCAACACCATGATCTTGGTCTAGACTCTAGATGAACTCAGATTAAACCTATATAGGTATTTTGCCCGTGTCGAAAAATATTTAAACCATCTAATCTGAACAACGATCCGCGTCAGTATTTTCTGTGTTTTTCTTATACAGGTACTTATATATGATTACCGGTAACCTGATGATGGCCCAAGGCCGAAACTAGTAGTAACATCAACGATTTTATGTTTTATAACACTCCGGCGACCAGGCTACTTTAGTCTTCACGTATATTTAACACATACAAGGCGTGATATCAGAACGAAGTGTTTACTATAGGGTAAGGAAAAAAAATAGAATAAAAATACTGAAAACTATGCGTCGTGCGGCAGTAGTCGATGTCGATTCGATAAGACGCCCGACAGAATCCACATATTTCCGTACACGAGTACGAATGGGAGGAGGGTGGGCATACAGGTTACCATTAACTCATTAACAAATTACGTATGTCGATTTCGTAAACGGTCTGCGCAACGAGCACGTGCACTTCTACGAGTGGCTGATTCGATATTTAGCCGATGCTTAGGTTACGCCGTATAGACTCGATTTCAGCCGAAAACCTCGTGCAGGAACTGGATGTACGGCACAACGGATATTATATGATTGTACTGACGGTATTACTCACGCGAATAGCCTTTCGCCGCGTAACTCTTTTGTCACGACGAAACGACGTGTTCATGTGTATTGACGTCCATACCGGAAACCCGCGGATGCCAAGACGGAGCCGATCGTAGCCGTTCCATTATTCGTCGCGCCGCCGGCGCGGCGGTTGAAATGAACGCTGCGCGTTGTTTCCGTTTTTTTCATTTTATTTTTTTTTTCACGGATTCGCGAAAAAAAAAATCAATTATGTCGAAACAGGCTACGGTACGAATGCATTGTCGTACATAATACACATGCCGTTTCCGTTCATCATCGCTCGTGCGGAGAGTGAAAAATTGCATTAAACTTTCGGAGCCGGATTGACGTTACTCGTTGTACTGACATACGCATTGTCGTCGAATAATAAAAAAATACGCTTTACACGAGAGCTGCACGTATCATCACAAATATAAGTGATTACATATTTATTTTTATTGAAATTGTATTTATAGTTTAATACTTCTTCTCTAGTTATATACTTTGTGTTACATAATGTGACGACAGAATTATCAGATGGTGTACAATATTTCAAATATAATAGATTAAAAATTAAAATAGAAATGCGGATTATTTTTCTCTAAGGATATAAAGAAAATAAATGTTATTTGAAAACATTCTAAAAAATAGTTAATATATGAAAAAAATGCCTCTGAAACCTAAACAATTTACTTAAATTGTCAAAAAAATGCTTTAAAAAAATAGCTTAACATAGGTTTCAATTTATTGTGCTTAAATGTACGTAACGAACTTTGTGCTTGAAAACCATTGTCCCAAGAAATTCAGAAAAAAAATGCAAATTGAGTTTAAATCCGTGGCCTAGTAATAACAATTTAGAACTAATGTTATAGCTACATATAGTTCAAACAATATAATCTATTTTATTGTGGAAACATAGCGTTAAGTATTAAAGGATTTTTCATGTACAATACAAACATTTAATAGACAATCATTTTCCATGTATCGATTAAAAAAGTTTATTCGTGCTAAAAAAACATAGTACGCGCCAAAAGCGATAATATAGAAGAATAATAAGTTTTACAGTCAAGTCACGATGACCGCTCCGCACCAGTACGATTTTGAATTAAATTCTCAGTAGATTCACACTGCATCGATAAAATGTGTTCCCTTCCCTTACCACGAGGTTGATATATTTATAAGTCTTGATCGCGGTAGTTGTGTGTTTATAATTTTTCAATTTTCTTCAGCAATTAAATAATAACACTTGTATGTTAAAATATTATAATGCCAAAGCGAATATTACGTTCTATGACGAACAACAATCGTATATTATAATTTATAATAACGCATATAACCTTGTGTAGTTGTGTATGAACACATAACATGATGTAATTATATGTGCATACATAATTTTTCGGATTTGCTTTTATGCATTTTTTACGACAACGTGTAGTGCATTACACTTTTAACTATGTAGTACATTGTTATAATATATAAAATATATAATTCATATATTATATATAGGTGTACAATGCAGCGCAAAATTAACGCGTAAAATTTATAATATTATAATTATACTGTGTTGTGTGCACATATAATATAGTGTAATAACAATATTTGTGATAAGAAACACGTAAACCTGTTATTCGTTGGCCGTGACGTGTGACATAAATATATAAATTGAATGCATAATTAATTGTGGTTAAAATGTTTATTATTAGTTTAATATTATTCTGTTAAAAGTCGTAAAGGCGGATTGATTATGCTTGATTATCCGATATCACGGCGAACACGGACCGTATTTTTTTAATATTTTTTTTAATAGGCGCGTATATAAAAATATATAAAAATATATAAAAATAATATCTCAATTGCAACACAAATATTTAAATTTCATCGTATACGATAATATTATAGAAGTATACGCATAATTATTTATCGTGTTGAGTCGTGCGTGATTACCAATAGGCGAGCAAACGTACAGCGAACATATATGTGTACTTTATAATGACCACCAATTGCGTTGAATAATCGTCGCATCATCGACAATAAATTAATATTTCTGTTTGGTATATTAATAATGCTGTTTTCGCGAGATGTTATAAAATGTTTTCTAGGAGACGAAAAGCATATGATGGCGTACCTTTCTGCTTTTCATTGCTCGGCCAATCGAGTTGAGTTTAGTAGCAGAATATTAAAATCATTGTACATTATACATAAAGACTGCAGTATGACACAGCGAAACGTATGTTATATCTACATTCTACATACTACCTACTCGTATACGTCTTAGGAACCGTCCGTAAGGTTACAATCGGTTTTAATAGGTAAAAATGATGATGACAATAATGATGGTAATAGTAATAATAAACCTCTCTCGGGGTTCGTTTCTCGATCAAACATTATATTATGTGTTTTTCCCCCGTTTTATGCGATAAAATCGCGTGCACACGCGATTACGGAGAAGAACACGGCTCCACGTACGTCCTCCGCGACTATTGGCGGCGCCATCGTCTGTGTTCATTGTTTCCCACAGAGACAAGTATAGTTTAATGTTTTATGAAAAATATACTAGCACACACACACACACACACACACATACGCATGCACAAAGGAACATCGTATACACACCGACGACATGTATCCATGTAATAACACGCGAGTCGTTCCATCAGTCAGAATTATTAAAATCTTGTAATCGAATTATAGGGTTCACGATGGTAATACATTTTTGTCGTTTTTATTTTTGTTTTGTATTTTGAATGGGTTTTTGACGAAGGGAAAAAACAATTGTTTGTTCGTCTACAGTGAATAAAAAAGTTACGTGTCCGCAACCGAATGAAACGCGTTTCGGAGCCTGTCTGGTCTTGTATTTTGTCCATACCATTATTCCTATTCCGAAAACAAAGCTATGAGTTAAAACAATAAACTATGCAACGCCGAGCATAAATCAAGACGGATTCGACAATTTCACAATTCTCTGTAACTGACATCACCGTATGATGGTATTATTTTTTTAATCAATCACCGATAAATATTTTCCCAAAGGATGAGTCAACTGTACTCGTCTGGTTCTCGTACTAGTCCATTTCATATCGATCATCGGTGCGAAAGTCTGGAGGCACCTTTTGGACTGGGACTATAGTACGTATACCTACACATGATCTTTTGTTCGTCACGGTTTTATACCGATAGGCTATATAATATGCGCATGCCGTTCTCTTTCATTCAGTATTTATCTACAATATTTTTTAATATTTGTTTTAATACTACAATGGTTAAAAGAAGGGGCTTCCCGTCGCCTCTTTATAATCCTGAGTTTAATATAATTGAGTAAAAAAAAAAAAAACAAATAACATTGGAGATTTACGTTAAATTGCGTTAACGTTCGGTATAATGTTTTAAATTGTATTCCGATTTATTGTTTTTATTAACGGGTATAATATTTCTTAGGAATATAATCACTTTGCATAATTTGGTTTTCGATGGTCATGGTTTACAATCAATACCTCAATAGAATACGGTTTTATACTTAATTTACTGTCATGAATCATGGCACGACGGGAGGTGGTTTTCAAACGAATACGCACCAACCCTGTAGAATGTAGATGCGGCCGCACGGGAGAATGATGGAACATGCCAAATAATATAATTATTCCAAACTCTAAAATTAATACTATTTGGGCGGCCGGATTGTAACAGGAATTTTCAAAAAGAAGACCGACTACTCATCGTGACGGAAACAATGATTGTCGTCGATATGAAAACAACTGTTGAAGAGGATCTAATAGTGGGTAATGTCGACGACTAATGGGAGTCGTCGTGCCTGCACCGGGAAGATTGTGCGAGCAGCAGTGATGTTGGAAAAATGGAACTCGATTTACAATGGAGAATATAGCTGCAGAGGATGTATAGGTAGAGATAAAGGGAGAGGAAAACACTCGGAGTGACGACAACGACGACGGTCTTGCAGATGGTTAAGCCCTCTCCCTCGGTGGAAAAAATACGATATTATTAAAGTGAAGCAGCATTTATCACAGCTTTTAAATGTATAGTATATACGTACACCATATAACTACTGCAGGTACGCGTTTATACATAGTTTTATAACAGAGACAACAATAATTTATCTCTTTTTTCGTCATCCGGATAAGATATAATAATAAAATATATATATATATTATACAGCCGACTGTTTATCTTCCTCAAGATACTTGAACTATTCCGTATAACTCTATTCATATAATTTAATCGTGTATACTGTCAACAGCCTTTTATCTAGATATTTCAATATTTTCTTTCGCACAGTACTGTTATGCGTTTTTTTTTTTTAAGTCGCATGACAGATCACCGCACGTATTTCATGGCGGATCCATTGTGGGTGGGGGTGGGGGGGAGTGATTGAGTGAATTACACTTTGAGCTATTAAATCTTATTAAATTTATGTATTTCTTTTTTTTTTTTTTGTTATACGACCACAGTATTAAATTCACAAAAGCCACATCAAACTATACAGATAAATTTAACAATATCATATTATAACGCAAAACGAATTTAATTGATGAACTATAAATTATTGGGACTTGGTCGTGCGACAGTTCATACACACTACACATAAAAGTAAAAATGTTTACAAGTATTAGCATTGATATCAGTTTGTACGAATCGATTAAAAACACTGATCATAAAAAAGTATTTGTAGTAAACTAACTTATATTGAACAAGACTGAATTTGGTATTGGCTAAACTTGCATTATCCTCCCCCCCCCTCTTGATTAATTTGTCGATCCACCACTAGCGTGTTTATAGGATGAGAAAAAACGAAAACCGTCACGTGTACACCCCCTGCAGAATTCTCGTAGACGTCGTTGTCGTCGTCGGCTGTATTAAAATATCATCGTAAACACCGCCGGCAGCCGTCGGAGAAAATAACAAAAAAAAATAATAATAATAATACAAAAAATACCAAACAAAATCAAACAGTAATATTATACGTCTGCAGGGGACGACGACGTATAGACCGCGATGATGGTTATGAAAATATTATACCATTTGTGTACATTACATAATATTATTATTATGCCGATGCCGTTTGGGCCTAGCGAAGACGAGTCGCGGACGTCGTAAATCACGTTCGAATTACACGCGGATACGTCAGAAACGATAAAAGAAATAAAAAAAATAAATAATAATAATAATAATAATAATAATGTTATTATTATGCGCTCGCGTGGATCTATCGGTACCGAAATCAGATAAGAACAACACACAAAATATAACATGCACCGTACACTAAGTATATGTAGGTACGCGCACCCGCGGCGCCAGGCGAACAACACGCGGTGCGCGTACAATAATAAAACGCGACCCTTATACGCGCCGACGTCGAAGTGAAAAACGAGTTGCAGGCGCAGGTAGACGTAAAGGATTTTTTTCGTTTTTTTTCCCCCCGTTCCTTTTCTCCTGCAAGATCTATGCATGATCTGCGGCGACCGTCGCGGTGCAATTCACCGCACGGATTACGTGTTCTCGAAACGTAACATCGGATTATAACATCGGGTTGAGTATACGCGTAGGGGCAGGCAAGGGGTGCGTTCTCCTGTAGAGCGACCTCGGTACGGGGTTTCACAGCGAACCGTACGCGCTAACCGTAAGCCGTAAAAACGTTTCGTTTCATATAAGTCCTCGATGGAATGTTTTCAACTCCATCACGGCGAATAATATGTACATATATATATATTGTAAGACATCCGACTCGGTCATTTAAAATGTAGGTACGCTCGCCGTTATATGATTGATTGATGACGAGGATTCAAGGATTCAGAAACCACTTTACCGTCCGCCAAAATCCACGCGTGAACGATATGTCGAAAAACTTCCGACAACGGGTCAGGCAATCGAACGAATGTGTATATTATACGGGCACTACCCAACGATCATATCCATCACGACCCACCCACTCGCCGGCTCAAACCGCGCAAGGTCGTCCGCATGACAACTGGAATATTATGAAAACTTATTAATATTATATATTACTACCGATGCGCACATAATGTTATTTAAATACGTTATTATACGTGTGTACGGTGCTCATACGCGTACACACGTATGGCGTATCATATCGAACGCGGTAATACACCATGAAATATTATAATAAGTATTAATTATTACGTTCGTGTATAGAACGGTCGTCATCGATAAATGTGAAGGAAGGAAAAGAAAAAAAAAGTGTTCTTTATTTAATCGTTAAGCGTATATTATAAAATTATTATAATTGATATACAACCAATTTGGAAAGAGGTTCGTCATAGCTCTCCACCCCTAAAAGTTGCACGCATTTTATCCCGGAAGACCGAAATCTTCTCCCAACGAAACGGTACACTATGAATTGAATAATATCGCTGCATATGAATCGCGTCCCGAAATAGTAAATCCTATAAGCAGGTACACGAATCACGTTCCGAGTTTTCTAAACGACTGCGTGAATCGCGTCCATATCACCTAAAATATTATATATGTAACACGTACCAAGCTTCTTAGCAGTATAAGACTGTAAAGATCCTAAAGTCGTAGAAAAATGTAATATTTTCATTTATATATTTATTTAATAAATGCATAATTGCATAGAGGTAGGTACAGTGAAATTTGAATGTACCAATATCATAGACTTGTAAATTAGAACAAGATATAACACATATTGTAGACCAGCGGTTCTCAACCTTTTTGTAGTGGCGACCTAAGATATTTTCCAAATTTTTCATGCGACCTTTTTATAATTAATGTTTAATGGAGAAATAAAAAATAACTATTGGGTACTCTTAATTTAATAATTTTTTTTACTCATATAACTTACGCTATTAGCAGGTCATAATATTAATTACATTATATTTAAAAATTAACATTTCTATTAATAATTGTGCTATACATAATTTTTTTAAAAAAATAATGAAAAATGTAATGACTTTCTTGATCTTGATGTTGTTCACTAATGAATCAATTCGAGCTTCTATGGAATAAGTAAGTGAAACACGCATCGTGGGTTCAACATTAAGTTTATTTCTTGGTTTGGTTTTGATTGCAGTTAATTTTGAAAATCCGGATTTACATAAATATGTTGTTGCAAAAGGAACTAATTTCTTTAATGCTTCTTCGTAAAAATTAGGATACTCATTTCTTAAAGATATCCAAAATTATTATGATATTATGGTGATCCAATAATAATAGTGTGATCCAAGCCTTAGTACCAATTATCAATATTGTGAATGACTCGTAATGGTTACTCTTAAAAGAATTTACGAAAACTGTTTCATTTATTATTTATAAGACTCAAAAATAAAATAAAAATATCAACGTTTTAAATTTTAGCCGACCCATTAAAAATTATTGGCGACCCACAATTGGGTCGCGACCCTAAGGTTGAGAATCGCTGTTGTAGACAGTTACATATAAATAAACAATTAATAGTCAAGTAAGTAATTATAGAGTAAAATGGGTTTGTACAAAGAGGCGATGCACTCAAGTGTAAAAATAGATCCTTTTTCCTATTTTATATTAATTTAAATAAAATACAAGATGAAATAAAACTAAAGTAGTACACGAATTGATAAGTTGGAATCATGGACTTCGACACAAGATGAATAAAATAGATCTACAGAGTGCGTGTTATTGCATGAAGCCATCATCCTATTGATAGAAGTATAGTAGTCGTAAAGAGTTATTTGCTCTGGAAAGTTAAATGTCAGACGGTTTCTGGAGTTCAAGGAAGGAACTGCTAAATTAAGTAGACTTAAAAGATGGCAATCATCAATAGAGCCATTAATTAGATTATCAATAAAATTATAATATCAAAAAAAAGATGTGCCTAAATTTAAAAAGTGTATGCCTTCTGCTAGAGGCTGATAGTCGTGATCGTTAATCATTATTGCAGGTGACAATTTATAATTGAAATATCGTAAAAATGTATTTTGCACTCGTTCCAGTTTTTTACTATAAACAGCTTGGAAATAATTCCAAATGACTGAACTCAAGTAATGACCGAACTGATGCCGTGCATAACACTTTTAGTGGTTAAATGCGTGTAAAGTCTTAGACGATTTTACAATTTTTGATTGAATATGTTCACAAAAACAAAGAGTACTTGAAAATATTACGCCTAGGTCTTTAATTTAACTTACTCGTGGTAAAGTGTGGGCGTTAGAGTAATAATTAAAAATAACAGGATTATTTTTACGTGTAAAACGTTACGTTAAATGTAATTAAATTATACATGTAAAAATTAAGTTTAAGACAATTATGAAGGAACTAAGCATTTAAATAATTCAAATCATTTTACAAACTGAATCAGTCAGCCTAGGAATGAATAACGTGAAATAATTTCAAGTCATCGATAAACAGGATGAAATTTGATTTACTAAAAACCAAATCGTACGACAATGAAATGTGATCGGAAAATGTATCATGACTGATAACACCGGCAGAGATTTATCCAGTGGTAGATTTCATTTAGGCAACATTAACGGCAACTTATGATTTAACTTTTATCCGTAATCATATACGTCACGCCAGGCCATCGACCACTCCACAACGCTAACAGTCGATTTACATAACGTCTAATCGGGATAGAAAATATTGTTTGGACGCAATTATCGCGTAATGATTGATAATCGTCGGAGCGCGATCCGCGTGGCAAAGGGATTTCTGATTCGTGTGCACCATGCTCTCGATCGTCTTGGTGCGCGGGACTCGCGGTGGCGTTTAGCGCGCACACATGTGGGCCGCGGAGCGGACTCGAGACATGCATAAGACATGCACTAATAAGAACATAATATATTATGTGTATTTCGTTTCCCCCCGACGACGTCCCCGAGGGACAAATAATGTACGATAAGTATATCTATTACCGCGGCCATCGTCGTCTCGAGTCTATAAATAAAGTATACATTTATACGTAGCACTGTCGTCCGAACTTGACACTTTTGCACAAACAAGAACATCTACACACACGCACGCACACACACACACACATATATATGCTTACTAAATTACGTTTTCCTGCGCTCTACGCGTATATAATATGAATGTAATAATAACGTGCAGCGTTTCGTACGATAATAATATTATGACGTGTAAATTCGGGCAAAGTGTAATTATTACAATAATTGCCTTGGACGTTTTGAGAAAGTGAAAAATCGCATTACGAAACCGACTGAGAATAATAATATCGTGTTCGCCTGGTTTGCATGCTCAGCGCTGGGATAATATCATTTATCATTAAAATAAACGTTAAAGCGCGTTCAAATGTCGCGAAGAATTAATATGAGGCGGACTAGAACACGGGGTATTTTCACTGCTCGCGTTTGATCCGTATACGCACTTGCATTGGCCCATAACTATTCACAAATACAACCACTTAATAATGAAACTGCGAAGTGAAATACCATAATATTAAAATATACAATATAGTGTTGCGCCAAACCATAATGGACACGTTTCAAGCAAATTAAGTTGTGTGTACGGCGATATGTTCTATTTGTGGTAAATTAGAATGATTTAATAACATACCTATTATACACCGCACTCTTTAGAAGTCAGTGACTATCGCCCCGGACGCAAACGAAATTGACGTTAGGCCATCGATCGACATTTGTATTGTGTTTTTTATTTTAAACTCGTTCCTCCTAAGGTCTAGTGATTTTTAGCTATGATCCTTAATACAACTGATTGATCACGAAACCACTCAAACGTTTTTCACGCATAGAATATAGATAAATTCAAAAATTACCTTTTAAGAAAAAAAAATTTGATCATTTGACGTGGCACCCCTCACATTTGCTCGTATCAATTTAAAAACGATACCGTATTATTTTGCAAACAATACTTACGATTACGCGTCATTTTTGAAATTTCAAAATCTAATCACCGTCCACCTGTTTAAAACAAGTTAAAAAATATTATAGTAAAAATCGTTCTTGATCGTGTTCGGGATCGCTTGATCTTTTTTCAAACGAGCGTAGACTCGGACACGGTGAGACATAGTTATATACTACGTGCTATAAGTATATGCGTGTGTGTGTGTGTGTGTGTGTGTGTGTGTACATAATATCTATACTGCAATTACGTGTATCTGCAGCGTAACAATATCGCAGTGTCGTGAACGGGTGAGGGGGGAAGGCGTGTTCCATCCTCGCGGACGAGTTAATTATACCGCAAAAATAATGTTATAATAGTAAAACGTCCCGAGTCGAAGAATTTTCCCATCGGTGTAGATTTTCACGACCGCATCATGAGCCGTGCTGTGCGAGGCGTGGAGAGATAAAGGAAAAAAAAATCTTCATCCGATCTCGATCCCATTGTGAATTTGCCGTATATTAACCGCACGACACTACGCCTATGTGTAAACCGGCGTCGTACTTTGTTTGTGTACATACATATAATAATATAATATATACCTATGTACAGGGTGTTTCAGTATGGTTCTACACAAACCAATTAAACTTTTTTTCTATTGAATAGTTTTACCTGTTTTTTTTAAATAAATATATGTTGTCATTGTAGCTGAAACGTTTAATTATTTTTCAACATTTTATTTTATCGTTTGAAAAAGAAATCTATAAACAGCCACTTTTTAAAAATTAGTAGTATTCATAATCCATATAGTGATTAATCCGTCGATTTTTAGCGAATCTTTGAAATTTGTAAAAAATTTTATCAATCTAATCGCCCATAATTGATTATACAACAATTAATGAATGTTCATAACCTTTAAAGAATTGCAGAAAGTCAACGGATTATCTTCTATGCAGACTATATAGGTACCAATCTAACATGAAAATATTGGGGTTTACAAAATGGCCAACTCAATTTTTTCTCAAACTGTAATATTAAACGAAATTTTTAAAATTTTAAGATGAAAAATGTAATCAAATATTATTGTAATAATATTATAAATAATTAAAACGTATCGTATGGAACAATGGTGATTGCGTTTTAGCCAATCATGTTAAGCACCAATCATTTAAGCCAATCATGTTAAACACCCTGTATATTAAACAATACTATTATTATAGTGTTATGTTATGTCGTGAGCGCGAAAACGTGTACATGCGCTGTAGCCAACACGCGGCACAGTACAATATACAACAAATGAACGTCGTCGTCGTCTTCGGGGTAAACTCGTTCCGATAAAACGATAAATAATTGACGATAAATAACATAGAATATACAATAAAAAATGAAACGTCGTATGGCGGCGGCGTTCGTACCTATATAGCTACACATAATAGTATTATTATTATTGCGTAATGCGTTTACACGAATCGACCGGAAAAGTATAACAGTTTTATCGCTCGTATTAGAACTCTGTACAGAACACGCGTGCTGGCACATAAAATGCACAATAATATACACACGATACACGAGCACTCGGTTCTATTGCCATTCCGTACCTGTATCGAGAGCTAGATGAGCGAAACGAAACCGAATTGTGCCTCGTTCGAAAAGAAATCTAACTATCTTACTGCAACCTATACACTCCAGTTTTTTAGCTAAACGCACGTTCGACTTGCGCCAAAAGTCCCGAGAACCCAGATAGACCAGTGGTTCCCATAATAATACATTATTTGCTATAAAGTTTATACGAAAACAATAACGAAAAAATCTATATTGATTATTATCTATTTAGGCTGGTAAATCCCTAGTGAGCGTCATTAAATCTTCTTCCCATAATACGGGTTCGTTTTCCTATCGATCCAACAAACAGTGCTCAGCGGAAGTTTAGGCTCCGGCGGACGTCGGGCTGCAGGCGGAACTAAAAACGATGACGACCTCTGACCCGAACGAATTACATGAATAGCACGCGCACGACAATCGGGACTCCGCGGATCCGCTTCCACGACACGTCCGATGGTTTTTCACGTCGCTTTTGATTTCATTGAATCCGACGGTTGGAACTTTGTATACTGGTGCACACTTCAAACAGGTCCGGCAAAACGCGCGACTAGTACCTACCATGGTTTACGTCGTATATGCTGTACACGTTTACCATTACGTCACGTATATCTGAACAACGCAATCGTATTAAATTATTCAGACGCCCTGTGTAAGTTTCCCGACGCAACCTCCCCACACGCGTCGTCGGCCGGCAGAGATATATACGAACGACCTGCACGGGCGCAGCTGGGATAAGGGAACGATGTAGTCGAACGACCAAAATAAATATATTAATCCGACTTTGGGCTTGTGCACGCATACCTATTATCTATGTACCTATATACCACCAATACGAACATATATTTGTAGAGAGAGAGAGAGAGAGAAAGAGAGAGAGAGAAAGAGAGAAAAATTCGTGCACAGCAGCAGCGTCGCCACAAACATACGCGAAAACGACGATAAACTTTCTTCGAGATTATATTTGCCAAACTCCCCATCGCGATATCAACAAATCAAACAATATAAATGTACGTATATACATATACACGCGAGCACGCCACTGAATTAAACGCAAACAAAGTTTTTTCAAACATTTAATAAACAGTTAATAATATATATGAAGTTCCCGGCGCGTTCCATAACAAGCCGACGCGACTGTTAAATGCCGTATATATTACATCAGTGCTTCTCAAACAGTGGGCCTGAGGCCCATAAATGAGAGGGTGGAAGGGGGGTCGTGAAATATTTGTGAGCGACCATTTAATTTAAGTGTAAAGTTAGGTACAAAAATTCCCTGTTATTTCATTGTCTCCGATGGACAAATTCATTTCTACTCCTTTTCCGTTAAGGGGGCCGTAACGATTTTGCATTAAATTAACGGAGCCGCGTAACCAAAAAAGTTTGAGAAGCACTGTATTAAATTATGTGTATGTGTATCTGTAGCAGTCCACCAACACTGTAAGTATATACAGTTCTGCGAACGTGTGAGCATAATACACACAAATACCCTCGCCGTTTAATTAATAATATGCGCAATAGTTTGCTAATAGTAAAACTTCTACTTCTCAACAATCCGCGGCGCACAGCCCAACGTATACATTTCATGTGCACACACGTTGTCTGTGGTGCATATGCCAGTATGTGTAGGTGTGTGTGTGTGTATGTGTGTGTGTGTGTGTGTGTGTGTAAGCGATGAAAATCCGAACGCGTCGTCGGTAAATTAATTTCCGAAAACCGCGAAAATAAAAGCAAAAAATGAGTAAAAGTAAAAAATCGTTCGACGATGAAGAAAACGGCGTAGAAATAATTGTACACCGGGAAACAAAAATAAAAATCGATCGAACCACGCCGTGTTTCAATTTTCACGTAAACGACTAAATGTATATATCTTTGTTTTTATTTATTTCTCTCTCTCTCTCTTTCTTTTTCAAAGAAAAGAAAACAAAGCGCTCGGTATATGCTAATGGTATAAAAGTAATCCTCAAGTTACCCATGTCGATCGGTGCGCAATCATTTCGTGAAAGGAATGTTCGTTTTTTATTATTATTATTTTTTTTTTATGTGTACAATACAATACTATTAAGGTGTACCTACGAGTAATGCTACGAGACGGATATATAATAACAATAATATAATAACATTGAAGTAAATTGAAAAATTAAACGAACGATAAAAAGGAAGAAAAAATGTTTTCCGGATTTTAATAATCACATTTCGCAGTATAACGACAAAAGTCTAAGTTACAATAACAATAACGTATAATGTGTCGCGATGCCTCCGACTCGTTTGCAATGGAAATTGCGAATTTTCGGTTTTTAGCTTTTCAATTTAAATGTCTACCAGTTTCCCTCGGGGAAAAAATCTTTCGGGAGGCGCAATTCATGTAGATACTCAGCGTTCAGAGGCTTTGACGACTATCAACAAGCAAATCATAAAAATGTTTCCATCAGCCTGTCTGAAAGCTTAAAGTAGTATTATATCGTAATAATGTATAAGACTATTTCATTCGCGGCTCTCCACGCAACTGTGACAAAGAACGTTTCGAAATCTATTCACCAATACGGTTTACGAACGTGCCCGCAGTGCGATGAATTCGCTGCGAAATAAATAGTAGTTAAAGCTATACCATTAGCACTTGAAAGTGTAAACGGAATGTTTTGTAATTGTACATTGAATCGATTGATTAACCAAAGTAAATTTGTTGAATAATGAAATAAACAGCTTTATAGGATTTTTTTCGATAATATTACGTCTATTATAATCGTCTTTATGTTATCGAGTTATGCACGTGAAATCGATTAGTGACAACTGACAAGACTAGGGCTCGCCTTTATACTCGTATGTAAATACATATATTTGCTGTGAATCGAAAAACTAATTTGGGCAAGTGATAAATTTGTATGATTTGTAATAAAATGTGCCATATTACATACATATTTTTTCATATTTCTCCTTAAATACGTCATATTTTTTGTACAATTTGCTATTTTCTGCAATAATTTTAAATTAAATTATCTAATTTTCAACAGTTCATCTTGAAATAGGTTACAATTTAATTTACCAGATTAAATACCAATTATGTATATTAAATCCAATGTATGGATGATACGGGTTTGAGTTATATGATCCTGAAAAACGATTGTTAATGTAGGATTAAACGTTATTTTTACATTTATCGTATCCGGCTATCAATGTGTCAATTGGTTTGAAGTATTAATTATTTTGCATTATTTTTTTTTTTAATTTTACGATTATATTGTCATATCGACATGATTTCAATAAATAAATCATGTAAGCATCATTAAAAATTGTAAGTGTTTTAACACATATTAATTTACATTTATTTTTCGTATGTGTATTCTAATGCACTATGTATTTATCTATGTAAAATTAATAATACATGCACGTAACATGTGTAGGAGTATTTCGATTTACTTTTTTTTTACAATATTTATGATTTTAGTCAGTAAATATACTAGGTATTATTTACATAATTAATGATATAATAAAATCATATAGAAAAAATACACAAAGACTCAAAAAAAATTGTAATAGATATAAGAAATCTTATTTAAAATGTATAAATGTATCTGTTTAAAACGGCAAACCACTAGCCTGATACACTTTGATTCTTTTATAATTTAACTTTGAATTAACATTTCACGCACAAGTGGCCAAAGCTATTCGGTCAGCTACATTAAATATACATTTAATTCGGTACAACTCGATGAAATTACGAAACGCGTAAAAAAAAACCAAACGATAGACCAGAAGCACAGCAGCACATGTAACGGCTCCAAATCGGCACCAAATTCAGACGTATCCAGCCATTGAACCAAGAAGCTCTGTCAGTTATTGTCATTAAGGTTTACATACTAAGTTGTTTTATTGTTGGCTTACTTAAAAGGTTAATAATCGTAATACCGTCAATAGTATACTTTATTCATTGTAAAACCATTCAATATCTCAACACTTGAATATTGTTACTGCAGGTGGTTTCGATCCCGCCACGCAACAGCATAAATACGTATAAATCTGACTACCCGAGCCCTAATGATAACTCATCCAGTTTCGAATCATCGTTTTTAGACTTAAAACTGTGCGTATTGTTGATAAAAAATGTAATCGTTCTTAAAATGTGCATCATATATCGGCCAGTTTCTAATAATCCAAATGATTGATATAAGACGAAATGTATGTTATCTCTAGGCGGAGGACTTCAGCAGCAGCCTACCTGCAGGGCTTAAGGCGCTTTATCCGCCATGTATTGATTTCCGGCGGAAATGCGAGCCGGAATTTAGATCCACAGCAGTGAAAACTGAAAATACGTTTAATCGAGATTATGTTATATCGTGGGTCGGACGGGAAAAGAAAATCTTACAAACATTTTCAACAGCAATAGTTTTTCGATTATATATACCGAGAGTTTTATAAAAATAAAGTAGCCGATTTTCTGTTATCCACCATCGCATGATGGGGTCGATTGTATGCCTTTTAAATCTATACCAAACACGCCTTCACTCGTTTAAAAATCTGTCTCGGCGTGCCCAACGTAGTCTTGAATATAATATAAAGACGATTTCCTCGATGTCGATAGCATGCGGTTTTCCACGTTATAATGACACGGCCGCAAGACGCGGTGACCGTATACTTTCGGCGCGTAGGGACGCGGGCTCAAAACTTTTTCACTCAAAATGTTCACACCTATGACAGGGTCTTACGTCATCAACGTGGGGCAGTGTTAAATGGCTGCCCTAACCGGAATCACTAGTCTCCTACCTTGACCAATGGCCAAATCGGCAGACAGCGGTCATCATTCTCCGTTTCCGGGTGGTATCATCCCCCGAGCCATCACTTACAGCAACCGTTGCGGGGGAGGGGACCGCCGATCCAGATCATCTCCCATTGTGCGGCTCGGACGGAATATGACGGTGCGTTATCTCTCCTCAGCCGTACAACGTGGACACTCTCGAGTAAAAATATTGTATGTAGTTTATACCTAGACGCGCGTATTACTATTTTAATATAAACGACGACACCGATGGAACGGAGAAAAGTGAAAATAACGTATCGTGTCGTGGGCGAAAAGGGCGAAAAACGTGCCAAGACATTACACGGTGTAGGTCCGTTCGACCCGGCTCGCGTTTTAATCGAGTTAACCGAATTTCACCGAGGACAAACCGAAACGCACACACACACACAATTATACGCATGTGTATGTATTCGAATACGGTCTCGATTCCACGATAGTATACGCATATACACGTACGTACACACATGGTGAACCCTTAATAAAATAAGTTTGTTAAACTTTTAGTGCTCTAGCGCCGACAATACTATAGCTACGTTCGGTCGGTCGTATCAACACTGCGAAACTGTATACGAAATATATTTTGTACAGGCCGCGTGCGCTCGTGTGTGCATGTGTGTATGTGCGTGTGTGCGTGCGCCTGGACCATAATACTATGCACACACGCACTCGCTCGACGAAGGGAGATAATCCGGTGGCCGGACGACGTTGAATTTTTGTTTTCCTCTCGGCCAGCGACGACAGCGACTTGTTTACAGACGATTAATCTCACTTTCGACCGTATGGGGGGCATAAGAATACACACACACACACACACACACACACATATTATTTGTATACTGATATTGTTACAGTTAAACTGTTGTTAAGTGGCGAACGCCTAAACTTCCGAAATTATGTTTTGTAGACCGTATGTATTACGTAGCACTGACCTAGGAAGTACTTCGTATAAGACGGGTCACCGGATTATTCCGTTGACATATACGATATCACCGTTTGAACTGTGACAACTGTAACCAATACTCGAATCCTGGTCCAAGACGTGTTTATTTCCGTATGTTCCAACGTAGAACGCCTAGAACAGATGCTATCACATGTTATTTTAAAATGATTAGAAATCACGAGCCTGAACAGGATATCAAACCAATAACCACATACGGTTCTACCGGTTCAAGTTTCCGTGGCGTTGGTCGAATTTTTGAATAAAAACGGACTGTTTCAATACGTTTTTTGAAAATATTACGAAATCGAAAGTGTTCGAAAATGTTTAATAAATCGTACCTATACAATTGTATAACATTTACAGTGCCCATATTCGCAGTAAAGGTAACATTGGCTTTGACAAACGCGTGTGCGCGTGCGTTCCTCTGAAAATATTTGCACATAATATAACAGCATCGATGTGCCAAGTCGACACCCATAATCGGTAGGCGTGCAACTTTCGCTCACGAGTCTTCTACGCCACGCACCGTGCTTGACGTTCTTAGGTACGCAGACGGTAAGGCTATTGCAGTATAACTGCGTGCGACTCTGCTATAGTACGTATACTTTCCTGCAGCTATAACCTCATCCTCGTTTATATTATACTCTGAACACAATATTGACCGTCAAACCACGTACATGTTGCAGTTTAACCGTCGCGAAAACGTATGACGTGTTGATTAGTTCGTCCAAACGTAAAAAAAAATTCAAACGTTTCGCAAAATATTCGAACGAGAAGAAATTTAACTATTGCCAACGAGAAATCAGGGACGACGTCGGCCGGATATAGCGTGGTGTGCGGCTGTGCGAAATGGCTACGGAATTTAAGTGATAATACGCACATAATATTATAATAGAATTATTGGGCGGGGGACCAAAAGTGCAGGAAACATTCGCAATCCTATATAAAGTATATTACCTATACATTGTTTCAGGTTACACTAAATATCTCGGTCGGATGAAGTTGTTTTGAAATAAGCTTTGGGGTGAGCCTAGAGGGGTACCATAATACAAATTCTTAGAGAGATTTAAAAATGTTAACTCTTTCGGTGTGCGTTTGCGCAGTACAACATGTGTCTTGTTAGATGACAACACCTATTTTCAGCATCACATTCGGATTCATCTCTTTTTTTTTAAAAAATAAACACATTAAAGCCGCACACATATACGTACAGGCTATTATCATAAAATGGGCATTATCGTAGTAAATATAGTGGGCACTAGTGAGCGTATATTTTATCGTTGCCATCGTAATACATTTTTTTTATTTTTTCACACTTCCCGCCCTCGTACCGTTCCGTCATATTTCGATCTACCGTGTACGTAAACGTACTTCCGGCGCTACACGGCGAACCGACCGTTTACATTCGGACCGTGATGGACGAGAGAGACACAAATAGAGAGTGAGAGAGAAAGAGAGGGTCACAATTATTGGATTTCTATACATGTACCGGAGTCTGCTGGGTTGTGTTCATATTGTTATCGTTTACGTTTGAAATATCAAAATAGCGCTTAATCGCACGAGAACAATGTTACCTTCGCATGCATTTAGGTACGCGTAATCGTCTTGACGCGATGGCACACGCACACGTCGTAATAACGCGCGTCGTGCAGCTTTCATAATGACTTCATATCCATTAGTGAACCGTGCCAGCTAACGTGTCGTCCGGTAATGGCGATGTCGCGGTGGCGTTTTTCATATTATTTGTTCGTCACCAACTTATATATAATATTACGTTCGATATTATAATAACGTTAAATGATCGTACCTACCAGCGGCGAGTATTTTTTTCACTCTTACGGTTTACTTTTTCTTTTTTTCTTTTTTCGTTCGCTAAAATAAATAAAAGCGCGATCCACAGCAGAAGACCTTTACGGTGGAAACCAACGCAAAACAGCGCGCTTATATCGTTTTTGCTGCAGCATGATGCGTTACGCGCAAATACCGTCTTAACCGAACCCCAAATAGTACCCGCTATCCTCAAGCAATGCTTTGTCGGCTTTTGCACCCAGGCGAACGTCATTCGGACAAATCTACATGCACCTGTCATACGCAGCTTTTTGAACTCGTTCCCCTCGGCCCTGACTAACTCTTATTTTCGAATTATTTTTTCTTTTTATCTAATACTATACGCACGTGTAGAAACCGGAAATGCGGAAAAATATCGGAATAAAAACGTTTTCGGGATGTATACGAAAGAGAATGAAGAAAAGGTTCAATCGAAATACACTCAAAACATCAGTGAATCGGATAGTTGGGAGATTTTCTTTTCTTACCAGTGTACAACCAGTGTAATGAATAAATGCGAATAAGTTAAAAGAGCCGTGAAATGTGATATGATAATCACTGACTGATTAGCCAAGACTATACCATAAACTGATTTTATATTATTGGTAAATATACGTCTTATTATTATTTTTAGGTGAACAAAGAGTGACATTTTCGAAAATCGCATTTTAGAGGATCGCTACAGCTCTGGGCTGAATGCGTATACATATTTTCACTTTTTGGGGTTACCTATAGGAAATATTTAAACTAAATAATAACCGATTATATGTAAAATAAATAAATAAAAACTAATTGCATTAGAATGTACAATGTACATTGTACACCGATTAAGAGCTTTTTTTAACCCATCAATTTTTCACTACTTAATAGGAATATTCCTCTAATATAAAACAGTAAAATAATTACTTACTAAAATATACAGCCACAAAGATTTGTCCAAGTGATGTTTTGTAGATAAAAATCCGAACTATAATGGCCAACAGTGTTGCCCGAGTACCGTGGACAGCTATTCGCTTTCTGTTCTTCTGTTCGGACTCGACTATTTGCAGATCGATACGCGTTTATGAACACCCAACCGTCTAGTATGATGATTCATATAATATAAAAACACGATGTCCCCCAATCTTCCGATACGTCCACGTAATTAAAACGATCGTATATTGTTCGTAAATCGTAGCCTTCAGCTGACGAGTACCGAGAGTGCACACCGTACGGGTATGATTTGTGTCCCGCGCGAGGCGCATAAATAATTACCGCGGTACTTGTACAAATGGAATGTATCACATAAATATTACCTTGTGTATACCGGGACACTGCGAAATACACTAAGTCTTCGGGTCTATAGCTCAACCTTTCTTCGGAGACAACGACAACGATGAAATTTATGCGTGGGACAAATCATAATCCTGAAATGCTCACTGCAGGCGCACCTGATATTCTCTTCGTTAACATGTTATCCTTTACTGCTGTTATATATATATATATATATATATATACGTTATACGTACGTACACCGTTGGGACTTATCGAGATTAATTCATCTAGATAAATTATTTACAGATCACTTTTGTCTGTACTATATAATATCTTGTTCAGACGAAAATATTCCGTGTCGTCTGAGATAAGCTTTTACTTGAATGAAAACAGAAAATAACCGTTTCATTTCTCCTTGACACAAGTCTGGTACTTTTGCATTGCTCGTCGTTGAAAACGAAGAAATTATGCAAAAAGGACAAGGACGCGCACAAATTGTATGGACAAAATGTTTTTCGAAGATTGGACGTATTATATTAAACAACTGACATATTATACTTACCCGATCCTGGATTGTATAGTTTCAGCTGTTAATTCACGTCATTACGTGCGTGTATACATTTATTGGGCGTACAACCGTGACGCCACGTATGATGTGGGTATTTGGATTAAATAATATCCCGAAACGCGGCAGGTCAACAGGAGTTTTAGCGCCGAACGGATTATGACCAGGACTGCGATTGCATAAAAATATCATAAAATATGCAATGCGTCAATTATACGCGTTGGACGCTGACGAAGTCGTACACCGAATATCACTCCGAATCACTGCGTCGTGTACTATATTATAATTATATTACGTACGGTTTTGGGCGTACACTCACGATTGTATCGGTTGCTTCGAGTAGCGCTTTATACGATTAATTAATTATAAAATACAACACACGTGGCGCTTCATCAGCCCCGAGCGGGTCAGGAATCATCCGTGAGTTGGCCCCGATCGTTATGTCCGTTTGCACACTGTATGTACTCGTATTGTGTATGATGATGCCATCACGATTACTGAAGTCTCGCTTACTAGTCTCGGTACACCCCCGGACGTCCATACGCTTCTCAGCCGAGCTCAAGTCGTTCGACTAGCGGCTGTGGATGATCCGACACGGCCACCGCGACTAGCGGTTTTTCGGCATATCGCGGGGTGACCCGGACGCGAGGAAGGATGAAAGAAAAAAAATGACGAGCCGTGTGTAGTACACTCCGAAAGCTGCGGAACCGTAGACTGCGATTCGGAATGCAGTGCGCGCAATATTATTAAAAATATTACAATAACATTACACTACGCTATCTAAAATGTATTGAGTCTTTCGGCGAAGAAATATTATGATGAACGTACGCGCGGTTTACATGGCATGCGATATATAGTGTTGGACGTACATCGCGATCATCGCTGCGTCCTTTCTCTTGACACAAATGCCTCTCTATGCATGTATACATTTGGGCCACGCGTACTGTACGTGCTTTTTCTTATTCGTCACTACTCTGGAAGCCTTTTTATTCGCATACAAGATCGAAAGACGTGTGTATAACGGTTACTGTAAAATATATGAATTTCTCGTTCAGGTGCTTTAAGTTTTTGAGATTCTTATGGAACCTAGGAGCGTATTGGATTTATTCTTTTTACCGTACGATATGCGCCTGGTTTTTTTTTTATCGTGTCCGTGTACACGATTTCGACCAGAAGCGCATTGCTCCAATACGTACAAACTTGATGATTTTCTGTTAGGAAATTTCGTCTTATTTGTAATTTGAGGGGGTTCAATTTCCCGACAGTTTACCCAACAATTGAGAAAAACGGAGAGAAAATTGCAAAACAAACTTCAACTGAGAAAAGTCGACTAGCTTGTTTGTATTTCATTGATAAGTGGTTTTTATTAATTTTCTTTGTAGTCAATGAGCAATTTTTTTACCGGAAAGTTGCACACCATTTTTTAGGCATTATAAAATTATATTTATTTTGAAATTGGCCATTTCAACGGATTTTCATTACACTATATCAGTTACTTAAAATAAGTTATTTTATTGGTTCCACTCAAATATCGACCAGCATTAGAAATATAATCTGATTCGTCCAACCTCTTTCACTCAGAATCGTTTTTTCGGGAAAAACGAACAATTTTCAGTTAAAAATACTAATACAGCAATATTATTCACCCATCCCTGTATCTCACCTGGCCAAGGAGTTTCGTCTGATTATTGTTAATATATTTTTTCCGAGTTTCAATTAATATACGTAGTCGTCACATGCCAATGATCGTTTCGATATTTTTTGAGTAGATCCGCGCGTATTACATGATAATTATGCCTAACTACCCAATCAAACCGTTTGTGAAGATATATTTCTAAATCTACAGTGTGTTAGTATTTATGTGTAGCATACGCGCCCACTGCAGAAGTTGTCGTACACATTATCGTGCCAGTCGAATGTGGACCAACCGTGATCGTGTATACAGGGTGTTGTATGCTGCGACACTATGTATGTCACCGCCGTACTGCACGATATGAAATTAATATGATTTCGTGGACTCCCACATGCCCAACTGAACAACGAACACACGGGTACTTTCGAATTTACAATCCAAACACAGATAATGGGTTCAAAAACATAAAGGTTCTCGTCTATATTTTAAAAGTACATACCCAAGAAAATCCTATGAAATTGGGAAAAGAAAAATCGGGAACCGAAAAGCTCCTTATACATATAAATGTATATATTTTATATATATTCTGTAAAGCTCGAGACGTACCTAAAACATATTTGGGTGAAAAGCATCACCGAAGTTTTAAAATTTGAATAATTTATCACGACACATACATATATACACATGGCGACTTAGTAGAAGTAGCGGCAAAGCTCCATTTTTTGCGGTCGTTTTTAAAATTCACCATATGTACTTCCATTTTCGCCTGGCCATTTACATAATATGTTAAATGCACGACTGATATCGATATGGTCATGTACTTGGTGCGCTCGACGATCTTATTTTACACATCATTATCGTTGCGAATGATTCGTTTTCGTAGTATTGATGAGTGTCCGTCCACCACACGTGCAATATGGTAATTTTACGAATATCTACAGCAGATGTGGTGTAAGAACGTTAACAACTGCTCTGAATTCGCAGTGAGGTCTACTCGGCTCCGTCGCGTTTCCAATTATATGCCACCAAAACATTTGAACGTGTGGTTCGCGAAAAATCACAGCGTCTGCTATTCTTTGGCCTAACCTTCGACAAAAATATTATGACGGCCCTAATGAGTACATGGTATGCACCGAAAAAAACAAAAAACACATTCGACGTTCATCGCGGGAATTATGTGCGAAAACCAATCGCAAGATTTATCGTAATAAATACTAACCTATGTATCAAAATGTTCACACTGGTTACCCGTTTTAAGTCGAGTAAACATAATCCAGGTATTACGTGTGTATAGGTGTCGCGTGATCGAAGTATTGGAACGTTTCAAACAATAATGAAAAGAACAGTGTTTAAAAACATTATATATTTCTTTAGTTAGACCTACGTTGGAATACTGTTCAATTATTTGGAATCCCTCACAAGTCGGCTTGATAGAATCGCTTGAGCGTGTTCAAAGAAGATTTTTACGTTTAATCGCATATAAGAGACGTTTGCATTCCATTAATCATCCATCTGAGTCAATATCCCTTAATTCTATACAGGATTCCCTCAAATTAGATCCCCTTGTTAATATACGGAAATATACAGACATCGGCTTTCTATTTAAATTAATAAATGGTGTTATATCTTGTCCAGAACTATTACAGTCTATAAACTTCCATGTTCCAAAATTCCATTCACGTTCTTGTACCACATTTGAAATCCCTTTTCACCGAACATCTTACGGCACTTATAACCCTATTGATCGAATAGCCAGAGAGTGCAATAATTTAAAACTTGATCCGTTTACTATGAATAATTTATATTCTTTAAAACACTGTTTTTAGCAGCTTGTCATATCACTAATATTATCTATATTGTCTTGTAATTGTATTTTATGTACTTAATTCTTACTACTATTGTATAGTTGTATCTTTATTCTACTAATGTTATTATTATATATTTTTGTCACTGTACTTGAGCCCAATTGGGCGTTTACACCAAATAAATAAATAAATAATACTCAATAAGATATTCTACGAGATCTGTTCAAACTTGCTCCATAGGGATTCGCTCCCGACCACGAGTAATTATCGCTACTCGGGTAGTTTATCGCGGTAAAATACGACAACGACACGATCCGAAACACGGGTGGGTCTGGTGGAACACGTTTGTATTATTCGCACAGTGCTTGCGGAAAATGGCGCCGGACAGGCCAGGGCAGGCTGCAGAGTGTTTCGCACGGTCCAAATTATTGACAAACTTGGCCCCGTCGTCGGGGTGGTGAGGGTTGTTTGGGTGAAATGGGGACTAGCAGTGTGTGGGACCGCCGACGCCGCCGCCACCGCCTTCGCGACTAAATGCCTGTACAGGGGCGAACAGGGTGTACAGAGGGATGAGGGTGGGCACATATTGACAGTGCACAGTCCGCGGCATCCGGAATCGCGCCGACCTAATTTCAAAGTCAAATCCAAAACTACATTTACATAAAGTCACTTAAACGCAGTCTCAAATACATATTATTACACGTATACGTACAATATTATTATAATACACGCGTGGCGACGACTTAAGAGTTGACAAACTATCGTTCACCCCGCGACCCGTGCAACCGAGAATGAAATTCCGTTTAATATTCGACATTGGGCGTGCAGGGGTGGGTGCTAGAAAAACGAAAACAAATAAATTTTTAATGTGTATGGCTAAACACTGTTAATGTTATACGCACGCATATGCATACATTATTATTATGAGCTGTTCCTTCGGTACGCCTTCACCCGCCTTCACCCGCCCCTCCGCGCATACCGTATAATATTCGTAATAATATCGCATTATCCGCCCTTTCATGCAACAGCAGCTCGTTTAAGTATAATATACCTCGGCGGACCAACGAATTCCAGCCGGTCGTCGTGTTTGTGTGCACACGAATACCTATCAAAAACCTACTCAGACATGTTCACGTTTTTACATTTTCGTTTTCGGGTTTTTTATTTTTATTTTTTTTTTTTGTTGCTTTGATTATTCATCGGTCATACCCGAACACGACGGGACGGAAACCGTATAATTATAATATTACTTCGTTTGTATCATAACGACGACGTAAATAATTTAATGCGCGCAGCGTGGACGGTTTAAAAGCATAATAATAATAATAATAAAATACGATCACATGAATATAATATCATATTATCAAGATGTATTTATTTTTGAACGCACCGTCGTTTTTATTAGTTTCGTTACGAATTATAAAGTAAACTACTTAAAATGTATTTTAGAATAGATAAAAATAAACGCGGCTCGGTGGTGTATAATGAATATAGAATAGAATCAATGCACACGAGTCATAGTCATAGGCAGCCGGAACGGGGTGGGGGTCGGGCGCGGGGTATTTGCCTATATCCTGGCATTTTGACGCCGTACATGGCTGTATATGTCGTGTCTGATGTTAAGTGTTAAAATATTAGCAACATTTTAAACGATGATAATTGTACGCGCTCAGTTGAAAAATGAACATATTACATAAAATATATTAAGTAGTGTACGAATTACTAATAAGTAATAAGTGATCATGTACATGGTGAAATTGTTGATCGATTGGAAAAAGATTCGAGAAGTTTGCTAGTGTTTTTCAATAAGAACAATACCATTTAGTATTTACCATTGATAAATTACCTTGTATATTATTTTATTTCTACAGAACATTAAACATTTTAATGAATTTGCCATATTTTAAATTCCACCAAATTAGTAAAATCAATTGTGTTACTCAAAAACAATAGTTTGTTGTTATACTTGTACGAAAAAGGATATTATCCAGGAAAACTTTATTTTTTTTATCGTTAGCCTTTACTCTTAAGTTATAAACTATGACGAAATGTATTGAAAACTATTTACACGAACTATTCATATTAATATTGTTCATATTGCATACTCGCGCTTATTTTCATAAACTATATACGTATATATACGGGATAAATATATTGCAGCTGGCCCACTCCTAGAAAAATGTCGGCTATGTATAAACTGTTTACTGGACCTTTCATTATAAAGCGCGGTGCAGTCGGCGCGCGAGAATCAATTCAATTTCTCAGCGATTCTGAACGTTATATTATTTTATTTAATTTTTTGCTTTTCCTGCCGAATAACCGCCGCGCCGGTCGGTCGTTGGAATAATAATAATATCATAATACCGGACGAACCACGTATGGGCAAGGCGCGCAATATATTATTATAATATGCTTTCACGCGAGTGACGTCGTGTCACGGTAAGTCTCGGTTTTTTGTCCAAAACACCCATCGATATAACTTTGGCCCGTCGCGTCTAAACTTTTCGCGAAGTCTCGCGTCGCTCATCAATTTTAATCGTCTTTCTGAAGTCGAATTTGCGTCGGACGATTGGTAGTCCACCGAAAGTGTATCGATCGAATAAAAGTAAAAACGTTCACATGCTGATACTACATGAATTCCCCACGACCGCGGTGGGGCCTTAAACCATACATTTAGCACATGTTGTAATAATAGTAAGAACAATAATAATTCCATGTACGGAAATAAATTCCAATCGCATGAGAAATAATTGATAACGGTATGCGTTCATGTAGAGACTCGTATAGAGATGATAAATAAACAACGCTAAAAATATAAAAATTGTAAAAGATAAAATATAAATTAAAATGAAAAGCTAAATGAAATGAATCAAAATTAGTGTTTGTAGTACAATATGTAAATAAAATTGGCATTGCATAAATGCGACACAAATCGTTTTGGCAAATAATCATTATATACGTACGATTTCATAATATTATTATAATCTATTATTATATTGACGTTTTTCACGAACCGGAACTTGGATTTTCGCGAATTTCCATATAGTTTTTCTCGGTCAAACCAGAGTAAGTGCTAAAGTCTGCCACATAGTGATTCATCGGCAGCACGTCGCGAAAAAGTTTTCAATGTTTTCATTTCTATCACGTGATATTTTTGGCCTGTCGGGACACGTTTCCGCGTTCGGTGATAAATCATGACAGTGTTCCCTCATCGTATTGACGTTTATAGAAACGTGAAACGTAGTATTACGTTTTCATACAGCTCGCAAGCGACGTAATTTTTCCCATTGTAGTTTGCATGTCTTAACGACGTTCATACATTATGCGTTACCTTGTTTTAATACCACACGTCATGCCTTTATTATTTTTTATCGGTCGTATATTTCTTGGTTTTTTAGGATATAAAATTCCCAGCACCAATTATATTACACTATACAAGGTTTTCAGTCGTCACGCTCTACGAGTTAAAAATATTACAGCTGTATGCTACGGACACACGTGTACAACACTAGACGATATATTCGTGGATGGGGGTGAGCCGCTGCAGCGAGGAAATAATAATAACGTCACCGGATTACGTTGTTGTCGTCGAGATCTATAAACACAGATTATACTGCACCCGGTCAGTGTGATACATACATATCCATATAAAAACGTATTAGTGGGTGGTCTCGTGCAGTCAGGTCTGTCGTCCAGGTACAGGTGTACACGTATATGTATATTATGTATTGTACAAACTTAATTTTGATAGAGACGAAAAAAAGTGAAACAGCCCCGCTTAACGTAAACGACGAAGGCGGGAAGAAAAAATGAGAGAAAGAAATCCGGATTACACGTTGTAAGTACTTTGTATACGAGTACAAGTATACGCATACCTGTGCGTGCGAGTACAACTCGTGTACTTACCTCTTGTGTACAATCTGTGCGTACAGGTCCGTCCGCCAGTCCTCGAAAAACGGCGTCGGGAGCGCGTGTGTACACCAATTAATGTGCTCGCATTTCAACGTGTACGTAATACGTATGTTAATTATACCGCGGGTAAGGACAAGTGGCGGCCAATCGGAGGACACTTTGAAACCAACAGTCTTTCCTCGGTTATCCTTGGCTACTTATCAATAACGGTGCTAATGATGTTATTAAGAGGACGCCACGTCGTGTGTTGTCACCGTCTTACAAACGTATAGTACAAAATATAGCAAATCTTTGTTCAGTAGCGTAACGTGGTCGAGCAGTTAAACAAAAGATATTCAGGGAAGCAGTTAGATTCTTTTGAACATAATTAGCCGTAGCCGTAGAGCGGTAATGGTTTTTATAGGACCTTTATAAAACGTACGGATAATATTATTAACGCATAAACGTTTATTATGACTCACTGATAAAGTTATCAAATTATAAGATTGTCACGGAGTTTGGGTGCGCGTGATGGTGATCGCGGACAACTGTCGTCCTCTTATGCGTACCGGTCATTGGCCACGGGCCTAACAATGGTAAATTTGGATGGGGGGGGAGGGAATTCAACGCGTCAGGTCAGCGTGTGTAGGTACGTATTACGTTCATAGACTAGTAATAGTGATGTAACGATCGTTACGGTAGAATCCATTTTGTGTTGTTAGCTTTTAATACGGCATTAAACCGATCTGTATAAACAGGTTCAAAGGGAAGATCTAAATATTATTATCTGTGTCTTCTCGTAGGTTTTTACGACTTGTTCATTTTCAATCGAGTTTTTTGTAATATTGTTTTATTATATTCTCGATACCGGATAGATTGACTGTAATTTTAAGACTAACAACGCAAAATCGGCTTTACCGAACGCAGATTACCCACGTCGCGCGTCTGCGAGTCGCAAACACAACACGCGCAGGTCGTATGCGTCATCTCAACGATGACAAGAGCATTTTTGTCGGAATCACAAGGTTTGTCCGACAGCACGCAAAGTCGCGTTTTGCTTATCATTATCGTGCGGGCCGCAGTGTCCGCAAACAGTGGTTTTTCAGTCGTATCATGTTCGCTGACTGTGAGGTTTCCTCCACCGCCACAAGATGTAATGACGATAATGCGCGTTATCGGGTCGTTGATTCGGCGAATGGGGTCGAGGAGGACGAGTCTCGCGGAAGGGGAAAAGACGTTTGGGCGACTAATAAACTGCAACCCGTTTGGATCGATTTTGTATTGGTAAAATATAAATTAACGTTTAGTATTCTTGTGCAGCGAGCTTGCACAAATTAACAAAATAAATTACAAAGGGCGTCTAAGGTGGATTTAACTTGTAGAGATAATATTTGAAAACATAGCGAAAACCCGCATTTATTCAGTGTAACATAAACATACTACCTATTCTGTGATAACAGTCAACAGATATGATAAATATCCGTGTATCGAGATGTAATGATTTTGTGTGTATTTTAAATCTTTAAACCTTTAAGGTACAATATTCATGTATAAGTACTTGTAACACATATCATTTTACCGACGAAGAAATGATACGGTACAAAAATGGTCAGATATCTGAATTGTCGTACTTGAAGATAGTTGGACAGATGTATCAAGTTGCTCGTAATTAATAACTAATAAAAAAATAAAAATAAAATTTCAATTCCGCATATTTTTCAATAGTTTCATATTTGACGAAGTAATCTTACAAGATATTACGTATTCAAAAAAGACTCATGTTGATAAAAATAAGAAACATCATTTTTAACTATGCCGAAAACAGCCTTAAGCCTGTTTTACAATGAGAAGGGAAACGTTTGTCCAAACGATCTGTATAAAAGTAATATTCGTAAGCCAAAACTGGTCTTCGTGATCGGTCCAAACGGGTCCTGCCCCACACGGACGGAATCGAACCGGGTCCCTTTGGCACGTAAAATATGTTTTCCTAAGGGCCCCGCCGCCAAAGAGTCCCCGTTCCCCGCGTTCACGCGTCCCGCAGGTCGAAACGGTCGAGAGACATCCGGAAGACAACGGTGCGCACGCGGGGGACGAGCGAAAAACGTGACGATGATAAATAATATTATTTACGTGCGTGCGCCCATCGGAGATCGATAAATGATTATCCGCGTCACGGACGACGGGCCGCAGGTCGGACCCTATTCGTATTGTATCGTATACGCACACTGTACGCGCGTTCGGAGACACCTATACACAATCATAATAACAATAATAATAATAATAATAATAATATAATGCATAACGCGCGCACGCACCCGACGTATACGGCATGGAGTCGAAACGTTTTATTTTCAATGCGCGTTTATTTTTCCTCTTTTTTTCCTCTTTTTCTTTCTTTTCATTCACTCGACCGATGACCAGACACACGCGCGCGCATAACAACAATAATACCCTGTATCGCGGCGGACGCACGTACGCGGATACGGTTTTATAAACGCCGGGGCTGCTGCGGGGCCGAATCGCACGTACCGCACTCTTGCCGCAGTTCGTAAGCGCCTACACATTTTTTTTTTTTTCCCCCCCCCCCCATAAGAATAACGTCATGCGCCCGGTCGTTGTACGCGTTACAATAATACATATATTTTACCGGGCCGTCGGGAATTTCCCATAACTCACGGATCCGAGACGCCGTGGCGCGGCCATCCATCTCGCGGTCGCACGTAGGGGGTACGCGCGCATACGGATCGGTGTTTTTTTTTTTTTCGCGGACATTAAAATATTTAAACGATCCCGGTCGGAATTGAAACAAATCGGTCCTGACCAGCAGCAGCAGCAGCAGCAGCAGCAGCAGCAACGCACTTCCTCCCGTCGTACACGTTTTTATTAAATTATTTCCATAATACGTTTTGTACGAGCGTGCGCGCACACGCGTGGACACGTATACGTAGGTATAATGCATTTGCGTGTCGGTTTTTACGTCGGAATTATATTAATGACGTCGATATGTTATAACGTTAACCCAAATCCGAGGCAACGTTTATAAAAACATATTACGTCGGCCGATGTGCAGGCGCGCGCCCGCCCCGTGTAGGTACGCGCGGCGCGTGTGTAAGGAAGATTTACAGCGCACCTAACGGACGCGATCATCTATATGCGTACGGCGTTATTATGTGTTCGCCTCAAAGTTCGTTAAAACTTTAGCTTTTTTCTTCTTCTTCTGCAATCATACCATAGACGCGCGCGTGTTTTGTCCGCGATAAAAAGTATGCGCACGTTTCGGATAAAAGCTTTACGCGTATACGTTTTATTATTGCCGTACGAGTTCGTTTTGTTGCAGGTCTCACTGCTTACACACAACTACCACGTTTACCGCGGTATAAAACAACGCCATACTTGTATACGTACGTATTCCATTACTCGCGGAAAGTTTACGCTCATTAATCATAATTGTCAACTCTAAAAAGGCATGAATCTTGCGACTTGCCTTCGACTTGAAAATATATCTTCACCCCGCTACGTTTCGTTATTCCGTCCGTTCGCCGTGTATTCCGAAAAATTCCAAAGCACTCCAATACCAAACCGAATACGATATGTCACGCACGCATCATTCGAATCGGTCAGTATACAAAAAGGTGGCTTCAATTGAGGCGTCTCAGGGACGAATTCAATTTTTATGAAGTGTGATTTATTTTTAAATGTATTGTTTCGACGTTGTGCCAAGTTCTCGGTGATCAAACGAGGTGAAAATATAGCATTCTCATCACAATACTATAGATATATAAATATAATATACTTCAATTTTTGCAGCTTTTATTTTAGACATCTCGCAGACGATCAATATTGCTCTGTGCACTAATTTACTCGATAAATTCGGTTCGGTGCATGTATACTGGATTTTGGAGCTCTGTTGCTCATGCGAATTTCATGTGGAGATTTAATTACTAATAACATCGGAAAACAGTCATTAAACACTGTATTATGTACAAAAGTCTGAAAATACAAAAAAATGCATTAAAATTTGTGGGAAAATAATACGGGAAGATTGAATTTGTAAAATGTATGCAGCGAAGTCGTTTTCGGTTCTTGTTGACGTAACATAATAAATATGACGACACGCATAAAGCTATTGACACTTTGTATTGGAAAAGAACATTGTTACTGTTAATAATTATGTTTTACGCGAAGACTTTTTTTTTGTACGTTTTCACCGTACAACTGGTCAAAACCTCTGCAATACTGAATTTATTACAAGCACTAGGCATTAATGATAAGTAAGTATGGACGCTCAAGAGAATAAAAAATGACCTATGGAACGCAACCGGAGAAGACGGATTGACGAATATTGATGTAGATCCCGCAGAAGTTATAAATCGCTTATCCAATGAGAAACGGAGAAATCTATAATTCATTAATTTAGTAGTCTGCCAAATCAAATATTTTGAATTAAATAAGTAATTATTTCAAAATTCAGCAGTAAAAATGTATCACCTTACTAATCGTTTACAGATATACGATGACATGTCAAATTACCTGTACCGCATTAAATAAAACTAAAACACCAAAAATGTTTAGTTTACAAAGCCACCCCTCCCCCCTTCCGAAATTAATTTCCGGTTACGGCCTCGCGCTAACCTATAACTATATATTGTTGCACTTATGAATCAAGAAGTGTTTAGGTTTAGGAGACATGTTTTCGGTTCGTCCGGTACAGTATAAATTATGTATTCGCACGGTAAAATAATTTGCGACCGGAACAAACAAAACGTCTGCTTCTAACGAGACGGGTCGCCGTGTCGTCCGCGGATAACGGAAGCGTAAAAAGCCGATTACGCGTCCATTACGCGTGTCGCACGGGATTCCTCCGGCCTCGCATAATATATGCAACATTATACGCGTTCAGGTCGTATCGCGGCGCGATTGCAGTTTTTTTTAATTTTTTGACGCGACCGGAGGACTTATCGGCAAAGCGCGCGTACTACTTTGACGTCGAATAAAACGGCTAACACCGCAAACACGTGAAAATACAAGCGCGGTACGTACAACATATTATTACATAGGTGTACGGGACGATGTTGTCACGCGCGCGATAAAAATGTGGTACAACGGTAAATAATATTTGAAAAAAATATAAAAACTACTAAAAGCTCAGATACAGGAACGACACGACGTGCAGATAGTGAGTGCATAGCATACCTACCCCTCACCGAAAACCTCGTGTTTTTTTTTCCGCAACGTTAATATATATATATTTTTTTTTTTAATATTACCCCTATCATTTCTACATAATATGATGTACACACGCGATTCTTATATGTGTGTACGTATGCGTGTGTGTGCGTGTACTCGTGAATATACATCGAATACAGGGAGGGGAGGTAGCAGCCCCTATTATATTTGTAATACCGCGACCGATGATGTTCCCAAAGATTTTTACTGTGTATATAGTATTATCTTATTTTTGAACAATGAATAATTATTGCATATTGTGTACAAAATATAAAGTTACGGAAAAGAAATACAATTTTTCAACCATGCCCTCGTCTAAGTACGTCCATCATATATACTCTTATATATATATATATATATATGGTACGATTAAATCTACCCTCCTCGAAGGGTTTTCTGATCTTAGCAACGTTGCCACTCGGCAGCACCGCCGGAAAAAAGCGTTACTTAAAACTCGGACAAAGCTTATAGAAATGACTGCTCTACATTTTACTGTGACCTACGAACTGATGGTAGGCTTAAGTCTCGCAAACTCCCATGGGAGAACGCTGTTGAGCTCAACAACACTAATTACAACGCTGAAAGACGCTGGAAAGATGAATGGAAAACATCGGGACTAAGTAGTTCGGCTCTTCTCAATGACCCCACGATTACGCCACCTGCACACAACCTCCCTCGGAAGATATGGACAACTTCAACATTTGAATCCGAAAGGGCGACGCGAGGTATTATGTCGTCACCTCGTACACAAATACATAAATTATTGCGCCCAATACGAGCTGTGATTGCTGGGTTATCCCGACCAAAACATAGGGCGTGTTACACAAGAGTGAGAAGACTAAGGCACGGGAACTGAGAACATGAAAATAGTACAGAATACCCTTATGTTTAAACTAAAATTACACATTCAAATACTGAATATAATTTATTAGTCCGAAGTAAATTTACTGAAACTTGATTTACGATTGAAATTATTAATTAAGATCATCGTCGTTCGGTACTTCGGATGAAACGAATTTAGGTTAAACAACAAAATTATCACTAATAATGTCAAAAACAACATTGACGCGAAAACAAAAATGTTGGTCGGGCCTAAATCACCTGCATTGAAAACATTAGAATACATCACGGACAGTATACTCTACACATATGTATATATATATATATATATATATCCCAATCCCATATTATAGTTGCATTCACTTGTATATTTTTTAAACGATTTTGACAACTACGCCCTTTCTACACCGCATTGAACAGCTGATGTAATGTCACTAGAAATCTGTTATGACACACCTTGTTTTTTGCTCGTTTTCGGAGGAGGGTTTTCTTGGTGCCTTTCAAATTTTTCACCTGCAGCGGGGGCGTATTGTTCATTATTATTATACAAAACTGAAATATTATTATTAATATGATACAATACCGCGGTAGTTACGGGACCGCTAAAGTATAATAATACGCGATATTCTTATCAAACGTACACGTTCGCGATGACGGCACGTTGGTGCATTGCTACCACGACGGCACTTGACCGGTGAGATAAGAGGTGTGAGATGTATAACCAGTGCCGGATGTTAACTTTTTAACACCCGGGGAAAATAAAAAAAACTACGCCCATTTCAGGGAGATGACCAGAATAAGTATTTTTGTTTACGAAAAATCAAGCTCACGTTTATAAAACCGTTCGCAATATACTGGACCAATCAAAATTTTAGAATTCAATACCTCAGAAATACGCCCATGAAAACGATACGCCCGAAGATAAATCCCCGACTTGCCCCTCCCCAGATCCGGCCTTGTACATAACTCCCTACGTATTTACATTATTTGCATTATAACTCCGTTCACCAACTCGAGCTCATCTTAAAGGTGTAGGTAATTGTTGCTATTAATTGAATACTCTTTTTGTTATAATGTATTAATTTAATAATAAAAAATATCGTTCACTCGAAAAAAAAAAAATAAAGACGAAACGTTTCTGCTGAGCACTCGCTCCAACCGCGTACACGTGCGTGCCACCGGTCAAGTGCGTACACATTGGCTTCATTGGAATACACGCACGTGCACTATATGACGTTCGTGTGTACCTATGTAAGTACCAGATACCGAATACCTATACGGATGGGATACCAATGACGCGGTTCAAGTTCAATACACATATGCGCATACAGATACGTGCGACGCGCTAAGCCACGTGATGCATTTTAAACGATCGCGGTATTCCGCCTCTCACGCCGGATGAAATTCAGACACAGAGAGATAGAGAGAGACAGAGAGAGACAGAAGTTTTACTAACAACATCGAAGTCCGAAAAGCATGTACAGGAACGGAGTAATACCATCAAACCCTATCGTGGTTTCGATTGGGGTGCATATCTTAGAAAATCACGTTTTAGAAAATCTATATATTTTAGGATATGAAACTTTTAGAATAACTGAGTCTTAGAATATATGAATTGTTAATACCAACTCTTGTTGTCGAATTGCGACATTCTATGTCTGTGATCGGGAAGTATACGAATCTGTAAAAGAAGAGTTATGCTTTTAATATTGCGATTTTGATGTGTTTATGAGTCATATGAGAGGTGTTGCTAATAAACTTAAGTAGGTGTTAAAAATTATATTTGTTTTATTAATAAAATATTTTTAAAATTTTTCGATTTAAAAATAAAAAAATTGTAGTACAATTACACGTAATTGTATACATAAGTATATACGAGTATTCAGTCAACAAATTAAATATTTACTAAAATCAACATTCTATTAGTCTTATTTTCCAAAACATAGCTTTTCTAAAACTTGATATTCCAAGACTCGGCTTTTGAATCGCATGAATCCCTAAAACTTGCCTAGGTCCCGTCGTTCCGTGTGTGTTTTTAAGAAAATGATTATATCATTCCTGTTTTCACAGCGATTCGAAATTATTAAGACCGTCGTAAATAATTACACTCCGAACCACTATTGATACCGCATAGGCATTACACGTCATACAGTTGCCATAAGTGGTGTGACTTTATCCACCTGAACTCATAACGAAACGGTCAAACGACGTAACGTTGTTGGTTCGGTATTTGATACGTGTCAAAGTTTTCGCGGAAAAATACTATGCTTCGAGAATCGAAACCCGTCGGGGCCATTTGAAAAAAGCAAACGCTTTCAATATAAAAAAGTAGTTTAAACCGTTTTTTTCCCCGTAATGATATAATATATGTTTATTAACCTATACAATAACCGAGTTAAAATTCTATATGATAACAACGCTTTCACGTCGACAGCGATCGGCCGAAATAGCCCGTAGTGCTGCTCGTCAAAACAAATAATCCCGTACGCACAATGGTGGTTTCGTTTGTGTACAGAGGGGTCCCGGGTCAGTGTATATTATAATATTGTGCTCGAAGACATGGTAATACGGTGAGAGCCGCAGTGCACTACTACAGTAGTTTCGAGGAGAACCGAGGACGATGACAACAATATATACCGGTATGTATAATATGTGGAGCCCGGCCGAGAGTTACACACAAAGGAAATAACCTTCCTTGTGGAGATCATGGCGCAGCAGCAGCAGCAGCAGCAGCAGTAGTACAATATCAATCGAATGTTATACATGTATATACAATAAACGTATACATGCATGATATGTTATATTTTGTACGAGCAGCCAAGATAAATTTATACGGACGGAATGCCGACGAGCATACGAGTTTATACTGAGTGCCCTACGGACGACGAGCTCATGAATTGTAATAAATGGGGCAAAAAAACGCGTCAGAGTCCCGTATTCTGAAATGTACTTTTTAAAAAAAATTGTTATCATTATATTTAATTTATATATATGTAACATTTCGAAGGCTTTTAAAAATATAAATTTTACGAAATGGTAAAATAAATAATTATTTGTGCTCGTATGAACAATTGTTCGAAAACGGTTTCATACACATTCCTTCAGTATTATGTATGTTCTGGTGGAAACGTATATTGTTGTTTTCTACAAACTTAGTATGAATAGATAATTTGTTAACATCAACACATCGATTGACCATGCACATAGTTTATAGAACGCAAGTGTTTGTACAGTGTAGTATTCAAATCGTACCGTCTGAAAAGTGTTAAAAACTCATACGAAACGCATTATTTTTTAATGCATTTGAAATACTATCGAGAATCAGATTTATTTAAAAGTCTCTCCAAAGTACTTGCAAGTATAATACTTTACAAGCCTGCGTGTAATACCCGGACAAAAATGAAGTAAAAAAAAAAAACATCTCTCTTTCGGACAGAAAAACGTGGCGGCGGCCGTTGCTGTTAGAAGTACCTACACTTATCTATTTCAGACTTAACTATTGTTCAGTTTTCTATTCAATCCAATTCATAAATTACTACTACATGGTTGCGCATTGCACGCCGCCGGTAGTATTAACATTTCACTCGCACGGTACGCGATTAAACCTCGCGCAGACCAGCTGCAGGTAAGCGCATAGCTGTGAAAACGGAAGCTTTTTGTTCGGCGTGTTCGTATGTACCTATACACAGTCGTTCACTGTTTTAAAACATAATAACTAAATATATCATTAAATCCCTTAACCATTATAAACGTATGCCAATAAATATAGGTTATGCTTTCAACGGCGGATTGGTTAATTGATTTATGAATTTGCCTCGAACACTACATATATACGAAACTGCGCATCTTCTTTGCCACCGCTGCAGCGTTTCTTTTTATTCTCCTCCCCGTTTAACAATAAATAACGATTATAATAACGCACTTACCCACCGATAATAAATTACGCGTTGTTTTTTTATTCTTTAAAAAAATAAAAATACGCCGTTACTTTCGTTTAATGTTATAATTTATGTACTTGTATAAATATTGTATTGTAAACTTCGAGTTTTTTTTTTCTAGCAAAATATTATTTCATAACATCACGTTATTACGATAACACGGGAAATACTCGACGTCGCCGATTCGGTCTTACACTCGCTGCAATATACTGTTCGTATACGAAATGTTTTTAAGAGTTTGATCGTAACGCGTCGAAATAATAAACGTATTTCCGGTACAACCTATACATTTGTCCGCGTTCTTCGGTAAAAAAGATTCGTATAACAATAAGAGAGTAAAATGGAAAACGGAAACATTATAAAAACTAAATTATAAGCAATGCTAGTACAACGTTTTTTTTATGGGTCAATATTAATATAGTAGATATCGATGTATGCGAAAATTATGTCGATCACACAAGTCTCAAGTCGTCATATAAAAAATTTCAGTTTTATTCTTAATCGATGCGGCTGGCCCAATATTAAGTTTTATACAGTAACTTTAAAAGCAGTACTCAAGCTCATTTTTATCAATCCCATATTGATAAGCCATTAAATTATAAATGTACTTTTTCCATTAATTGTCGTCTCATAGTCTGTACTATTTTTGCAACTTATCGGTCTGGTACAAACCATGTAAACCGGCTTGTTACAGAATATTCCTTCGCTAAAACGTGCTACCGTCAAATTTTAAAGGCCGTCCGATAGGTAGTCTCCCTAAGGCAGGAGTGTCCAACCCGCGATCCACGGTAAATTGTAATGCGGCCCTCACTTCAATTTTAAAACCATCGATTATTTATTCATGTTTTGAAAACAAACATTATTTTAAGAAAATAGAACTGCAACATATTAAAATTAAAATAAATATAAACATTTTAACTAATTGAATAGTATAGTATGGATATGCTATTTTTATTGGATTTATTGTTATTTTAAAATAATTTTCTTCTTTTAAATTATAAATGATGCAATATTGTAAAAATATTTCTACTCGCCATATGGTAAAACTATAAGTAAAATTATTTATTATAAAACTGTATGCGACTCACGGCAATTTATACTCGCATAATGTGGCCCAGTCCTTTCGAAAAGTTGGACACATCTGCTCTAAGGTGATAAGACGGTCCCGGGATATCTTACGCTTCAGACGACCAAAGGCTACAGGCCACTCGACAGGAGTGGATCTCGGATTCGATCTGCGAACCCCGCAATAGTTGGTGTAACAAACCTTCAATTAACCAATCCGATCAGAAACCTATATAGTGTGAGCCAAGTATGTGTGTATACGTGCTGTCTTTCACATTTTCGAAAATATAGACCAACATTCTACGAACCTGAATCACCCAAATTAATTATTTTACCCGTTCCCCTTATCCAACAGTAAACGGTATGTGGTTACTGGTTATAGAATCTGAATCGTTCAAATTTTACCGCAACACAATAACAATTATTGTTCTAACATAGAAATTTTACCTAAATCCGTTTATTCATACTACAAACTGTACATAATTATATACGTTTCAGTACAACGCCATCGGGTATAATTGTTGGGTAGATTTTAACATGGGCATATAGATTAGATCGGAGCGCTGATAGCCCACATATATATATATGTATAGTTGGTCCTGGCCACGGTCTTGTCTTGGATTCTTGATTCTTATGGTGTATTTAAATGCAATATGTAATCAGGCCCATCATAGACCTAAATCGATGAAAATATTCACCATCCCCGATAAACTTAAGCTGTGATCGCAATAAGTATATATATATATAGGTAGATAACGTAATATTCATTTAGTTTATCAACTATGGTCCATGGCTGCTTTTAATCTATTCAAATTAATTGAATAAATATCGTAATACGATATGGGCGGGCGACTCGTAATGACGACATATCTGCAGCTAAAAAGCTACCGGATGTAATCTTTTGAAAGCGCAAAATAAATTGTCCTAAAAACCAATGAAAGAGCGTGCCTCCGGTCTGTATGGTTTAAAAAAAAAAATAATACAATCAATTATTACACGGAGAGAAACGTAGATATTTTAATTTAATATTAGGTACCTATCGTATTGCTGAAAGCTTTCAAATTTTAAAATCTGCGTAAAAGCAAGTCGTTAAACTGCTACATTTTACAGCCCCAAATATATAAAAGTATAACACGAGGGTGAACTTTAGCTGGTGATTTCAACCGCAGACACTTGGACTTATCTCGTGTAAATGAAGTTCTAAATATTCATGCGATTTTCATTTGTATTTATCTCCCCTGCCCCTACGTAAATGCATTTTATTGTTTGTAATTTATATGTGCTAAAAAATGCTACCGACTGTTGACCTGAGACTCCGATAGTAATAACTAGGGCTAGGATTTTGTAGCATTTGCATTTTCTTTCTTAGTACTTTAGGACATAGCTAATCAAAAACAAAATTCGATTCATACATCACAGAGTTCAAATTTACAATTTTGATTTTGCTTTTTTTGCATTTTCTTATGATATTCGTAAATAAATGCTTTTTTGGTACTTTAGTGTCAGTTTATTAGCTTTTTATTTAGTTTTTGTTAATTATACGCATATTTGATATTTTTATAACATTTACGTACTTATTTATCTAAACTATTCTTTATCAATTTATTTTCATTACTATATATATTTCGTAGCTTCACCTTTTCGGAAAATATTTCTGAAAATAAATTCTTAGATTTTGTCAAAGTGATTACCGAGTGGGGAGTTGAGGTTACGTTGACTATCTGGACTTCAGACGCAATGAGAACGATATTTATTGATTTGTTTACTATGTCTATAAAAAAAATTTACAAAAATATTATTTAGCATTCACTAATTATAGGAATTTCCATGGGGGTTTATATTCGCGTGTTAACGTACGGAGTATTGTTATTTATCGCGGAGCCATGGCCCATGAGTTGTCGTTAATACGTTATGCCAACAATTCATTAATCGTTTGTTGCATTTTCCTGGTTAAAATGCTTTTTTTGGAGCATTATTGGCAATTTTTTAATGTCTTTATCGTAGGTTTTTAGTGCATCATTTTCCTAGCCCTAGTAATAACTATTATATTATGCACTGTAAATAGTTAAGTGATACCAGTCGAGTATCAGCGACGGGTCTTTCGAAATGGTTAAAAACATGTACCTATATACGCTGTCAATAAAAGTATAGACGCGACGTAGACATTGTTTCGATTGGCTTCAATCCGACACCCGTCGATATTATCCGTGATAAGGAATTACTTTTTAACGCTAGAAAAACAGTTTGGCGTTTTCTTATAGACGATTTTTATGAAATGTTCAACGCTTGTGTTGTATTTTTCGCATTGAAATCCCGACACTCCGTAATGCGCGTGCATTGTAATATTACAAAATATACTGTGCATCGCGCTTAATGTATATGGTTACACCGTTTATTTTGTTTTACACGTTCGGCCGTTCGCGCCCACGTTATCGGTGTAGCGGGCCGTTCGAACTTGCCACGAGTCGACGGTTCATTAGCGCGTCTATTGAGCCGTTTTAGGCCGCGGGAAGGGTTGGGGGTGGAAAGTTTTCTCCGCGCACGTTTCCCCGGGCGACGACGTCGTTGTATAATATAAGTAGTATACACGTGCGGGAAGAGCCGGGCGGGGAAAAAACCTCCGATCTCGATTTCCGGTCCGAGAAAATCGTGACTTCGTCGCCGTCCGGGCTCAGCCGTTTCACCGGCCGCGGCGTAAAATACGCGCTCTCCCCACCCCGAGCAACGACGACGCGTAGGTATATTATATCGTGGAAAGTCATCGCGACGATATTACGATCGAATGCTGGCGGTTTTGAAAAATCCACGAGTGACGATTTTGGCCCGAACGAACGCGGCGATTGTGAACTTAGCCCGGGGCACGGCCGGTAAACACAAAATCGTACGTGTAAACGAACTGAATTTTTTATCAAAACGTGAACAAAATTAACGAAATATCTCCAGTTATTAATACTAACTCAGTTACAGTCATGTAATAAACGAAAAAAATTATAATTTTAAAAAGTTTAAAATCAGAACAAATAATAACATATCGTTGAAACGTATTGATCATGTCTTAGAATTTTATACTTTAAAGAACATTTGTACTATTTAATTTTAATGAATGTTTCAAATTGAATCCGTTTCAACTTTTCTATAAACATAAGACTATTTGAATGATTTGTATAAAACCTAGAATTGAAAATGAATGACTCACATGCCCATGTTTCAGGTTGGTATTTGAGTTTCTTCACTCATATATACATCTACCGCAAATTATAATCGGGGCGCAGTTTACCTAAAACAATGCGATTTGGGCACAGATTACGTTACGTATGTCCGAACGAACTGATGAAGCGTTTCGTTTTTTTATTTTATTTTCTATCGTCCGATACAGAAAGTGTACACGCTTAGTTCCCAACTGCTCACAATTCCGTCGTTCTTTACTACTAGAATACTAGTTACTACGGTTTTTTTTTTCAGTCTTCACAATTTATTAAAATGTTTTAAACTCATAAATCGTTGCAGTATATAAAAAAAACAGCTAACAATTAAATAAATGTTTACAATAATTTTATGTGCATATTTTAACGTGTTCTATTTTTCATGGCGTTTTAGTAAGTAGCTACGTAGTGGCATTGTTAATTAGAAAAACTTTTTGGTTTTCTACTTGTTCTCCGGTGGCTGCAGTTTTACCCCGGTACTTGTTTGATAAAAACAAAATAGTAATCCCTATCCTATCACCTCGAAGGTAGTACAAAAACTAATATTTTATAGTACAATATTACGTATTCAAAACGATTATTTAAACTTGGAAAAAAACGTAACTATATTTTTGTTTACTAGGTTACATACATTTCAAAATCAAACGGGGTTGTCCCGTATTAAAATTGTGTGTCCCATAGTGTAGACGAAAGATGTTTTTCAAGTCCATCCCATATTCATCCCGGTTTTTATCTTACTATTGATGTACAACTTATATTAAATAGTACCTAATATAATCTCAACTTTACAATGGTATATTTTCTGATTTGACCACTTTGGGTGGTACAAATTGTATTGTTATAATTTTTTTTTTCGCGTATAAATATTTTATTTGTATCATAAAAGCTCTGACACATTTAATTTCTTATTTGAGTTCGAAAAAAAAATTAAAATATTGTCACCCTCGTGTGCATGTTTGCATAGAGAGCCGCGACCACGGGACCCAGAGGCTCAGCGCCTGTTTGTTATCTATATTGTAACGCATCGCGACGTGTATGTCGGCGAAAAGTCTGACTTGGTATCGCATCATAAACCATGTGTATAAGCTAACGTGGTAGATTCGTCTTTACGCCGCCGCCGTGTTCGGCGTACAGAATTTAATTTAAATCCACGCACATATATACCGGTCGACGATGGTATCATAAGTGCGTTATAAACTGGGCTCGGAAGTCTTAGCACTAAAAATATTACTTTTTAGCTCTTAAATATGCAGTTAAAATCTCCAAAATGTGCGCTGTAAATAGCACGAAAAATCAAAAAATATGCATTTAACTTGAAAAAATTATAACTATAAATGTAATTAATTCACTAATTACTCGTAATACAATGTAATAAAATGTCTAGGCTCATTAACGGTTTTGGGGCTGGTTGAATTCTAAACTGCTTAGAAACATGAAATATTATTCGCCGAGACCTATTTATTTTCAATATTACGTGAAAATATCCCCAAAAATAGCACCAAAAACCGGAAATATGGGAAAAATAGCCAAATAAAATTTCGTATATGACATCAGGTAAGTGTGAAACATATTTGTATCTTACTTTGGATGAAACAAAAAAAATATGCATTTGCTAGAACTTCCGAGTTGGACGGAACGCGCTTCGAGGGTTCCGGCGCATAGGACCGCTATAGGACACAATATGTTTTATACGATATTATAATGCGCATTATTACAGGTACGCACATTATAATAATTATTGCTATTACCAACGTGTGTGCGCGCGTGCGTGTATATATGTATAATGCACGGCCGTTAACGGATACGGCTGGGAGATAAGAACAATTAAAAGTAGGTATATTATAATATCATAGGCGGTTACTGTACCCGAAGCCCCCTGCCACCGCTGCATCGGGTGTCTATCCCCGAGAGCCACACGTGGACTTCACTTATGTACCGTCCGGTTGCGCACAAAGGAACAACACGCAACGCACGCACCCGCCGAACACTGCTCACCTGCTGCACACCGTAAAACGTACGTTTCTCTCCTCTTCGGATACGCGCACCAAACTGGTTCCGCGAGCGTATGTGTGCGCGCGTGCGTGCGCGTGTAGAACGCCGTGGACAGCCTCTTGAGCCGTATAATATTATACACGTACAAGTGCACACGATTACATGTACATAAATGTATACGTACGTATGAGAGCGTGTACGCGCGTAACACTACGAGAGTGCTTATACGCGAACGTGTGAGTGTGTACACGCGTAAAATGGAGTGTGTGTGTGTGTGTGTGTGAGTGTGTGTACAACGGGAGAATGTGTGCGCAAGTGTGAGCGCGTATGCGTGCCGTGCGAGAGAGAGAGTGTGTGTGTGTGTGTGTGTGTGTGTTTATGTGCGAGAGAGTATGCCGGAGTGTATGTGTGCGAGACGGTGTGTTGCAGTGTGTGTGTACCCGACTGTATCTACCCGACTATAAAGAGCTGTATAGTGGGTACTTGCACAGTTCAACTGACGACTACTATACACTACTACTACTACTACTACTGATGCTGCTGGTAACACACTCTGTTATTACACGATGGCGGTGCGACGACCGGCGTACACAGCCCGCAGCCGAATCGCCGCCTTCGTAGCGATTCGTCACATATCCATTGTAAGTGCGCGGCTGCGTCAGGGTCCACGCATCGTTTTCAGTTTTTAATCGTTTCGGCTTTTACACACGCTTTATACAACGGACCCGTGTAAGATACGTATATCTATATATATATATATATTTATCGATCGTTTTGTTACACGAATTAATAATAATATACGCTTCCTTTACATGCGTACATGTACGAGGTGTACTTTATTGTGTTTTTTTTTTTTTTCCACCGTCGTCATTATTATTATCGATGTATTACACCGTTATTGTTATCGCGTGTGCACGGACATATCTGGGAGACCGTGTATTGTGTACGAGAAGTATATTAAACCGGGGCCGGGTGTAAATACTGCCATTATAATATCCCTCCCTCTGTCACGCCGGAGAGTCGCCCCGTACAGCCGTGTGCGTCGGTCGCAGCAGCAGCAGCAGCAGCAACGGCAACGGCGGCGGCGACCGATGACGAATCTGCAGTAATAATGTACGCGCGCGTTTCGCCCGGTCCGTGAAATCCACGACGCGGTAAACCGTAAAGAGAGGAAGAATGAAAGAAAACCGTCCTCCACCGGACACACAAGAATACGGGTAGGCGAGGATGACGTAGTGCGCCTGGCCGGCGGGGGTGGGAAAGATATAATGTGGTGGTCGAAACGATTTCATTTCACCCGTAGTACGAGGACATTTTACCGATTCGACGACCACGTGTACCCTCAGAGGCACCGCGAGGGAGTGCCAAGGCTAAGACCGCGGTCGCAATGTTTTTTCCCTACCAAACTGTGTGAAATGTTTAGGGAACCGCTGTTGCAGTAATAGTATACGCTATAATAATGATTTTTCGCAAATTTCCGGATCGATATCTCCGCCGAAAGATTCGTTTATTTTCATTTTTCCTCCACCGGAAACTGAATATGCGTGCGGGCGTATATTTTATAACGATATTCTCTCGTACGGTTGTACAATATTACAACAACGATATTTGTTCCGTCAACGTGCTATGTATACGTGTGTGCAGAGCGCTACTGTAAACTTTCATGCGAGTGGTGGTGAGGGTTGACGAGAGCAACTCAAAAATTAAAAACGCGAATTTCGCTTCATAATATTACATTAATTCGGACGGAAAATCGTTATTATTTCTCGGGTACCTGTGGGGTGGGTAAGAAAAAATCATTAGAGCAACATACGAGTTCGCGGGTTACCGCAATGACAAATGGTATAAATCGTCGCACAAAACACACATACTATACGATAAGTAATATTATTATTCAGTTGTAACGCATCGTGGTTGGCGTTTGCACGCAGTTATAGTATTATTCATTTTGGTATCGCTGGTGATAATATTACAATAGTTGTTCGCGTAGACCAGTGGTCTTCAACCGGTGGGTCGCGACCCATTTTCGGGTCGCGTAAGCTCCGAAATGGGTCGCGATAAGTCTTCTTTTAAAAAAAAAAAAAAAGTTCATAAAATTATATAAAGTAAATTAATAATTCTTCAATTATTTAACGTAGAGATTATTAACAAATGAAGTTACAGATTAAAAATGATTGTAATATATTTTATATGTATCAACAATATTATATAATATTGAATGGATATCAAATCGCACTGTACATGTTTCGTACACTGGTACGATTTTACACGTACATAGTATGACATTGGACGTAATAATTTACGATTTTTGCTTTTTTTTTCTTTTTCTACAAAGCTTACGTGGCCGTGGGTCGCGAAAAATGTAGGCCTAAATAGTGGGTCGCGAGTCCAAAAAGGTTGAAGACCACTGGCGTAGACAACGATCCAGCATTACGGAACGTACAACGGTGTTAGCGGATCATCACAGCAAATTGTGCAACGTTCATAATCACCGCATAAACGTTATGACGGAACGACAACGAATATATTGTCGTCGTACCGTGGATTTTTAACCGTTTTCGTCACGACTGAATAATTTGCAGTTGTCAAATGTACAGCGCGGTGTGCTGACCATTTGGCAATTCGCATAATATGCATTACGTTTCGTCGATACAACTAAATATTATATTATACGCGGTTCACCGACCGAGCAAAAAATTCAAAGTACAACATCATGAATTCAGCGGAATACCGAAGACCGAATAATTTTTTTCCGTAACGTGCATGACACTAAATCCGAGCTCTACCGAACAGTATGACGTAGAGAACACTAATTATAACGTTACGTATACACGTCGACGAAAACGTCATTCACCATATCGCGTACGCCGTATCACTCTTGTCGGAAAAAAATAAAAATGTCTTCTCAAAAAAAAAACACTGCCCGCCGTTTGATCTCATGCTATCGGTTGTGATTTTTTAATTTTTTACCAAAGCTCTATAAAGTGTACTACCGTTGAAATGCGTGTTTGAAGATCGCAATCTCACCCGGTGAACACGTCGAAATCTACCCGGGTCCGGGGTACAAACGTGTATTATTTTCTTTTCGCATTACCGCGGTGCGCCTCGGACCACGCGGTCGTCACGCCTCGGTCGGGACTATTAATTATAACTAATAATATCCGTTTCGGGTCGGAATGGGAATCGTTAGAATTGGATTTTTTTTTTAACCGCGAACGCCTATCGAAACGCCCGCGGTGCGTACGACGTGTAGTGTAGCAAATAGTATAATATAGTCTTTACCTGTTGACGAAATGCTCGAAAAACCTATTTCGAAATCCGCCCGTTTCGTTACCCGAACCGTATTTATATGTATTCGATTAGCAGCAACAGCAGCCGTTCGTCGTAATAATTACCTAACCTGGTGCCCCGTATCGTGTACGACCTATGGCACGAGCTGCAGGCGGACCGTAATATGTATCGTGCACGTGTTTGCGTCATATCATTGATTTCCATCGCGGTTATCGGTTCTCGATGCACGTACGATCGCGCTTGTAAAAATCAAACGTCGTACCGTTACGTGGAGATCATTTTCGTACTTATTGTAAAAACCGTATTACACGTGTATACGGTGTTATCGCCGTTGCACCCACGCGCGCGGTACCGTCATAGTGTACGCGCTTTCGACGCCGTTCGGTAACGCGTAGTGATACGTTTTAAAATAATATTTCATTTCAAACCATTGCCTACGTCGCGCGTACGACGATAATAATTAAAACATTGAGTACGTACCGCACGCAAGAGTACCTACTATGTACGGCTCGCTGTACACGAATCGTCTTTGAAATACCTTCAAGGTAATACAAACGATAATTGTTAAACGTGTTTCGCCGTGGGGGTTTTTTTTCTCTCCCCAGAGCTGTATGTAAATGCTTCGGTACGAGTAAAATGTATAATATGCGATAACGTACAACAATATGTCGACGGTACCGATTATATACGATCGAAACAACGGGATCGCGTTAACCGTGCGTCATTATATACCAGCGATCCTCACTACGCGGCCCTCGGAACGATTTTTTGCGGCTCTCAGACTGATTGTTCAGGATAGATAAACATACATTTTAGAGTTATTGAAACAAATATATTTTTGAAAAAAAAATGCCAACATAGATGCCATATTAGAGAGTTGTGAAAGATTTCACCCTTCGACTTCAACGAATTAATAAATTCAAGTAGGCCTATTCATGAAATTAAGTAAAATACATTTCCCTACTTTTTTATATGCAGAAAAGTTAATTTTTCTGATGTAATAAACTTATGTTATAATCATGTTGTTTATAAGTCATTTAACGCCACTCCATAGCGTATTATAACAATAAGAAATATATATTTTGTTATTAACCTATACCGTTTAGGTTTAGGCCCTGACTAAACTGTAAAATTTGTACTTGCGGCCCTAAGGAAAATTTGATATGAATTATTTGGCTCTCTCGGAAATCCTAGTGAGGACCCCTGTTATAAAGGAAGGTACCTGCAGGGCCTCAAGCTTTTCGTTTAGATTTCGGGCCTCGCGTTTGAAAAAAGTAGTGAAATTGGTTTCATTTTCGTCGTGGTGTCTGAGGTACCTACCAAATTTTTTGTGTGATAAGAATTATTAATGTCATAATAATATGTTTATAGATAGATGGTTTAATATCTAAAAGGTGTTTAAAGTATTTTCGCCCTGGGCCTCGCAAATCCCAAAGACGGCCCTGTGTACCTGTACCTATATGAAATATCGCGTCGAGGAAAAATTTCGTTCGTTTCGGAAAAAACAGTTTAGGCCCTTTGTTTTTTAGAATTCACGGTGCTCTTCTGCTCTGGTTGCAGTGTTTTTCAGAGGTGAATAGAGCTCCAGAATCATAGCGCTAGCAGTGTGACTGTGCAAGTAGACGAATATAGTACCTACGTTTATCCGCGCTCGAAACACCTGTATATATCGTACACGCATTACGTACATCGACGTTGACACAAAACGGCGTTTGTTTGTCCAATATTGTTGCGCCCATAGATACGCTACGTCATGTCGATGTTATTGCCGTTCTGCGTGGCTATTTACGCGTTTGTCTGCGCACCGGATGCCGAGATTGCCGCGATTGTATGTGCGCGCACGCGGATCATTTAAATTACTTATTTCGTCGGCGCACGGTGTGTCGTACTAGAAATCACATTTATCCCGTATATTATATGCTAATGCGGGGCCGCGGTGCACAAAGGATCCGCGACGATTGGACTTGAACGCGCATTTGAAAAAAAAAAAAACTGTTTTTAACATTTTATTTGAATATTTACGAGTCCTATATTCAGTGTATCGGCTTTTAATACCAGCTAGCTTGGTAAAAGGCAATAAGTGATTTTCTTATTTCTCTTCGATATCATTATTATTATTGTTATTAGTTTATTCGCGGACCGTTTATGTATATTATTTCCATTTTTAAACGCGACCGTGCCCCAACACTCCAAACAAATCCAATTCAATACGGCAGCCATTCGAATAGTATTTTAACGCAATATAAATTCGAGTGAAATTTTTTAGATCATCGTGCATGTTATCATTATTATTACACATTTTGCTGATCAACAAGCAGTACGCGTCGGTAAATATATATATATATATGTAGCAGTCGTTCCTTTCGAATAACTTAAACGTCAGATACTTTCCAAAACAATTTAGATTATTCTTGTTTCGTTGACGAACTTGGTCAACTATAGTCTACGAGAGCACGCGTATTATATTATCTTTTAGAGTCCGAACGTGCGCTGTTGTGTTCGTTGGTAAATGTAAAAAAGCTCCGGACTTATCGTCTTCAAAGTACACATCGTCGTTCAGCTTCAACGCGGTGCTTCCAATATTATGTATGGTCTTGCCGTACTTTTGAATTTCCTCCAAAGCTATTGACCGTATATACTTAAGCTCTTCACTTGCGCACTAAAAATGTATAGTCTCGTAAACGTGCTCGAACGGGGACAGTTTTATGTTAACTGTCTATTTGAGCGCAGTCTTGATTCATAATATCCGTATGTATGTATATGTTTACGCCCACGTCTCGTTAGCAATTGATTTTTTTAAATTTATTGCGACTCGACTGTTCCGAGTACGCGCTACGAATACGGTGTTCCGAGATCTGGTCCTCCGCCAACGGTTTCGGCACAAATTTCGTTTGGCGCACACGTATCATATGACCTTTTTCGTACGCGGCTGACCTCGTACGGTGGCTTTTTTTTGTTTTCGATTGAACCGGTTAAAAGTTACACGATGACTTGATGAACACAAGTATTTAATCGGTTTTCGTAGTATTTTTACCGATTTCAAGACGATATTTTATCCGCGCACGTTGTCCGTCGTGTACGATCGCTGTTACGTAAGACACGCCTATGCGTCTATGCGTACGATCGATCTGGGAATTCGCCGCAGATGACTGGTTTGAGATGACTAGTATTTGATTTGCTGTCAAAATACCAGAAACAGGTCTCCGTTCGATTTCAACATGACCGCATTAGCAATACGCGTGTATACAGGGTGATTTTTTAGACGCAACATTTAAAAATGTTTTAATTTGAAGTTTTTTTTTCAATGTTCAAATTACTATAAATATCATGTTTTCCATTATTATTTTTCCTCGACCATCCAAAGCATGACCTTTGGTGGTACAAAGGTTTGTTTTTCAAATAGGAACACCCCATTTTCATTGCAGCGTTTCATTGTCTGTGCATTTTGTTGTGCCAAAGTCGAAATTCGAACGAGTAGTTATTGAATTATTCTTATTTAAGTATTTAGGAAAATACATAATATCATGATACAATTTGTAATTACTTGTGATTCGAAGTCATGCGAATTTTATACTATCCAGACGCAATTTTTAATTTGAATAATTCCGAAAATATTGCTCCACATTATGACTACGCGTCCTATCAAAAACTCCAGAAAAATTAACTCAAAAAGTTTTTGTAAAAATTTGGTGTTCCCATATTTTAATAAACAGAACCTTGTATCACCACATGACTTAAATAGGGTGGGTTGAATAAGAAAATAGTTGAAAACATAGTTTTTATGGTAACTCGAACGAAAAAAATCAAATCAATGCATTTTTACGGCCAAAAAAGTGGGCCAGCGTGTCTAAAAAATCACCCTGTATAAATTTTTTGGGAAAATCAGTCGAAGTACTTTTCGAACCGACTACCTATACATATCGGCGTAGTGTATCGAAAGTTGAAACATTATTATTTTTGCTTTCGGTATACGGCCAAGATGACGCATGTTCGAACGGTTATCAAACATCGTTTTCAACAACTATTCATAATATTTGGATATCTGGCTCACATGTTGTTATACGTGTACACTCGAGCAGAAGGCACGACGTGTGGGAGGGAACTCGTATGAATATATATTACTATTATATTCGTGTGGCGCGGGCGTACTACAATAATATATCGAAGAATGATCGACTGCAACTGCAGTTCGAAAATGCGTTTTAATCGAAAACGCGCAGACGCGTGAGAATAAGTCCCGTCGACTGGTGCGGGGTGCAGGTGAAGAATGTAATCTTCACCACGTGACGCGCCACACAATACACACATGTCTGGCACACAATATAAATCGTTTTCGGCAGAATTTCGCAGCTGATCGTGTCGCGGCGACTATATTATATAATATTCCGGAGCATAAGTGTACTGCGGGGTGCTGCAGGGAAGCTACCTTACAATAAAAACGACGAACAACGCGAACAGTTGACTGCAGTTATCATAAAGACGTATCAATTAAACTCGTGAACCCCTGCTTAGGTTAAAGTTATTTCCATCACGTTTTAAAAACCATGTACTCGTATACGTGTGTATGGCATCCGTTTTTTTCAATGCATTGACACGGTCGAGTTTTGAAGTTTCTCAATACCACTCTTTTACAGCATATCGAAGTATAGTTGTTAATAGCAGCTTGAATATTGTTCTTCGGTTGAGCCAGGGTCCTTGAACGGTCGATGCGAAATAGTGATTTCAGATGACCTCACAAAAAAAAATCAAATGGGGTTAAATCGGGCGGGCGCGCCGACTGCTGAAGATCGCTGCGTAAGGATATAAGGTGCCCGTGGAAGTGTTCTAAAGCAAAAAAGCATCATCAACGTTTCCCCCGTTTAGGCCGAACTATACTAACACCTTTTACCACCTTTCTCGGAATAACTGTCGCCAGAGTGCATATGCGCCCATTGGAAGGCCAGGCAAAAGGGGGACATGTTCCACCCCTGGAAAATATAAAAACCATAACAAATGGGATTTCTTAAGTCTCGACGCACATTTTTTAAAATAATTTGATAACAAAGGTAAATAATATATTAATCCACAAAGATAGACTAATTTTTCAGTTGGGACCAGTGAAATATATAAAAATTAAATAAATATAGATTCTGTATGTTTTATAGATCCACCATCTCGAAATGGATGTATCACAATTTCTATAATATCTTTTTACAGGTCCATCATCCATCGGTTTATAAATGTATAGGTCTTTACGTGCACATTTCAACACTTTGTTCCAGTTTGTCCTCGGCACCATGTGAAAATAAACTTATGAACATCCATGCTAGAGGGTGCGTGCTTCAAACAAGAAAGTTCGCCTGCCACACCATGTACATTATACGGCCGATATAGGCGACAATATGGTATAGCAATCGTACAACAGCGATTATATCGGCTGACCCTTCAGCGTGCGATCCCGCCGAATCGCGCGGCCGTTGTGCTGCAGGCGATGACAAAAAAAAGTGGCAAAAAGTTCGTACGTACCGCCGACCGATATGACAATACTGTATAATGTGCGTGTACGGTGCTATGTGTTTTACCGCGGTGCAAGAGAAAGAGAGAGTGAGGGAGATAGAGCGAGACCTACGGGAAATCACGACCACAACAGCCGTTTTTGCAGTAGAACGTACACGCGGGTGTGCAGTGTGTGTACACGCAAAACAGCTGATCGTCTGCTCAATTTCGCTTAATCAAGTAATTGCACGCGATATCCGACGAGTCGCAAAGGCGAGAGCTAAATTCTGCTTCCATTTTTTTTTCCATCCGCCGAAATCGCGTAATACGCTCGCACCACTGAAGCGGATGAATCGGCTCTAAATGCGATATCATCGTTCGCGAGGGCAAAAACGGCAACTTGATTTTTTCCCTTTGCCGTTCGCCGCGTTTTCCGAGCGTACGGGCACCTCTCGAGGAGTGCCCCGTCCTACTTTCTTCGAAATGCCAACATTTCGTTACCACGGTTTTCGATTCGGAATATTATATACGATCGTATGAATCGTTAATATTAGCTATCCGGGTCAATGGAACACTGAAAAGATATAAGTTAAGTTGTCTGAGATTACTTTGTAGTGTTTAAATTGACTAAAAAAATGTAATAGGATTTTGAATGTTAATCTTGATCACATTGTTTGGTTGATCATAGGTAACGATTAAACGGGTTTTTTTTTACCTAAGGTTGGCGATAAATTGTATACAATAGAGTAACAAAATTGACGTTTACATTTTCATACGGGTTTAATTCGTGTAGTGTGTATACTACGCGCTGGTCCAACTAATGATCTACTAAACGACAAAAAACAACAAAATTAAGACGACATAATATCGTATTATATAGATGATATTTGATATAGATGGAAATTGATATCTTTTTTTTTTTACCATTATCTAAAATTAAATCGTATTTTCTAGGTACTGCTGTAGAAAAGGAATAATAAATTGAACGTTCGATCGTGTAATTGATATTTTTGTCACTGTTTACCGTCGGAAACCCGTCGTAGCATATGTCGGAGCACCGTGGTAACGACCATATTATACCAGATTGTTGTCGTTGAACCGGGAACGGCGATCATCACAGCATCGTCAACCGTCGTAGAAGCACTGCAGGTTAAACGCGGACATCGTCGGTCGGTACGCACAATAAACGTAATAAACTCATCGTATAAAAGTATCCGATCTTGTGTAACTGATACGAAACGCTCGTTATGGCGTGAATAATAACTTTAATTAACTCGTAATAACTTACTAATAATAATATTACCGTCGGTAATAAAAACGCTATCGTTTTGGTCTTCGACGTTGAACGAAACAATAAAACGCGTTTCTAAATAATATTGTTTTTTCTCCTCCGCTTATCATCCAGGCCGCTGTTGCACGTGATATCGGAACGCACAAAACAGCCGATGACGTCAACGGATTGAATCGAGTGAATCCTTGATCCGCGATCGGTTCGTTTGATCGCCGCCAAACGGATATACGACTCTCTGCACAGTCAAAGATCAACCAGATCGTTATATTGTCATTGAAATGGTGGGCAATTTGTACACTTGCACTGTACTAGAACGTGTTCGATTGACGACCAAGTAGGTTTAAAAAACGATCCGATTGTTTCGATTTGGAATAAATTATATATTTAAAGAAAAAAAAGAAACTGCACAATACCGCACGTGGGCATTTCTGAAACGTTTACTCGACGAGTGCGCATAGCGTGTATATATTAACAAATAAATAGACACGATATGTTTATTCATAAAAAATATCACGTCCACTGCGTTGTCGGGGAGAACTTTTGAAATTATGTTTTACAAAAAAAATTTAAAAAAAACACGTCCGGTGTAAAAAGAGGAAAAACTGATTCGACCAAATTAGTTATTCCGCATTGAGTAATAATTCGATTAAAATATTTATATAGTTTTCCATGATGATTAATATTCACCGCGATTTCGGTATGATTTATTACTTTGTTATCTTTTGCAAATGACTTACAAATGAAATAAATAATTTAATAATTCGAAATAATTAGGAACGAAGTTCGTTGTATACTTTTGAACCCACCGCGTGTTTGCGCTCTTCGCCCCCTGCGGTTGAAATAGTTGTGCGAGACAAGAGTTCGGTCGGAATCAAAATTACTATATATACCACAAAATGCATCATCTCCCATTCTTCGCATGAGCAAATAACACAATTATTATTATTCAAATATTTAACGATGACAAATGACGACCGCAATCAATTGGATTTGTGGTTTTTTTTTTTTTATTATTATATTGAAGCCACGAAAACAAAGATTATTGGATTTTAGAATTGCACAAATGGTAAGTGGGAACGTCGAGAAGCTTTTATATTATGTACATATGAAAAAAGGAGAGGGTTTTGAAGATAATATCATACAATCTTGTTTTTAGGTTATCTGAAATAAAGTGGAATGATTTTTTTGCTTTTAAGATGTTAATGATTTTTGTTGGTGTAGTTTATGGATCTGCATGGCCCAGTGCTTCGTGGAGGTCGTCCGCTAAATCTCGGTTAGCTCTGATGTCCCTGTAGTTTCGGCAGTGGCAGATTATGTGATTGGCCGTGATCAAATTGCGTTTTTATTTTGTACACGCACGCGAGAGATCGCTACCGCCCAGAGAATATGCGTATGTACGATATTCGTCTCGGCCAGACTTAAACGTATATGAGTACATGCGTATAATACGTTACAAATCTAACTGGTGATGCTCGCTGTTTGTCACTTGAAAATATGATCCACGGAACGTGTTCTTATTCGCGTCCTAGATTAGATAATAGACTACATAGTACGTCTAATACAATATAAACCCGTGCATGTTTTTTTCCACATACCGCCTCACAAAAGGCCGTAAATATATAATAATATCGTTTATAGTGTTGAGCACGATGTGCGTAAGGACGAAACGCTGTCAATACATGCGCGTGAGAGCCAGTGTGTGTGTGTGTATACGTGTTTTGTACACAATTACTGGGTAAAGCGTCCGAAAGAAAAAGGGTTTAAGGTCTTGAATATAAATGTCGTTGGATAGGTCACAAAAAGGATAGGGGAAAAAATTGTCGATTCCACAAAGATTACACTTTATTGATTGTAAAACACCGGGTGACGACGTGTCAACGCATAGTGTACGCGCGAGCTCATGTGTGTGTTTGTGCGTTTCCGTGTGTGTGTGTATGCGCGCACACACAACGAAGCTGGTTCAACAATAGGATTTTGATTTTCGTTTGGGGTGAAATCACATTTCATACAACATTTCATTTTGAGAATAACACCGGGAGACGTGCGCACAATGAACACGGCAAATACATTACGATTATGTGCGCGTCGTCTGTACCTTTTATTTCGCCGGCCACGGGCGATTTTATCCCCAAAAGTAGGAGGACCCGAGGGGGCCCGCCATAAAGATTCAATGGACCGCCGCGCTGATGTGTATACGTATTATACATAGGCGTACGCGGTGTGCAGTGCGAGCACTGCGAGAACACCTGAACCCGAACAATGCGGGGAAAAAACCAGATAGAGAGAGAGATTGAGCCAGAGTGAGCGAGAGATGGCGGTGATGGAGAGTAGGGAAAAAAGTAAGCCCTAATAATGAAATGTCTTGTTTGGTAGTTTTACACCTGGCCGAGTACAACCCCGATGGGGGTGCGCGCACGAGAGCACACACACGCACACACGGTCTCTCCGGCACCACGAAAAGGAACTTCTCTATATATTATTATTGTTGTTGTGTACACCTAACCTATGTGCGCGGATCGAAATCGCGACGCGTACGAATTACGACCTCCAGACACGTTTCGGTATCTAGATTTCGTTTTCGAACGTGATTATACGCAGCGGGGTGGAGGGAATGGAAAAAAAAACACCAACAACGCGTAACAAGGCTTTGTTTATTATTAATATTATTATGATTATTATATTAGGGGAGTGCAGCTCGTGTGTGCTGCAGTTAGGAACGGCGGGGAGGGGGAATTATGTTTTCGGATCGTATACGTATTATAAATTGCGCGTACCTGCAGCGGTGTGCGAGTGCGCACGTTTGGCGTGTGGTAGAAGGGTGAGCTGGTAGCGATCGTGTAATTATTATTGTTGTGCACGGCCCGACGTGGAATGTCCATTCAATATATTGTATACGATGCGAACCTTGAGAGAAATGAAAAAAAAATTACTGTAACGACTTGTCAGAGCCCGCGCACTGCTACACGCACACACACATATTATATATGTATACGTACACTGCGATGTGTATAGAAAATAAATTGGAAACGCGTTTTTATTTTATTTTTTTTTTTCCAAACAAGTCGAGCGAAAACCGGACCCGTACGCCGAATCTCGTACACGCTCGCGTTCCCGGGACAGGGGGCGGTGGACGATTTTATTTATAATGCATTACGTTTTTTCAATGTTTCCCGATCATTTGTCTCGTTCGTAACACACGCGCGCGCCGCAGTACAATGTTTACTTTAAACGACCAGCGGACGTTTAAGACAAACAACTGCGATAATAATATTATACATCCGTTGTTCTCAAACGCTCGACTCTCGGGATGAAAATAAGATCGCGGACATTACCCCCCCCCCCCCCCCCCCCCGGGGGACCGATGGTCTCCGGAGCACAACTCACTATGGATACCTTCACGCGCGTAACCCCGAGACGAATCCTCGCTGCGGCGACCTCTTCGTTTTCGATTTAAGCCCATCCGCCCGAGGGTTTTGACATCATGTGCAGTGTTGTTGTTTTTCTCGTCCCTCGCCCTCCGCCCCCACGCCATTCCGTCCACGTAGTTTTCCTTTGTTTGGACGCGAGCACAAAATATGTCGAGTACCAAACATTGATTTCAGACTATAAATAGTATAAAATAATATAAACAGTACGTTCTAAAACCAATCGTACCTACGTTACACACTTTGACGTCGGTATGTGACGCAGATCGCGTGCGCCCCGTGAACGGTTTTTTTTAGAAAACCCCTCTTGTCCTGTGCAGACTACGCGTAGGTACGCAGTTGGTCGGTATTCCAAAAACGCGTGGCACACGTTCCGCGCGCGAGAAAGGAAAACGCATCGAACGAACTTTTTTACGAAAACATAATAATGACTATCTTACAATAGACCGTTCGTCTACAATGTACTTACGAGCGCGCTGCAACGATGAACGTCGTCATCAAGGATGTTGCAGAGGAGGAGTCGAAGGACTCTATATGTACGTTGATTACATCGCGCGCATTATTTTGCATAATATATATATATATCGGTACTGTTGGCGTTGATGACACGAGTCTTACCGCTAGACGCTTTCCGAGTGCACTTTTTTGCGTTTCAACAATACGTAACTGACGACAGTTTATGACGGGACGCAACGGTCGCTTATGCTTTTTTTTTCTTAGAAAACCGCTCTTGTCCTGCGCATATTATACGAGAGCACGCGGTTGGTCGGCACGTTACGGTAAATGTGGCGTCGTACGTAAAAATAACGTTGTTTTTCGGTAATAAATCACAATTTGTTACCCGACGTAGACCAGCAGCAATCACCGCGATTCGTTGTGTGTTCGGCGGTCCGATTGTTCTTAATGGCACTACACGCGTCGGAAAACGTTGTTATCTTTCAGCGGGTTGTTGTACATGGTTTTCGTACTGACGTGAGCCTATATTTTAGATAAAATTTCCGTCAGTCGTTCGCTGTTGGGCGGCACTCGTCGGCATATCTTTGTGTCGCGTGATATGATCGTTGCGCGTTCCGGTACCGTAAGCGAGTAAATACGTCGTGTTTATTTTCATTAAGTTGTATTATCAATGCGATTCGATATCGATGCACTTGAAATGGAAAACAAATTTAACAATGTTCACATCCGATATAATTAATAGGACACGTGTGGCGCGACAGTAACCCATTAGTAATTTCCATCCGTCGACGAGTACAACGTTCGTGTGGAACAATTTAACTTCGAGAAGCTGCGGACCGTAATACGCGTTATTTTGACAACGTTAGACTATTATCGAAGATGTAAGACGAAGCGCAAAACGAATAAATCCACCTTAGTTGCAAATAATTATGCGATTCCAAACAGCCGCAGTTCTTCTTCGTGCGAAAATAAATAATATCATGATATTGTAGAACATTTAAACACAATTAACGTAATACAAATTAAAATTACGTAAGTCCTCGGCAAATAACGCTATAAACCGTGCAAACTATTCATCGTTAATAACTGGATAATAACGTTTTTATTATTCTAACGTGTTTTACCGTTGCATAAACATGTTTACGAAAAACCCGTAATACACGGTCTGCGTACGGGAAAAGAAAACGCGTCGAACAAACTTTTTTACGGAAATATATTAATATTATTATGCACAATGCACATTATATACGCTGCGCACTGCAATAATGAACTTCGGCATCAAGGACGTCAGAGAAGTCTCGTCGAGGGGCACTACACGTATGGTCTATATATCGATTACATCACGTGCATTATTTTATTATAATATACTGCAGTTGTTATCGATGACATGAATATTACCGCGAGAGTTTCATTTGTGAAAAAAAAACTTTTTTTCAAGTGCATTTTTTTCCGTTCTAACGACAACAATATTGTTTTATGCATCATACGAGCGCGCAATGGCAGTGTTGTGTGCTGTGTGTAAACTTCATCCGCGAGCCGTAAATGTGCTTTGATAATAATTCCACGGCCGGTCCCACGGCTCTATGTGTAATAATAATAATAGTGAGTATATGGTCGTAATGTGGCCGTACATGCTTTTCGAGATTGCACCGTTTTATTTTGTTATTATTATCGCATTATTTTCATCTTAGAATGTACAACGGCGTGTCCTAGTTATAATTCACTCGTCGATACCGTTTTTATACTCATTGCGCGCTCGTGGGTATATTAAATTATTATTATTATTATATATATGTGTGTGTGTGTGTGTGTGTGCGTGTATGTAGATAAAACCGAAAAAAAAAATAAGAAAGAAATAATCATAAAAAACATTTCGTTGATGAGCGCTCTGCAGAGACGTTGGTATTTATTTTTATACGACGTGCGCATACGCCAAGTGTAAAAAGAAAATTGCGTTTCGGCGATCATTTTTTCTTATTCTATTTATCACAAATCGGTAGTAAAAAGACGTAAAAAAAAAAAATAAAGAAAATCTTACATAAAACGCGCGCGGCTTTTCGCGTATATTCTTGTGTGCGCACACACATAAAGGATCAAGAAAATATTCTTCACGAACGTGCGTAATGGTTTATGTATTTTATTTCCCCCCCCCACCCCCCACCTAAACATAATATTGAATTGCCTTTTCGGGTTCCACGCAATGTGCGTTTGCGGGTGCGGTGCTGTGTGCACGTGTGCGCGTGTGCCGCCCGGTCATTAATTCAAATGTGTACCGAAAGAGAGGGGAAAAAAAAGAAGACACATTAATCCGTAGACTTATCCGCTGACTTGCGTACAATGATACGGTACAGTTTATACAAACACGTCCACGGTTTTAATTTACTGTGCGCTTTTTATATAGGCGGCATACAGCAGTGCGCATCGCTGGGTCGGACGAGTGTATTTTTTCTTTTTTTGATTTTTCGCAAACGAACGCACCCGAGCCCCCAAGTATTCGCGGTCTTACGTCCCGTATTATCTGCACGGGTCCAGGCAAATGGGGTTTCCGCCATCCGGCGACACACTTCGAAACGGTTTCGCGGATAATCCCCTCCCCTCTACCGTCCTGAACGCGCGGTTACGTTCGGGAAATCGAAAAGCGTTGCGCTGCACCCGTTTCGTCGGTCGTGGAAATATAAACGAACCGTACGCTACACGTGAAACCACGTTTCCCTTCCCTTCGTTCGCTTGACGCCGAATTCGCGCGAGAGACTAGGGGAGCGCACAGTCGGAGGGACATGGGTAAGCCCGAAGACGAGGCACCGGACCTGCACGTTTTACGGACGACGATTCTCCCCTTTGGTCGTACCGCTCCGATTTTACCGCAGCCGACGGTAAGACAATATGACGGCCGCGGTTTAACGTGTAACGTCGAAATAATATAGGCGCACGCGAGTGACATACCACATACCGCGTATGGCTGATGATTAATAGATACGAATCGCGATGGATGTTCGATTACGTTGTTCTGCAGCCGAACCGCGTTCCTGCTAAAAAGTCACCGAGAACGGCGAGATCGTGTAGTGCACCATGGCTGCTGCAATCATGCGGAACCCAGGACCAGAGATCGATAGCCGATAGCCGTAACGAGATAATATTATGATCACGATGCACATGGTGGTGGTCAACGATTTCGAACTATGAACGCGAAGAGCTCTTCGTAGACTCTAATCGTTTACGATCTCTGCGAGTGATAATCGTCGTGCCTACAGCGTGTGTTTTTTTCTCGTTCGTTTTCGGTCGATATCGGGCCAACAACGCCTGCGAAAGCTCGTACTGTACGCGACCACCGTGAAAGCCAACCACCGTTCGGGGTAAGTCGACGAGCCACGGGTCGGGCCGCAGCGAATCGACACAGCCCTGCGGCGGGATAGGTGCCGACAAAATCGCTGCCGTAGTAATATTTCGTAATATTCCCGCTGCCCGTTTCCAACTCGGCCGCGGCGTGCACGCAAGTATACGGTGCGCAAGTTTTTCAGACGTAATTAAACGAGTTTAAGAGTCGTAAACCGTACGCGAACATAAATACATACACGCAAGGTCAACTATTACGCGATAACTAATCGCGCACGAAAAAGTATTGTACATTATTGCGCGTACATCAACTTACGGTATACGGCGAACACTCGGTACTCGGCGGGCGCGCGAACTTATTGAAATAGTAAATTGACGTTTCCCTAAACTCGACGACTGCACCGTGCACACATTATATACATATTATTTTATTGCTGGACGCGAGGCGGGGCGGTTGAAAAGGCCGCAAGTGTTTCGGAAACCGGCTGTGCGCGAAATGTTCACGAGCACCTTTTCATCATAATATTATATGTATAAGTCTCGGAGGGCAAATCCCGTTTTCTAAAACGCCAAATCGCATTCACTCGATTACGTCACGGTGCACTTTAACACTAATAATTACAACGAGCAATATCACGATTATACCGTTATAGTGTCGTGTACCACCTACACCCGCGGGATACCATCACGGGTTCACGGTATACCATCGGTATCAGGTCTGGCCCTTTGGCATTCGCACGCGGCTGAATCCTTGACATCGGAGCGCAGTCTAGATGACCAGAGTCGGCAGCAAGTCTCGCCGAAGATTAATTAATAATCGCGTACATTGAGCGAACTTATGGTGAACACCGAAGACCGTCGAGTGTCGCGGACGCGAATCGTCTCAATATTCAAACGCGTATGGTAAATAGTATATGTACGCACGGATTCGGATTACGAATAAATTCGATCCGTCGTCGAAGCGTCGCGAGCGTATATCGAGAACGCATATTATATGGCCTTTGATCTCGGATTTCGTAATAATAGAAAACTGCGTATTTCGGGTCCGATGTCTTGCTCACTTGGCCTGCGTGTGCGCGTTTTGTACACAGTTACCCGCGAGCAAAGTGCACGTGAACATGATATTATACACACACACACACACACACACACACGCACACGCACGCCGGTAAAGTTATGTGCCAGGGATCCAATAAGAGGCGTACGGGTAGAGTGTAAATATTTGTACGTGACCCAAATATCGGCTTCATCGTCTTCGCCGTCGGGCTTTCGGGATCACGCGTCCACATCCGTTTTTTGAACACATGTTTACGTATATTTTCTATAATGCATCGTACGTACACATGGGTGGGTACGTACTAACGGAATATAATAACGGAAATACGCGCAATATGGTAAATGTGGCTTGCTGAACCCTGGGGGCACGATTGCGGGTTTTCGCAGCTTGGCGGTTGGCTAAAAGGTGCAGGATCGATTTTGACGACGTGTTCAAACGGATCAATGTTCTTCAACTCGAAAAATTATTTGACCGAAAACGAGGAAGAAGGATCAGAAGGAAACAGTAATCGTATCCTCTGACGTTTTGCACTTCTTAACGCACATTTTTTAAAACGAAATGCAATTTAAACCGTCTATGCTCAGATTTCGAAGAAATAAAATATATAGTATAACATAAAAAAATATATGTATATAGTAGCTGTAGAGATAATAAGATATGTGGGCCTTTAGCCTTAAAATATGGACAATTACAGCCAATATTTCATTTTGCGAGTAACCAATAGTAACTATCACATGAAGAAACTTTAATTATTTCCTTCTAACTCGGATAATGATAAGCATAAATTGTAAAAAATATTGTATATAAGATAAGTCTCCTTAATATCTCTGCACGTACCACCCTTGGCAAGCCAGGAAATAAATAACGCTAAATCTTAGAAACAATAATGACATTTTAGTCGTTCAAACAACATTTTCATTCCTGACCAATGGGATCTAATCGATAGATTATACATCGTGCGTAAACAGTGCGAAGGATTATATTTCTGTTGTACGCATTTATACTTATATTTCGAAGTGTGCGCATGTGTGTGTGTGTGTGTGTGTGTAATATATACTGCCCTTTCAGTGAAAAATATTTCAATGCTATGTAAACGTTTTATTAAATTCTTTCCGGCCACCATTAACCCCGTATCCAATATAATAGTATGCGAGGGTTTCGTAAACGAAATATCATATAAATTAGAACAATTCCGGATAGAACGTTCCGCGATAATGTAGTTTTTCATAAATTAAAATAAAAAAAAAAAAAAGGGAGAAGAAGAAGGAAAAGACCGCCATTAATAAGATATCGAAAGTCGTATAAAATAATACTTCCGTCTAGCTCCGGACGAGGACGAATGCTCGTTGTCCATTGTTTTCTGTTACAGCGATTTACAGTTACGTATTACAAAGATATATCTTTTAATGTCGACGCGTAGTAATACAATCTCTGATAATAGCCGACGATAACGATCTGAAATACCGTGCTCCGAAAATGATAAAAAATATTTATGGACCCGTTAAAGGAATCGTTCGGGTATCGAAACCATCATCGTCGTTCGCGCAATGTGTGTACAGTATTATATCTGTACACCATATTATACGCGCGTATAATATACGTTTTTCATTGGATATCATTTGTATACGGGATATAATAATAGTAATAATAATATTAAAGCGTAAGAATATGATAAAAGTGTTTAACAATAAATTACATCGATAATTACAGAGTAGTTTGAAAATGATCGGTTACTACTTATGAGTACAATGCAGTACAACGCGTTCCACTTGCAGCCAATAACATGATACATTGCGTGCCTTTAGTGTAATAATATACTCAGGTGTTCCGCAAACCCGAAAACGAGAATAATGATAGTATAATGGTGAGCGTGCAAAACTCGTCCGTGCGGCTAAACAAGTATCTTTTGGCTGAACAAGGACCGCGCATCACCGGTTACTATAACCTTCATCGCGGCGCTAATGAATAGCAAACTGCAGCCATCAGTGTTTACGCAAAACGTTTACCTATAGCCGCGAAAGGTTAGTTCCACCGTAAAGTGGCTCGTACGTGTAAAATGAAAACAAACAAGCCCGTAACCGAGAATCCCGACGAATAAACAGCGGACTGGTTACGAAAATCGTAAGAGCCCTGCGGCCGCCTCCCCCGGGAGCCTGTGACGCCCCTAGGATAGACGAGATATCCTTGCCGGATATCCGGCCCTGGGAGGGTCCCCGCTACCGTACTGCTATATGTCGCGGCCCCCGGCATCCGCTAAAAAATTTTACATATTATCATCGAACGGAATGTTTTCGCGACACTGCACCACCGTGCGCGAAGGAACGGAAACAACGGTATGACAACAATAGTAGTATGAAATCCAGGGCGGACCGCACGAGAAACTGCGATGCGATAGTTTATCCGAGACCGAGGCCGAACCGAGTGAGCCGCGTAGGATATACAGTTTCGGATGGGAGAAATAAAAATGTAAAAATAACCGTGCAATCGGAAACACGGTAAATAACCCTTGTGTTGTGTATAATTTATAATGAAAAAAAAACCTCAAATGCGCAATAATAATATAATATATTACGGTCGTGTCATGTTAGTGCGCGCACGTTTCCATCGGATCATTCCAAACGTTCCAATTAAGAAAAAAAAAACGTCTTCGGAGACCGCGCGTCGGCCGCTGCGTGCGCGTACAACAAGCGGGCGCACACGTGCATTATGCACACGTGATGAATGCGCTCGGTTAGAATGTTGTGTAGATAAATGTTCGAATGTTTAAAGCCGAATAAGAATAAGGGACATTTCTGGCATACGATCCCTTTAACAAGAACTTAATAGCCTCGTCCCCTCCCCGGCGATCGTTAGCGATGGCCGTCGTAATGTACATCTCGAGTGATTAATACTCGGAAGTCATCGTCGTCGTCGTCGTCGTCGTCGTCGTCGTTTTGGTCGTCGTCGCCGTTGCGCCGCAGTGCGTGTATAAAAATGTGTTCCGTATATTAGACGGGTCCCATCCGCACTCCACGGGCCCTCGTCGTAATGAGCAGCATGTGCGCGCGAGAAAATCGTCTCGTACACCGCCCGCAGTCCGCTCGGCCGCTGCAAGTTTTATTTATACACACGCTCATCTCGTGCGCGACGTTTTTTTTTCTCTTTTTACTTTTACTTTTACTTTTCTCTCGTTCCCGCCCCGGTGAAAAAAATTCGGATTCCGTCAACGGCGTCTGTCCGTCTCGGTTAAAACGACCCGAACGCCGTCATAATAATATGCGTACAGTAATCCCTCGTTATCCGCGGTTGGGTCGGCGATAACATTTTATTAATGCATACGATGAAATGTTATCTTTATTATACCCATAAAAATTATAACATCGCTAAATGTCTCGTCAATATCAAAGAATCACTGGATGAAGTTCAGGCCTCGACTATAAATGCTTGTTGGCGAAAATTATGGCCAGAAGTTGTGTTAAAAAGCGATAAAATTGACAATCTTAACACCACGTTGAATCAAATCGTAGAAATTGCTCGGAACGTAAAAGGTTTTGATGAGGTAAATAGAGACGACATAGAAGAAATGATGTTGAACTATGATCAGGAACTTACATTGGAGGATCTAGAAGAAATTACCGAAACCCCGAACGAACCAAAACAATCCTAGGATGATGTAGAGGAAGATGAACCTGTGAAGCCGGATTTCTCCTCTAAACCAATCAAAGAGATTTTTTCATTAGCAAACCAACTAACTGAACAAGTTCTTCAGACGGAACCACTCACTGAAAGAGCATTAAAGTTCAAAAGAGGAATCCAAGAATTGCTGGTGCCTTACAAAGAAGTTCGCAAAGACATAGGAAACAAACATCAATTACAAATTTTTTTCATCCTTCCTAATATATTATGTATGTATAAAGAATTAATAAATTATATTAAAAAAATAAATAATCAAATAATTGTAAAACATATTAACATTTTTGTGATTTTTAAAATTAAATACAAAATATGTACAAAATAATAAAAATAAAAATTGTAAAATTGTAAATAAAACCTAACTTCCCGTTTTACATTGCTTTATGGTCTCGTTATCCACGGTTTCGATATCCGCGCAACTTTGCTGGAACCTAACCTCCGCGTATAACGAGGGATTACGGTAATTTAATAGCGGTTAGGGGCAACCGGCGGCGGCACCCGTACTGGCCCACGTTACCTTTTTAAATCGAACACTAATGTTTGAAATCAAAATTAATTTCATAGTCGACATTCAATGTACTCAACGCTATAAATGTCTAAATACGACATGTCCACGGCTTACACTTATGTGTTGTATGCGTCGTGTAGTTCGGCTGTTGTTTTAGCTTTCGTTTTCCACTAAATTCTGAATATCTAAAAACTGGCCCTACACCAACTTAATGTTGCCCGTCCCTGATGTAGATGTACAGCGCTCGTGTACGTGTTCCCGTGTGGAAGTTCCGAATCGCTAACAAAGTAATAAAAAGCCCGTGAGCTACGGCCGAAACCTATGATTCGTAATTGTAGCACGAGAATTTCCAATCGTTATTTCTGAAGTGACGATTGATTTAACGGACACGGGTTCCGACTTCCGATTCGGACGTGGCGCAATTTCTGCCATAATGACGTCGACGAAACGACAATTTACACTATTGTTTACTTAGATAGGTACATCTATTAATGTAGTCAAAAATGTTTCAGGTCAGCTCAACGATAATGATTAACCTTCTTGAAACAACATTCTTTAGCATAATATTATTGACAGATTGATTTTAAACGATATACCCACTCACCTGTTCGTTTTGTATGACCGAAGATCAAATCAAAAGGTTGTCGGTGACATATTTATTAAAGTTTTTTTAAATAACGATCGCTTTTTTGCTGGTCAGACACAAATGTTTTGTAGGTCGCATCCACAACTCTCATGGTTTTTATTAACTTCAGGTCCACAAATTAATATGTTGATATTAATTTCACACCGATGTCCGCAATTATTATGCTATAATAAAGGTTGGATAAATTTTTCCTCGAATAGTACTCAGCCATCCAGTATGGTTCGCTACGCTCTGGACTAGGCTAGGGTTGGAATTCCGGTGCATATATTCCTTTTTCGCCCTTCCGTTTACCGTAATAATTCCATTTTATAGTGCATTTTTTTTTTAGAAGACTTCAAGTGATTTGTGCATATATTTGCACATTACTATCTCTGTAGGTTTTCAATGATGCACCGAATTCCTGAAGACGCACTACATTTTGGATTCACATAAAATTCACTATAATATCATAAACTCGTGCGCTCGTAAATCGAATACACGGTACATGTTGTGCAGATGATATTCCTAAGAGGCGATACTCCGTACACAATAATATAATACGTCTTGTATATTATATTCGTGCCAGACACACTTGGGTATTATTATTATTATTATTATTATTATTATTATTATTATTATTATTATTATTATTATTATTATTATTATTATTACTATTATTATTATTATTATTATTATTATTATTATTATTATATTATTATGTATTGGAATCGGAATCGTTAATTTCGCGCTTGTCGGCCGGCCTGCCGGTCGTATGACGTTGAAACATAATATCATCACATAAACAGTCGGTCGCACACTGTACGTAATATATAATAACATAAAACTCGTACGCACACGTGGTATGATATACATATTATATATGTGTGTGTGTGGGTATCATATTATTATGTGAAATACACTTGAAGGCGATATTATGATGAAGCGTATATTATATTATTATAGTGCTGTCCGAATGAAATCCGTATACGGGATTATTGTCATTATTTTACGACGTCTTTTTTTTTCTTTTTTTGATTAGGAAATAGCAAAGTATACAATAATATTATTTATCTGGCGGCGACCAGTCGATTCGTCCACCGACAATCTAATATATTATACCATATATTATGCGTGCGTGCGTGGGTACTGCAGATCGTAAAACAAACGATTCTTATTACATCGTCGCCGTGGCAATCCTGTGAGCATCTTATTATTATTCGGTACAGGGAACCCCAGTGACGGTGGCTGAGGATATTTCTATTTATTTTTTTTTTAGTGCAGTTTCCATTCGTTATTGTAATAGTAATAATAATAATATTGTACGGTTTACGAAAATATAAGCACGACCGGTCCGCGGATCCGAATACAAATATTTTCATTTCGAATGGAGCGAATTTGGTTTTAGATTTCGGTTTTCTCTTGCGCGCGTGTACAATACGCTCACGGGTCGGTGTGCGTGTTTTTTTTTTTTTTTTCGTAAACGGCAAGCCGCCCCCGTTCTCGCCCAGGCCTTCACGCTTCAAATCCTAAAGTCACCTTGATATACGACCGTTTACCCGTATCGTATTATACCATTTATCACAATTATTATTAGTATTGTTGTTCCTCAGTCGATCGGGGCGAGATCTTTTTGTGCGCTATGAACAAAAGTCGTCGGCTTCGATTCGCGGTGGTCCCGTCCGTTTTACACGACTCGCAATCGGACTGCAGCGCGGTCACACGCGGTCCGAGAACGTATTGCCCCATTGTACCGCTATTGCACCGCGATCGCGATTAAACCGTTCTGGCCGAGAACGAATTACGACGACGACGTTATTGCCGATTCCTCGATCGCACTTTACGCGTGTTATGTACAGGTACCAACGTTCGTTAATACCCCGTAGACACGCGAAACGTTTAAACGTCTTCTCATTATTATTGAAGTTAAACTTCTTTACGCAGGGTAGTGAGGGAAAAAAAAGCGAACGGACGGCCGTACGAACGGCATAATTGGGTTGTGCCATTAAGCGACAGTATTTTTGGTCGGGTTATTAAACAAAGAATACTCAACAATAATATTAATGAGATAAATATTTAGATGAAAACGGAATGATCGTTCGGGACGATTTCATACGGCCGCGGCGGTGCGAAGCGTATCAGTACGTCATGTACATAATATTACATAATAATAATATTACGTATTATAAATTATGATGTTAATTTTGCATCTTCCGATTCCGCACCTCTCGTAACTTTATTGCGAGACAAATTCAGTTTGCAACTGAATAATGATCCAACAATATCGACTACTAAATCAGGCACAACAATCGATGCAATTTTTACGCGATATATGGATAATGTTCAGTCGCAAATGTACGTTTCGTATTTCAGTCATCAATTCATCATAATATTATATCATATTATGCCAATCATAACTACTATACCGATTGGGCAAAATGATAATCAATCATTAGCATAAGAAAAAAATATAAAAAATATAATTTACATTGTTTCTTTTCTTTCTTTGTTATCCTCATTACCCCAGTACTTTCTTTCTTTTTTTTTTTTTCACTCACTCACGTGTACCGTTCAAAAGAAGTTTAACTTCCCGCGCGCGTACTGGTAACACACACACACACACTAATTTTTTTTGTTATTATTATTGTTTTTACTCCACTGTTACATTGTTGCGTACACTCCCGGGTCTTTGCGATTCCACGTCGATTATACCGTGTACAACGCAACAAGCACTCGCAGGTTTTCGCCGAACACGCCGGACGGCCGCCGCGGGTGGACCGCGTGATTCGTCACCTGACCACGGGGCAGCGGAATCATTCGCGCAGCTCGTCGGAGATGTGAGCACGGTGAAATCTCCCCTCACGGACACCCCCCGAAAACGGACGTCATTTTGGGAACGTGGGCGTTTTCACGACACCGATATGGCGATATTGTTCTGAAATTAGAAATATTGACAAAATATGATATTTCTCTTCAACTGTAAACTTGGCAAACAAACTTACTCGTGATATTGCGTTGCGAAATTCGAAACACACCGAACTTGCCGATTTTTCCCCACGGAGTTTAATGATTATGTATGCAATATCTTGTAATTTTGTGAATTTTTTTTTTTTTATCCTCCCGTATGTGTTAAATATGAAGTATAAATTTATATTTAAATCTAACCTAGCGAATTATGTTCTCAAACCTCTACCTCCTCTGAATGGCGGACAGCTCCAAAAAGCGGACATAATTTTGGTCACCGATGGTTTACGCTTTTCAGAAGTTTCACTGTATTATAAGCCACATACACTCCACGGTGTCTCGGTACAACACGTCAGACGGTAGAGCGTCTCACCCGAGTTCAAGGATTATAACACGCTATGAAACGTATACAAATTATTCCGTCTCGGAAACGACTATTTATCTATACGTCGTGATTTTTCATTCGATCAAAACGTATAATACACAGCATATACCTATAAACATAGAGCGACTGACGTACGTATAATCAATATATACGGTTTCCTAATATTTTACGGGGAATCTAAAAATAAAATTATAGTAAAAAAAAGAAATATATGTGTACTGAAAACAAAATGTGAACGACACTAATTATATGTTTACACAGGTTATATGGGGTGTATTTATTATTATTATAAAGCATAGCGAAAGAAAAACAGCACCGTCGCGTGTTAGCCGATTTTTAACAAAAATAAAAATATTATTTTAGTAGAACGGAGGAAATGATAATGAATTTAGCAGGTAAAAATGTTTCCACCACACAGAAGTCAATAATATTAAAACGAAATCAGATAAAAGGGCGCAATGTGTATAATAATGTTGTACAAAAAAAACGTGTGTATATGTATATATTTTTTTACAGGGGTTTTAATATTCATAGCTGACCTCCCTACCGCGGGCAATGTCATGAGTACAGTATATTTGATGTTGGTTTATTTTGCTTTTTTTTTCAAAGCTCAAAGAGAGAAAATAAAACTTGAACGGTATTACCTAAAAACTGCAATCCATCAGATGATCGTGACAGGGGGGCACGGTGCATATAATATTAAACCGTAGTACACGTATAGTGTACATATAGCGTGTTCCTATGTAACGTGTAAGATTTCGCGCCAGATTTCGCTCTGCGGTTTTATTACTGCGGCGAGTGGAATCTATTTTTTTAAAAGCAATTAAAATTGCGAACGTTCAAACGGGAAAAACCAACAAACGCCACTGAAAATGTTTGATATCCGAAAATAGGTGACTGTAAGCGAAAAAAAAAACTTCCCCGAAGATTGTGTACGATGTGCATTAGACGAAAGCGTATACTACCTGACCCGCGGGAGTGGCGGTCGCATATCAATTTATCAACGGAACAACGATCATCATAATAATTTATGAACGAGACATCGACGAAAATCTTACTATAATATAATATTAATTATAATATTTCTGGGTTGTACTTGAAATGTGTACTTGTTTTACCATGATGTTAGCAAGTTTTATTTTTTTGAGTCTGTTTACGGAATTTCGATCAGAAGGAGTGCACGACCATGGCAGAGTTTTGATATAAAATGGTGTTTAGTTCAAAATAAATGAGAAAAAAATTGCAAAAAAAAACGAGATCGAGATTCGCACCACCTAGTATATTTTTTCACTCACCATTCCATCGGACTGAGTACTTGAGTTAGAATCGTACAGACATGTCATAATTTTCGAGATATTCAAATTAAAGTTTTGCTGATTATAGGCACTTGAAATTTTTGATTGAATGTTAAAGCTGTCTTATGGAAAAATTAGATTCTACTACTATTTTATCAATCTATGACAAACTGCATCCTTAGAAATATAAACTGATGCGCCAGGTTTCCTACATTCAGAATTGATTTTTAGAGAGCATTGATTTCAAGTTAATAAAATACCAATATATCATTCACCTGTTCCTGTATGTCCGCCGACCGCGGTAGAGACTCAGACGGTTTTTTCTGTTGACAAAACATATCGAACGTGCAACAAACACATAAGTTCAAATAATTCTAACAGTCTTCATGCGTAATATTACAGAATATACTGTATATTGCATCGTTCACAAAATATCGTGAATAATAATTGAATGATTGGTTGAAACGTATAATATAGATGCGAGACAGTAAAAAAACATAATGGTGTTTAAATCAATAATAACGTCGAACGCGTAAAAAAAATATACGTTGGACTATATATGGCAATAACAACACGATAACGAGAACTTAATAATACATATATTTTAAAATGCGAAAAAAATATCAATTTTATGACTGTATTATGTCTTTTAATAATTGATGACGAGTAAAATTATTTTTGTTATCGATAAAAATGTCTGTGCAGTGTAATGTAATATAATACGTTTGGTGTAAATTGACGTAATACGTTTTAAATTAAATTGAATTAATGTCTCACGTTTGAATAATATAAGCTACGATAAGTATTGTATAAATGCATAACAAACTGTTAAGTGTTTTCATTTTTTTATTTCTTCTCCTCCTTCTGCGAATAAAGTCCATCGAAATATCTTATGATTTATCTCGGTCGTAATATTGATCTCCAAAGACGAACGTTTATACAATATGATGTGCGCGTGTACCGCGGTCATCATAAAAACCTTCGCACACGTCTTGAACACAGAACAAAGACCAAAAGATGTCAAGTAAAACCAAAAAGTGCACTCAGAAATAAGATAAATATTTTTCCAGAACCATACATGTGTACTAGCCGTGCACGGATGTGCTTCAGACGAAAATTGTTTTTTATTATTTATTTTGGTTTTTATTATTGTTATTCGTACGTGAATCGGAAACCGTGTGCACGGGACCTTTTGATCCACTGCAGCGCGCTCTCCGACGAAAGTGATCAATCCGATTAAAAACAGCGCCGTACGAAACAATAATTTGTCTTAATTACACACGCACACTTTTGTATTTAAAAAAGAATCGTATAATTATATAATATTGATTAATGATTTCTGTTCCGAACAGTTGTTGTGCGTAGACTTTGTGCTCGTGAATCACATTATATATATATATATATATATATAGAGCGATACGAAACTATTTGATTTTATTGCTCTCCGTCTGCCGTAAACTAATTTTTTTCCTTTTTTATTGCTTTATTGTTTTTGGTACGAGCGTTCATAATATCCATAGTATACGGTATTCCGTAGATCATCGGTTTAACGCGGCGGCATGCGTGTACCACGCGTATCACATTCGGTTCTAAATTGAAAATAAAACACTCGGTCTAATTAGACGTGATGATTACCTTTCAACTATGATACGCAACGGCTGAAAACCGTACTGGGCACACGTATGATAATGATGTACGTATCACGACGTTAACAATAATAGCAATTATCGGTCGTGCTGTACTTTCTATCTAGAAAGTGGAGAACTTGAGACGAGTTGTAGCATAATTCCGTCAAGTGCGCCTATTATCATATCATACGTTGTACCCGCGGCCGGTGGTACCGATCTCATTATACGTATTACGCGGTCGATAATTTGTTTCGATTTCTGTTTCGCGTTCTGCACGGAGAATTGCACTCGGTTGCCTGTTTCCGTAGTTTGATCGGGATTTCACGTGTTGCACCGGTCTTGCTTACGTGACACTATATCGTCGGAAGGCCATTTTTTCGGACAATCTATTATAATTTTCTCCGTTTTCGCGCGTACATTTCGTGTCGTAAAGTCCGTATCACCCTGTACGTCGGTGCACGACGTGTAATTGCGGTGAGCTTATTGGTTCGCTAACTCCTCGGCGCGGTGTGCTCTGGGGGGAGGTCAATACGCATCTGACACGACGATGACGATAACATCGGTAACAATGATAATAAATACAATTGCGTTTAGCAAATCTCGCGACCGTCGGGTGTACGTGCGGTAAATCGTAGAACATCGTATCGCGTTATGATGATTTCAGTGCACTTTCCGCGCGCGTCATCTCACGCTCCTCGGCAACACCGTCGAAGTGCACCGCGGCTCCGCGGCTCCTTCGCAGGATACATCGAGGTACGCGCGCGCTCCGGTCATCTGATAATAGCACACGGTCGTCGAGGCTAGACGGGCTCTGTTTCGCGTCGTGAGCCACGGGCAGTGCATTACATTTTACCGTGAAGCGGGAACGTTTTCCAAATTTATTTTTCACGCCGACGCGTCACGGGTACCTGTGCACCGTGCACGTGCGGTACGCGCGCGCAGCCGGTGGTGAACTTTTTTCTTTTCCCTTTTTCCCCGAGAGTTCAACCGAAATAACCAAACGTTGATTGCTCGCCAGAAATGTTCGATAACACTTAACCGCGACCGAAGTGACGCGATGTCACTCGTGGACGCTTCGTTTAACGTGACGATTTTTATTTCTTTTTTTTTTTGTTTGTTGTTTTTTATCTCTAATTTCTCTTTCCTTCACTCGGAAAGTTCCGAATATATATTTTTTAACGGTTTTTTTCTTCTTTCTTTTCAAAGTACGGCGGATGAAAGAAAACGAATATAACACGCCGACGGGCAGACGCTGACGATAGAGCGCGATAATCATTGTTAAATTATGAAAAAGTAAACCCGCACTACACTACGAGCGCGGAGTGCATTATTTATACTGTCCGCATACGTAACAATTATATTGTGTCTATATAATATAAGTTAAATATACATGTAACGTTACAAACTAGACAGTGGACTTACCGTGATACCGCGGTATACTGCCAGAAAAAAAACACGACAACTCAAATAACTAAACTTTTGGGAAAACGTGAATGTTGTCTGCACCTTCCAAGTGCTCTACTTGATATAGAAAGTAGAAGCGTACACGTTAATACTTAATAACGGACTGTGGACAAACTTATATTGAAAACTAGAATTTTATTTTGTTTTAATTCTTTTAAATAGAGTTATCCCTTTGCGCTTTATAGTTTTTTCTGAAATTCGTGAAATTCCACAAACGTGAGGTTACTGCTGAAATGTTACTGGTATACATTGATATAATATCGTCATAACATTTTAATTGTTTAATTCATAATTTTAAATGATTGTAAGTTCATGATTACGAGATTTAAGTAAACTGTATGCATTTTCTTTGACATATAAAGTTAAATTATCGTAATTATGATTCACATTTAAGTTTACACAATATTGTTAATTTACATAAATATCGTCAGTAAACTTTTTATACATATTTATTTGTTTAAAGTTTTTTTTTTTTGTAATTAAGTAAATAAATAAATGTACATACTCGTATATATATACCAATAACATGACCAGTGCATTCATATTTACATCTCACCGCGCAATATCGCGTATACATTATAGTAATTATGTTTATGTGATAAATTAATTAAAAATAAATGTAACGTTACAAACTGAATTGGATACACCGCGATATTGCAGTATATTATAATAACGTTATTGTAATATATCTGTCATTCTGCAGCATCATATGTATTATGTAATAAGATCGCAAATAACATAATTACTGATATTATTATTATTATTATTATAAATCTTACGCTAAAATGAGCGTTCGGTTTTACACGTTCCTATATTAATAACACAACGGTAGGCACATCATAATCCGAACAATGGTCTTTAACAGCTCTGTTACACTATTGGTACCGCGGAACCTAAATCATAAGATGCGATGCGTATAAACGTTGGTATAATAATTATAAATATCATACCATTACCTATAGACTCGAACCCACGGTGGTTGTCTGCGGTAATCGATTATGGTAAAAAAAAAAAGAATCCGCAGTAATACGCTCAGATCTACTTGCGTACAATAAACGCGCCTAATACGTTATTCCGAATAATCGTGCGATCGTCGGCTGCAGTGTTTTCGCGGTCCAGGGTGACAACCGTGAAGCGAATACCGTTGTAACGTGCGACCCGATAAGCGTGTCATAACCGTACGCGTCGCGGGGGGTCTTATATTACGAATAACCGGTAGCAGATTTAAGGGTTGGTAACGATCCCTCGGAGTTATACCCTTTCAAAAATGTAATCAACTATTTCGGATGTAGGCACGATTACGGTGTAATGTTTATGACCAAAATCTTTCTCGAACACCGCGCGCATGGTTACAGGCTTATTTTTCGGCTCGTAAAAAAAAACCTAACGCTCACATATCATAGTTTCGCGCAGGCTTGAGTAGCGATAGAAAATATGTAAACCCTATCTAGCGCGACCTTTGAAACCGCGCTGATGCTGTGCGAAGCGACGTCCTCTTGGCTGTACGCGGTGCAAGACGAATAAAATACGAACGAGACGAAGTATTATGACGTGTGCGGTGACATTCACAGCGCATTCATGTACACCGGTATCGATGGAGCGATGTATGAAGTGCGGATGTGTACGTCGTCGGACCCGGATATGGGGTTTCCGGCTTTCAAGGGGGATTAGGCCGTCGATCGTTCGGTGGGCGCACACCTGAACCGGATCAATGTCGCGTCGGCCGTCACAATCGACCGATTTTCCCGAAACGTCTCCGGGACGCGGTGTTTCCTAGCCGTCAAAAGTCTCGCGTACCCGCTGTTCACGGCCGTCGAGTTCTACGATAAACGTTTGTTCGGTAAACTATTTGTTCGGACGAGCTTACGCAAACGTACTGTTCAAATGTGTATCATGGGAATTATGTAAATATTGTTTTGCGACCGGTTCGGACCGATTCCGCGGCATTCGTTTCACTACATCATAACAATGCACGCGAGTAACCGTTTTCGCGTCTCCGACGAATATTGCAGATTTCGCACTGCACGCTTTCACGTGTTGTACAGCGCACACTTTATACCTTCTAGTCGCCCTCGCCTTGATTGCCCCGACCGTTCGGGCGCATCGTAGTACCGCGGGGACGTATCGCGCGGGTGGGAGCTGTTGGTCGCCGCGCGTGTGTCTACGGTTTGTGCGCCGATCCGCCCCAGACGCGCCCAAGGCTGCAGGGTACAACGTGCATAGGTATAGCGCGCGCGTTCGTCTGGGAATTTGCATAAATGCTTAACTAAAAACGAGCGGGGCGGGTGGGTGTGGAGTAGGGGCAGCAATGCGTTTTAGGTTTTATCTTATTTTTCTTATTAATATTCGTGTTGCAGCACGGCGGCCTATACACGATAAAACGTTTGCTGTATGCGTGCACTATTATATACACCCCGGCGTACGCGGAGCGCAGCTGTGACTATCGCCCATATTATAACTCGGTTTGGCGCGGAGAAAGAAGGAAAGAAAAGTTATAATAAAAACAAAACCCAATACAGCATGCGGTACACAAGCAGTATACCGTGCGTATAGCATTATAAGTATATACATATGTTGTATATTGTACCTTTGTAGTAATTGAAATGGTTTCCAATAAAAATAGCATTTATTTATTTTTCGGTCTTGGTACGTACAAACGTGAACCCTAAAAAAATGAAACATAAAACGTGCGCGACAGTAGCGTTCAATACGTCTGTACTATGCGTCATGAATTATTATTATTGCTATTACGATTTTATTATTATCATTTGTTTTTTTTTATTCGTCGAAAACGTACGCGAGCGTGCGCACGATGCGCGGATACGCGGTGAAACTCGGCAAACGCAACTCAACTGCAGTGCACAATGTTTACGTCGGAACGAAGTCACGGTGTCGGGTGTTGGCAATACACGCGTGCGAATCGTACGTAAATCGTACACAATGATGCCGCGAGTGCAGTTTGCACACGCACGTTACCGTAACTCGCACCGCGGTCCAGCCTGGTTTTCACTGCCGGAATGGTGTTTTAATAGCGTACACTACGCCACGTATCTCTTTCGCTCCTTCGCGCACCTCCCCTAACCCCCAACGTTGACGAATTAATTTTCTCGATCTTTTCGAGGCCGTGACCCCCTGTAATGTGACCAAGACTTTGAGCGACCCTTTTGTTACATTAAAAAGTAGCGATAAATTAATATGACCGTTACCGCGGCTGCGTACGAGTTGATTCCCGGGTACCTGTTTACCTGCACCGACACCGTTGAGTTGATTCCCGGGTCATTAGAGGGTACGTACGAGTTGATTCCCTATTGTTGTATATCAATTATCAATAGATTGCACGAGTAAAAATTTTACGACCGTAAAGAGTTCGATCGTCACACACAACTTGCTCTTATGTCCACCGAGACCACGCGTGAATTTACAAAAAAAAAACGTATATTAAATGCAGGAGTAATGAAACTAAGAAATCTAAAAAACAACAAGAAAATCAAATTTTTTTAAGAGAAGAGATGTCACAGTATACTGGTAATCTCATTACCAGATACTAATTTATAATAACAATGTGTTACAAATTTTTACCAAATTACTAAATTTTTTTATATTTTTTTACCTAGTTACTACTAAATGTTTTTAATAATATTTTTTTACCTAATTACTACTAAATATTTTTAATAATAATTTTTTACCTAATTACTACTTAATGTTTTTAATAATAATAAATATAATATAATTCAATAAATAATTAATAAATACAATTGAATGATTTTCAAAATATGAAAAAACTAAAAAAAACAACATTTTTGAGAAACTTGTCAGCCAACCTCCTCGTGGTGTTATATTATTATAGGCTGTATATTTTACTAAATATTGAATAAAATATCTAATGACCTGGGAATCAACTCGTACGTACCTCTTAATGACCCGGGAATCAACTAATACATGATAAAGGTCTCGGGAATCAACTCACCTTTTGCGGTTACCGCGGTAAGATTAAACATTCCCGTCCAAAATGTCGTATTATAAATCGTACGTTTCCATCGGCGATCCTAGACGTTCGTCAGTCTGTCGTCATCGTCCACAACGATTATTCACCAAAAACACCTAACTAGTATGCACTGGCGACCCACGGTTCGAGAGCCGAACGGAAGATCGCCTGGACCGTAGAAAGCGTAACGTACGAGTGGCACCCGATACCGGTGGTGTCATGCGCCTCCTGGAAAAGGATAAAGTATTTGCAGGCGGTGCAGGTACATATCACGTGTGTACGAAATACGTGACCGTATCGATTATCGAAGACATAACAATACGTGCACTGCACACCGGGTCTCAATGGCATACGGCGTGTATAATTTCTGGACCTCGAGTCGGCTAGGGTAACGTTTTCGAAATCGTTAAAACCCAAATGCCCCGCGGAGCGTATTTATTATACAGTCGCACCGTACAGTACACACGGATACGATATTGTAATACACGTGTAAATATATACACATATATATGTATGTGTGTGTGTGTGTGTGTGTGCGCGCGCACGTTAACAATAAAACGATAAATTATTCGTCGTTTAGCCGCGTGTAAACAGATTCGATTGGAAATCGGCTTTTTACCTTCTCGAAAATAGTCGTTATCGCGTGTACGTACGGTAGATTATTAAAACGCACACACGCACGTTCACGTACACGCATTTTATTACACACATTACGGACGTGCCTGTTTAACATACATGTATTTCCGTCGAACGCCGCCGCGTCGCGATGCATAACGAACGTACTTACTGCAACGCTGTTATCACGGGCCCATGTGTACGTATTGTTATAATAATATTTCTATTTGTATGCGCGCACATTATAATATTTTACGCCGTGCACAACATGCGCGGTGCACCGACGGCCTAGTTCGTTGCTGTTCGCTGGAGGCGGCAACTGCACTATGTAGTTGGGGGAATGATTTTTATCATTTTTTTTTTTTCGCCGCCACTTTTCGCGCTCTCGCACGCCATAAAATAATGTGTTGTAAAAATACCCGTGCATGTTCTTTAACGCACCGCAATCGCGTATATACGTGTGAGCGGCGAGCGGGTGTACTCGCGCTCTTGACTATTATAATAATATACGTGTATAAGACTAAAGCAGCGGTAACTCTACTCGGGGTTTCCGCAGGGGTGGACGAAGGCCGTCGGCCGTCAGTCCACTTGTTGTGAAAAGAAAAAATATAAAATACGTCGTAACCATTACGTGATAATTAGGGCTAGGGACTTTGCATGTTCTAAAAAACCTTAAAATATGCATGCATTTATGCCCTTAATAATTATCAAATATGCAAAAACGCTCAAATATGCTCTTAAAAATATTTTATACATTATCCCTGATAGTATACGAGTATTACATTGCACGCGTACATAACAAGCGATTTGCCACAGAACAGACTCATGACTGGTGCAGTTAATATTAATTAAAAGTGAGGACATTTACGGGATTTCGGTTGGAATCCATAAATTGAACCGTATAATTATGAACCAAACTCAAATGAAGAGTTTGAACTCTATTGAACATACTTTCAATCAATATTTTATGTGTTCGTTCGATTTAAACTTGAACATGTCTAGTTCGATAGAAAGAAAAACAAGCTTGCGAACAAAACGTGTGATAAGTCAATGTTGAATTACACTAGGGTATGCGTCGATTTAACGTAAAATTATTAGGTTCTGCGCTGCAAACAACAGTTAATTGGTCCGAATTAAGTAATTATTTAATTCGATCCGATTCCAATATACGTCCGAGTTCAATAATTTGTACCGAAAACCTTAAAAATCAAACGCATTCAACCATCTAATATAGAGGGTACGTAGTGTTATTCCGAAACTTACACCGTGTCTTGGATACGAAAATACCAGAAAAAAAGCCAACATTTTATTTTATTTTGGATGACGGGACCGGAGACATAAAGCCCAAATTCGGTATATGTAACAATAGATAAATAGATTAGTATACCATGTATAATAGAATGATGTATAACATGATTTTGAAACTGGACCCGATAAGTAATTAGAAGTAAGATGAAGTGTTATTATTCGCTATGCGCTTAAGGTGAATTATGGATAAGTTGTTATGGAAATTTGAGAATGAGTGAGGTGTTTGGAAGGGAGCTAAGTTGAGAGTGTTTTGGACAGGGATTCTGAAGTTTCTGAAGACATAGAGGAGCTAAGGAATCAATTTTGTCTAATATAATTCTATACGGGAATCAAAGTCAACAGGAGTTTGGAGTTATGTATATAGAAGCATATTCAGAATGAGGCCATGATGGTGGATAATATTAAGCCGCGAGGCAACCGAGGAAATATGAAAAAAATCGGAAACAGCTCGGTCGATAGATGAGACTACTTTGAACTAATTACTATTCATACTTACACTACTAGTTGCTATTAATGTGCGCATAATGTTTTAGTCAAATTTGATTCGAGAAATCGATACAACCACAAATTGACCGTATATGTTTATTCAATTCAATCACGTAACTTTGATCGATAGAATCATGCTACATTAATATATTATACAAGTCGTATATTTGTGTGTGTGTGTCAGGGCTGGGCAGTATCTTAGATACTAGTAATTAAGATACGTATCTTAGATACAATTGTATCTTGTATCTTGTATCTAGATACATAATTTGAATGTATCTTGTATCGAGTATTTAAATACTTTATTGACTTGTATCTAGTATCTTTTTATGATTAAGATACTAGATACATTCAAAAAACCAGACCAGTTCAAACAACAGTCAAGTAACGAACTTGAATTTATAAGTTTTTTAAATGATAAAAATAAATCACCAAGTTGTTTAGAAAACTATCCAAAAATAAAAAAATTATTTATAAAATATAATACAAGCCTAACCTCATCAGCAGCTGTTGAACGACTTTTTTCTTTTGCTGGGCTTATTCATTCCCCATGTAGATCTAGTATGTCAGATCTCAGATGATACTTTCAAAAAATTAGTCTCTTTAAAAGGCAACTAAGAATTTATTTCAAAACATGGGATATAAATAATATAATTAAATATTTATATAAATCACCTACACTTAAACATTTAATAAATAATAAGTAAACATTGCTAATTTACAAATATATATATATTTTTTTAAACGCTTTCTTATTGTGTACGTAATTTTTTTACAGACTGTAAATCTTTTTACCCATTATTTCGATTGTCTATTATTAGTATTATTATTTTATGCGTATCTAATGTTATTTGGAATTATATTGTTAATGATCAATACATACCGCATTATTAACACTTATAAGCTATAATATAATATAAATTATGTATGATAAAATTGTATCCAAAGTAAATGAAGAAATTAATAAAAATAAATAAATAATTAAGTATCTTGTATCTTAAACGTATCTCAGATACATGTATCTTGTATCTTTAAAAATATTATAGTATCTTGTATCTTGTATTTAGATACTAGTTATAAATGTATCTTGTATCTTGTATTTAGATACTTTTTTTGAGGTATCTTGCCCAGCCCTGGTGTGTGTGTGTGTATTGTATATTCGTGCCACGAGCAGGGTAGCGGAAGAGGGTGTCAAACTGTCCAGAACACTATATAAGCTTAGAGCTAAAGCAGTTTGTCGATGCAGAGTCATTTATTAGGGTTTATCGGCTGTTAACCTGTTATCGGTTTAACTGTTACTATCTTTTTCTTTCCATTTACCACCGTTGTTATAATATACAACAGCCATGGAGTTAATACTTTACTACTATATTTATTATCGCGATCATTATTATAACTAATTCGTGTACCGCGGTCGAGAAACATAAACATTGATATAAGTAAGCCGATGACTCGGCTAGCAGCGACCGGGGAAAACTCTCGGTCAAAAGAAAAGTCGAATCGCAAACACGGAGCAATTGTATTATCAATGTGTACGTCTATAATCAATCTTTTACATATTTTGTAATCCGTGTAAAATCGTTTAGTCTGTACGTTCAGTTGTAGATTTTCGTCGCGATATTCGCGTAATATCATACAAATACGGCAAACACAACGGCGAAACGCTAAGAAGCTGTAAGTATACGAGTTCATGGGAGGAAAAAACTCGTAAAGACTATATTATACGTACGTATAGGCACGTGATCGAGCCACGGAAATAGCGTCTGAAAATGTTCAAAACTTTAGCACGAGCCGGTTTAAGGTATTCAACATGTTTACTACCTCGTAGTTCTTATCATGACGACGCGATCGGAATGAATAAAAATAAAAAAACGTCCTTGCCCACGTTCCTGGGATACACCACCTGACACACACACACACACACACACAGTACGCGATTCACGTGGTCGTACAAAATAATAATTATACTCGTGTGTGTGAGAGCCGGGAGAACAGGAGCAGAAGCGCATCGACGGCTGCGGCAAAAACGGATCGCGCGACTTGCGTGTCCGCGTCACAACTCGACGGATACCGTGCGTACGAACGTGATAATAACACGGTAATACGTCACATTACCAGGTGGTTTCCGCGGACGAATACGAGCGAAGAAAAAAATCGCCCTTTCGCCGGGCCCGCGGGACTCGCGATGATAGGTGTATACTTATGTGCGCGGGCAAACAGTGGCGATAATAATAGTACCGTACGGGAGTCGGGCGTACACGATGGTAATAACACGACGGCAACGAACAATAATAATTATTATTGAATTAACAACGGTAATAGTATACGTGATTCGTGTGTACAGAGAGTGTGTACGCACGGTAATGATGATGTACCTACGCGCGCGCGGCCAAGTATAGACCAACATAATATACCAAGTACGCATTGTAGACGTACGACGGTCAGAGCTCGCAGACGGAAAATTTCATTTTCTAGGGGGAGGGGTCAGAGACATGTTGATCCTCTCCGCCCGAAATCAGGACCGCTTACGACGGATACACAATTCCTTACTTTTGGTATTTTATTCACACTTTAATAACCAAAGATCACACAATTTATGGAATAGCTCATGTCGCGGTCGGTCCATGGACTGGATACGTGTTCGAGCTTACTGTTGTTTATTGCATTTTTTTCCATACAATCATCGTATACGATTTAATATAGGCATGTCGCAAATCTGACGGTCTACACACCGAGTCTGCAAACTTTACGACCGCCCGTTATCGCATAATATCCCGCTACTCTTCGAGCGTTTATCGAATATTTCGCCCCGTCCAAATGGCGCATAATAATATATATATCTGTACGGGCAAAAGTACACAACTCCATAATATACACGTATAAAAGTATTGTCCAATCGGACGGCCCAATAATATTTTTATTATTTTCAACTATAACGTAAATTTCAAATTTCAAAAACATTATATCGTTTCGACGACCATTTTTTCGGTTCGGTCGTTTAGTATGAATATCGTCGAACGGTTAATCGAGATAGTGCAAAGTCTATTTGATATGGATGTGTATAAAAGATGTGTGCCGATGAATGTACGCTTTATACATAGATTTACATCGATTTCGTTTTCGATATCGAGTCGCTATAAGGCTGTAAATCATATGTTGAAATCCTGCAACAAAGTAAAAAAACTTTGGTTTCTGTAATACACATTGTACATACAGTATAAATAATAATGAATATCTTTTCTTTTCTTTTTTACTTAAAAAAACGTCTACAATCTGCATTCAAAACAATTAGTAAATTTGAATTACATAAGAGTAAAAGAAAACCAATAACATTGAGGAGTAAATCGCTCACTAACAGCACCTAAGAACACAATTTCAACCGTTACTATTGACTAAATGATTATCCTTATAAATGTTGTATCTGATAGTAGGTATATATAGCTTAGTTAATTGGTATAAATTAAACTGAAATATCTGCAATTTTTAAAATGCTGGTACTTGCCGCAAACGCTTAAAATACAGTATACTGTTGTCGTTTTGATGCAACCAGTTAGCTGTGTAGGCAATTTGAAAAAAGTATGCAGTACCATCTATTATTTGTTTTTTCTCGTTTTTATTCGTTGATAGTAGACATTTTAATTCATGTGGTTGGTATTTACGTCGATTTATTTTACACGAGATAATATATTCAAGCCGATAAAACACAATATGCGGTTGTTTTATCGGCTTGAATTCACTCGACTGTCGAGAGTGTAATTGCTGCATATTTTGTATCATCAGAATGTATCTTTTAATCGAATTTCAGTTAACAACGTTCCAGCTCTAGTAATAACAATTGTATTATTTCTTGTATTATTATTATTATCGTTAGACGACGGGCGAAAATTCTCTGCGGGCACACGCACACCGCAAGTGTACCTATATACTTATCGTCTAGCCGTCCGCGGCGCACCTGCTACGGCTGCGTATAATCGGACACGAATAGAAGAAGAAGAAAAGGGGGATATGGGGAGGGGGAGGTCATGTGAGCAATCCCGCCTAAATTATAATAAAAAAGTCATTATTATAATAATTCGTTAGAAAACTCAATCATTACCGAGCCCATAAGTGAAAAGAAACCATATACTCGTATTTCCCTTTAGTCGAATCGAATATGTTTAAAAATAAATAATCATATAATACTTAGAAGGTCTGCTGTCATACGGACACAATGTAGGCACAATAGCCAAAGAGAGCATTTTGAAATTTTTTGAAATTTTCAACATAAATATTAGTATCTAGTTGTCGTCTCTTTATTCGTTTTCTACGGACTACAATGTGTTAAACTCAGTCTTACGTGTCACCGGGACCTTATGGGTGATTTTCAAGGCAACGTGGTTGTTGAGAGACGGACGGCTTATTCTCAATACCTACACAATATGCTGACTTAAGAAAATAAAACACCCTATTTTTGTGTTTACAAAAGCACCGCCGACCATAAAAGTGTGTTCCGACGAGCAAAGGGTCATTTGAACCACTGAAATATTTGCTTCGAAACAGGACAAATTATTTTGTAGAAAATAAGTGATCAACACCGACGCGCGGCTTGTGGAATTTGTCTAGAAAAACACTGCAAACGTCTAACTTTTCGGTTATAGGATATGTATTTCGATATAAATCAAAAACGTATCGAATAATATTGTAATAATTTTACGACACTAGATGCGACGTGTTCAATACCTGCGTGGCCGCATGTCCGCTAGAATCGTTATATTCAAAAAAAGTAGATTATCACTACACTCGAATACTCGATCGTTGCCGGCGACAACTCGAGTAAATGAATTGTAACGACAAACGTGATCGGAACCGACGGTGCGTTGGAATAATTGCTTTTCTCGTCGTCTTCGAACGTTCGAGTGCGCAAGACGGAAGACGCGTATCGCAATGACTGCGCGGGACGGTTTCACGTTGCATCCGATCCCTGCATTCGTTGCGCGCCACCGCAATTATAACGACGACACGACGATAATTCACTGGACATTTGGTTTTCGGGACTTGCCGCGAACATGTGTTGCACGTAATATTGCCCGGCTGTGGGTCGATCGACGTGCGGTTCGAGTCGCATTACACCGCAGACCCGTCAAGACACACAGGGACGTATTCGCCTCCGAACGCCAGACGGCCGCTATCCACGAACTACGGAGTCCACACTCCGTTTCAAAAGGTACCGCTGACCGCCGTCCCAAGGCCGATAAAATCGTTTCTCACGTTCTCGCCGAAACGAGGCATCGATCGTGCACACCGGTCGCATCGATCGCAATTTTCCGATGAGTATAATATCGCGCAGAGTTTGAATGTCTACAACACCGGTTCTCAAACTGTGATCCGCGGAGCCCTAGGGCTCCGCGAGGGTAGTCTAGGAGGTCCGTGGCTCCCTGGGCACATCTGTATAAATTAAATTCAAATTGTTACTATATTTCATAGTTACATTTTTTAATTTTTATACTTATATTCAATATTAGTTGGACCATACTTCCGTACCAATGTATTATTTTAAACGTTTAAAACCTTAAACTATTTATAAATCCACATCATATTTTGTGTCATAATGAGATTAGATAAATTCGGATTTTTCGTTCGTTTTACACGTATGATAATTTTGTTTACTTATCTACAAACTTCGAAGTTCTGATAATCTAATAATTTCTTCAGTCACTGTGTATTGTTGTTGTCTCAAATAGACATTTCTGATTTTTGGGGCTCCGTAATTTTTTTTTAGGAACATCAGAGCTCCGCGAACAAAAAAGTTTGAGAACCACTGGTCTACAATATTATTTGTGATATCTGACCGGCACGAACCGGTGATGCTTGGTGGGGGGGTGCGCGGTATATATGTTCTCTTTTGAAACGGAGTCTAAAATCAAGTGGAATCAAGCCGCACACGTGATGTTTGATAAGAGATTCGCTGCAGTACCTACCGAAATAACGGTCACGGTTCTACGGACGGTCCTGCTGCACTGCTGCAGTTGGCGCTTATGCGTTCCGCGGTGCAAAACAACCCAAGTGTAGCGGTGTTGGTCTCGTCTGAAATTGCAGCCGAGTTCTCGGTGACGGGGTGCTCGGCCGGGCAAAGTCCCGGGGGCTCCCGTTGTCGGCGAATTCGGAGACAACGAGAACTCGACACGGCGGCCGGGGTACGCGCGGAGTCGCGAATCGTTGCAGGTGAGACATTGGTTTGAAGCCGTGCGGACCAGCTTCGCGGACGTGTCGAACTCTAATATTCCCCCCTTGACCCTTGGAAACCGCACTGTTATCGGCGCCGTGCGCTGCGGATGAATCGTAGTACGTGCACGTGTAGGCACGTCGTGCGGGTGCGTGCCCCGCGTGCTGGCTCGTGTAAAGCGTTCAAAAATTGGATAAAAATTGGATTCCGCCGCGCGCGACATCGGGAATCGCGAGTGCCGCCAGGGTTGACGTTAAACGTGCGAGCGTACAATACTATGTCACGTACGAGTCTTATGTCGCGCTGAAGCACCTGTAGGCAGGTGGGTGGACCTGTTATAAAATGTATGGAATAAGCGCGGAACTCAATCTCACGCGCCGTGTCGTGAGCGGTTTTTTTTTTCTTTTTTCTTCAACCTCCGTCAAAGCGTTGATCATAAATATTTAAATTATCCGCGCGCATGTACGCGCAAACTGTGAACGTTTTTCTTTTCTCTCGCCACGTTTTGTCTTCGTCCGTACATACGGCAGTCGCTTGTACACACCACGAAAGACGTATACGTATATATTACAACGCGTGTGCGGGTATGCTCACGCGCGCCGCCGACACCGCTGCCGTTTCGGACGTAAGAAAAACTGTTTCACTTTTTTTTCACTTTTTTTTGCTTTTTTTTGCTCAACGCGTGCGCGCGAAATCGGTTATGGCACCGCCGCCACCGCCACCGGACTCATTACGCTCGTAGATTGATTTTCTCGAAATTCATGCAAATGCGAAGTGTATTGAACAAAAACTAAAATAATTACATTTCGTGAGTCTGCGGTACTAAAATGTTTCAATACCGTTCCGAGAATCGTTCGGCACAACGCTAAAACCGCATAACGTAGACGATGTAATCGTTTTTTCTTTTTATTTTGTAATCATAATCGATTATTATTATCACGGTCTTAGGGTTTTGGCGGTGCTAAAAGACGTTATTTAAGCTTTATGGTACCCGCATCGCGTAATATTATTATGTTATAGGCACTCGGTTTACAATACGTAATATCTTATAGTTTTATATGTTTATAACATGACCGTGGGTTGTGAAATTTAAAATTTTTTCAGATCTAGGACCTATATTTAGTTATAATATATAGCTTCTAATATAATACCACGAATTACAGGATGTGCGCGGTTTGTTTACTTAAAAGGTATGCATTTTAATTTTATAATTTTAACGTTGTATGCATTTAAAATTGAAAGTAAATATATTATTTTGAAAATCATATTATATCTTGTAGTCGTTACATAACGTTACAACCATCATATACTTTCCCGATGCCATACTATTGAGTATTTTTTGTGAACGTTTATACACCGTTAACATTGGTTTATAAAAGGCAATTTTTTTTCAATTATTTTATAGTAATTTTTGATATATTTTAAAATATTGTACAAATAGTTATAAAAACCTAATTAATTAATGGTAGGGGTTCACTAAAGCGTATTTTGAACAAATCAATGATTAGACAGTACACGCAAATCTTTTATAACGCATGTACCGAGTGATCCCAGTGTCCACCGTTTCGTCGAAATTAAAGCCTTATGGAAACTTTTTCGTCACGGATAGAGTAATACGAGAATATACGAAAAAATGTTTTAACAGCGATAATGAATTGATACTCGTCGTTATATACGTCCGAAGTCACTAAAATACATCACAGAAAAAATATATTTTAAGTACTGCACGACACAATAATGACAACAACAATAGAGATGTACGAAGTTTTGGTTTAATTAACATAAGTTATGTGATATATGTTATACTTATATTAAAAACTTGTCACAGTGTCAGCTGAAACGTAAAATATGTTTCGACTGTTCGGTACAACAACTAAATATTAAAACGGAACCGCACGTTACCTGGTAAATATATGCGAATGAAAATGTTCAGAAACTTTGTTTCTATACGTTCAACCGTTGAGGAATGTTTTTAAAAAAGAGCTGAACACAAAATCCCGTTATACGATTAAAATCATTGGACGTGGATTTCAACGAAACAGCTCATGCGACTATATTATAATTACAAATCAAACATTGGATTTAATTATCCAACACTACGTAAGCATATATGTTGTGACTCTACGGTTTCACCATAATATTATGTAGGTCTACACGCTTTGATGTTTTTTTTTTATTTTATTTTTCCCATTTCCAGAAAGACAGCACAAACACCATTAAGTTTATGTTGATTTTCGTCGAGGAAATATCTCGTGAGTACCGCTACGTTCGCCACTACTGATCTTCTTTCGAAATTATGACGACCGAAATCTTAATTTTGATTCGCTAAGTATATTCAGTTTCGCATATTTACGATTCCGCACAATGCCATTGAATAATATTTTCTTTACATTATTTATTATTATATACGATCGGAGTGGGTAATGGCGGTTGCTGTGACGACGACGACGACGACAGGGGAAAGGAGTTAAATTGTTTCGCTAAGAACTACACATAAAAGGGTTGCTGATAATATAAACAAGTGAAGTACTGTTCCGACCAGTCATACTCGCACATAAACATACGCGTGTGCGTGCGTTGTACAACCGACTTACGAGCGATTTTTTCAACGCAAAATACTCAGGTGAATTATTCCGTGGAATCGTTTTACGTCAAGAACGGGACAGAAAATAAAGGTCACCACCTAGTACATTGAAATCGTTTTGTTCCGACGCGCCACTCGTATACGGGTTCAGACACCAGTTGCGAGATTCGACGGTGAGTTTTCGATTTCGAAATAATATTATTGTACGCTGGACAAGTATTTTTTACGTATTATTTTTTTTTTATTTTTTTCTTCTACTTTTCGTCCTTTTCCTCTCGCTCCCGGAGCCGTTATAAATAGTCACCTCTCGCGAAGCATGTCGTCTCTCGTAGCGTTTTCGTTTGTTTTTTTTCTTTCTTACACGTCCAACGTACGCGCAGACAGACCGCTTTATTATACTAATAAAACGGAACAAAAACTTCAACAACCGATTTTCGTATACGTATATAGAAAAGGATTGATGCCAGGTTCGTTTTACGTTCTCATGACGAACGCGCGCGCACGCGCAATTTTAACGCTATATAATATTTGGTGCTGCAGTACGTATACCGCGGTCGTTCGAATTACGTTTTATTATAATATATAATACCTAGTCATCTCCGAAATAATAAGCGAACCGCGTACTTTTCAGCACTTCTATTGTACGCGAGCAATCATTACAATACGTCCGTGCGTACCGCGTAAGGGGGAGGGGGAGGGGGAACGACCCATTAAACTCTATAATATAGTACAATTAAAATATCATATATCATGGCCGCGCGGCACACAGCCGAATGCGATACTATGCCGGGCCGCGGCGAATACGTGTATAAGAAATCGCAACTTGTCCGCAGGTCCACGCGGGTCTCGCGGAGCCCGTCGGAAACGAAAGACGATATTACTATCAAAGCGATTATTTTATTACTGTATTATTATTATTGTATTGTACTGCGCCACCGTCTAGAAATAACGCTGCGTCAACGGTGATTAAACACAAGTAAGTAGTGGCTGTGAAAAAGGAAAAAAATGAATTCGGTACAAGTCGTAGTTTTTAAAAACCAAAAATGGACTTGTTATTATTCCGAATTTTAAATTTTTTGGTAAACGTTTATAAAAAAAAATATGTTATGATATAATATAAGAATAAAATATATTTTGTAATGTACAGAATACATATGAATAAATGAATAAACGTTTAGTAAATAAAGAATAACATATAAACGTTAAGCTAAATTTGTTTACACTTAGTTTTTTTCGTGAGCTTCTTAAAATTGGGCTGCATTGATGTAAGAGTAGTTCTAAGTATTTCCGTTGAATGATCATTCGAAAGTTTAAATGATATTTTAATTTAATTATTCACATTGTTGAATGACTGTGAGTTACACGGATATGTCGTTCCAAAACTTTATATTAATTTCACTGCACAGTTCTTAATGTTTAGGTATTTTGAATTAGGAACATAATATACTCGTATGCTTCCAAGATTTCAATACTGAGGAACAGTTGTTTTTTATGAACTGTTCAACAGAGTTTAAGAGTTTGATTTCTAGATCCACCTTATTTGTTACAATAAGATGTGATATTTAACATCCGTTTTCAATGACATTGACTAAAAATGGATTATATAAATGATATAAAACGTATTTAAAAAGAACATTTTGGCTCTTGATATCATTGCATGCCACCCCTAACCACCCCTGATCTAAAACATAAAATCATAGACATTATTGGATGTTCTCGCGTGGAGCACGAGCATAGTACCTGTGTAGAATACGCGTATAGTGCGATGATCTGTTTTCCTCCGGCCGCGACGATTATATTATTGTCGTCAGCCTATAGTGTATAGACGCACGCATCGCGAGATGATGACGTGTGCGGTGCAGACGTGCAGTAAGTCGTTGGTCGATGTGCCTAATGCACATTGCATACGCGCAGGCGACGATTGCACGTGTATTATGTATCATCGACTTTGGGAAATCGTTAATTTTAATGATAATGTTCTACCGCACGTTTCGGCCTTGAGGTCTCGGAGGAAACGACGGCTGTCACTTGAAAATCCATATAATATTTCGAAATTAAAGCAAACCCAAAGCAATCGAAATGCACGTCGGACGACTATTATACGCACACACATAAAATATGTATAAATATATGCGCTCGTAATACGCTGCTAACAGGTGCGTATTAAACAAGGACATAATTATTATATTTTAACATTATACACGAACGTTCGACTCCTACGTAATTTTTTAACCGATTTGTGTATAAGATAATATTTGTTTTTATCCGTTTCGAACACTATACATACATACGTCGTGTACTCGGTTGTATTAATGAAATCACATCCAATGTTCAAGAAACGCGTTACGTATTCAATGAATATCTTTATATTTAATGAATAATAAAAAAAAAAAAAACTTGTGCTGTTAAGATTAAGTATGCACTGACGAATATTTGTGTTTAGCGCGTCAAACAAACAATAATTAACAAAACAATAGATGGCCATTGTTCGTAGTAGATCTAAAGAAAATACCCTTCACATAAAACTCGTCATTAAAAAAATAATGGTTTTGATGTTTATAAAAACTTATTTTTAATTAATTTCAGACAAAATATAACTAATTATAATGCCACAGTTGTTTTTCGCAATCAATATAATAATAAGAAATTTCGTCCGAGTACCATAATATAATATAGTTTATAGGAAAATAAACATCTGTAACGAACAATATATTATTATTAATAAATGATTGACAAAGGACATTTTAATAATAATATACTACGGGTACACGTATCTGTGATCACTTGTCAAAGTCAAATGTTATTAAGTCGTTATATTTTATGCGTTTGACAATCGGGTTTTTATTTGTTGGAATAATTCAAATATAAAAAATGAAAAAAAAAACTATGCGTTTCCAAACAAAGTAAACAGCTTAAAAACAAAATTGTATTTGTATTGTTTAATTTAAAAGTGAATACCTTAGAAGTTTTTTTTGTATACGAAAATTATTATTTTACCACGGAAAATAATTTAATTTTTAGTGAATATGTATCTCCTCAACCGTAAAACTCAACCCCTTTTAACCCTATAACTAATACAAAGGGTAAACCATTACAGGTCCCAGGTATTTTATCCCTGCGACACAAAGGTTAATATGAGAAAAGTTAAGAACAATAATAATCGTCGTTAAAATAGCTCGATCATCGTGCGGCAGCGATGTCATTTATTATAAATTGGTATTTACGCGAGACTTACAATGAAATTCCCCGTAAAAATGTTCGAAACAATATTTATGGTTTCAACTCATAATGCTCATGTATAGACTGTACACTAGATTCGCGACCGGTGCGCGGTTCCATATATAAGTTTGAAACCTAATTAATATAGGTATACGTATAACAAAAAAATGCAGTTTATACATGGTTCGTATGTGTGTATGTAACATTTACTATTGACGTTTTAGAGTGGTGCGATAAAATATATGGTAATAAAATGGAAACGTCGGTAAAAACTTGAAAAACGTACAGTACTTCGTATCACGCAGCTAAAAAAAAAAATTATTAATATTATACGCTCGTCGCACTTTACGACCACGATTCGGCGAAATAAAAACAGAAACGGCGTTAAAAAAAAATTCTAAAGATTTCGTGCACATTAGAACATTCGACAAGTTATAATTTGATACGTTTTGCATTTTCGTTATTAGTCGAACCGAGGATTTCAAATGCGTGTATTTTTTATTTTTTTTTGTATATTTATTATTATCATTCGTTTCGTCTATTACGTTATTACAGGTAGCCCGTCGCATGATGTTATATTTTATTATCGTATAGTTTTGATGCATATATATACGCGCGTGCGTATTAAAACACTGCGTGCGGCGGTTACCCGAACAACGAATTACGGTAATCAAACTAGTGGTTTTTAAGCATGATGTATATATAGGTAGGTAGGTAGGTATATACGGGTATGACGAAGCGGTAAAAATTGAATCGACGAAAACGAGTCGAACGAAGGAAAAAAGTTATCGGACGAGTGTATATATGAAATATATTACGTAAACGTGGTGCACCTATAAGTCACAGAGCGTATATAATATGGATATCCTAAGCCATTATTATGTTTAATATATAGTATAAAATTGTCCGTGTTTGAAATAATAATAATAATAAATCGCCATTTAATACGATTTCTTTGTCCGGCGACGGTACGCCGACACAATGAACGCACCAGCGGCAACACCACAGCGCAGTGTATATTATATATAATATAATACATATATATATCGCACTCGATACATGCGATTCCTTCGTAATAACCATAATTGTTTCTTGTGTGTTACCGCGGTCACCGACAAAATGCCATTTGCCGCCGTCAACGTTCGACCGATATTATGTTTCAGTTAATGAACGCGGACCCGATGTACTATTACTATACATACACACGCATTTCGATTCGGCAGCACAAGGTAATAATGCTATTTTCTCTCTCGCTCAGCGCCCCGTGTATTGTCGAGACGATGACGAAAACGAATTCCGATTCTGTTCCCGCGGTATGAGTGTACTACTGCACTTTAGACAATACAATTTTTCGTCATTTCGTACGTCCGCGCGTACACTGATCAATCAACGATCATCATACCTCTCGGTAATGTCACTACAACCATGCACTATTGTTTTCCTTGTTAAATGACGATTCGGAACCCGATAGGTTAAATAATTGTTATAAAATCATTCAGCTTGCCCGTTCGATAACAGCAGCAGCCGTGCCCCGGCATTGAACGCGAACCCGGAGGAAATTACCGATTTTCGTCGCACGTGTATGATGATACGGTCCCGTCAGTATTGTTCGCGTTTAATTGTTATCAATACACGTCGAGATGAAACGGAATCGAGTGGCCAAAGCCGCGAGGCCGTTTTCGAGGACGAACAGAACAATAAAAATCGATTCGGCAAGTCCCTTGCGTCTTCACGGTTCAGTAATTCGAAGGGTCGTTAGATGATTAAGTTTTATATAATTTTCTGTAACACATGTCGTAACGGGAGCGCTGGCGAAAACAAACACCACGCGGATTATACACACACACATACATACATATATACACATATATACACACACACCAACTCGTATATATATACTACACTATATATTATATACGGGGACAATGCGAGCGAGGTGAACGCAAAAACCCGAAATTCGATTTGAATTTGCAAGATTATCTGCCAGCGATTCGAACCCGAGCGAAAGGCCCATTGTGTTCGAGCTGACTTTGGTTGGTCGGTCGTTCGTCCGTATAGCTTCCGGAAGTTCTATGATCGATCCGACTCAAGCCGCACACCCCACCGCTCCTAAAAAATACCGTCTTCGCCGCGTGCACGTAGAGATTTTTAGACAAAAAGATAAACACACAATGCACTACCGGCTACCGAGACCCGATGTACGGGCACCGCGATTGGATATGATCCAGAGAATGCGCGTTGTACATCGATCGCAATATATTATTTTTAGTATATTATGTTATTAGTGTAATATATTCATTAGCCGCGGTTCATTGTTTGTTCTAACGCACACGCAATCTCTCACGACATTCAAAATCGTCTTATACACAATTTAGCGTTATGAGAGTTGTAAAAAAAAATGACCTACGCGATGGCACACAATAATTACAGCAATCAGCATATTATATACAAACATCATTAATTTTTTAATGGTTTATTACATAATAGTATAATTTAAATTCTTTATTGTATTGCAGACGCCACGAAGAGATAATATCAAATAGTACAAAACGTATTTAAATTGGACCGAGGATTCAAACATAATATCTAGCAGGTTTTAAATTATGTGTGATAAGACCATATGCATCGACGGTCAAGTGAAAAAAAAAAATTTATACATCGCAAATATGATGTGATTGTATCATAAGACAAAGTATAGATTTGTAATAATTGTTATTTTTTTTTTTGTATATAATAAAGTGCATGTCTTATATAGATAGTACTCGTAGTATAGTACATTAACGAGTTCACGGACTGTAGACATGAGCCACAAATCCAAATGTCGATGAACTCAACCAATCAACACCAATTAACTTTGTTTTTTTTAATTATACATCTCGCGAAAGAAAACCAAAACAATTATAAATATAATCATATACAGAGACAAAATAATGTATTTGGCGTCACATCGTCATCAGAATACTTTTTAGTTTTTACGTTAAATTGTTAAAACAACGGAATAACATAAAAATGTAGGGAGAAGAATATAAATTCTAAAATGTAATACATGTGTTTGTTGAGTTTATAATAGCTTATACTAAATAAAAATAAAAAAATAAAAAATGTAATACTAAAGTTATTAAATCGATTCGGCGTTAGCTTTTTCGACTTTTTCACACAATTATGACACAAAGGTATACCGAACACTATAACATAAGCATAATGAAGATAATCCATAAATCTATTATATTTAATACTGTGCTGCAAACTGCTCTAAAAATGTTCAGTCTGCAGACCGATACGATAATATGCGAGATTTGTGTGGCAATAGAATATTAAGGCATCTTCTCAATGCTTTTCGATCAACTCGGCTGTTAAATCAACTTGTCAATATGGGTTTAACAGAATTTGACTACGATCTGCATCGAACCATTAGTGAAAAAATAATCTCAACTTAACCAAACTTATAAATAATCCACAAAAGGTTTCTGATCGAATATGAAAATCCCACTCGAATCTCTACAAGTATACATTTTACCCATGTTTTATAGTTTACTTAACTTGATACCGTGGGCGCGTTTCGTTATTAGACGGGATTCGCGTTGGGAATCGATTGACGTAAATTATATTCTTATTAGTATCAAAATTATATTATTACGAACAGAAGATGCACCCACGTATTATGGAAAAGGCGCGTTTTCGTCTCGTTAACCGTACTCAGTTCCGAATTCAGTGTGGGGAGGGGGTGAAAGGGGTACAATGCACAGGGGCCTCAAGGCTGAGGATTTTTTTGCGGCCTTAACTGATGCAGGTTGACGATGTTTCTAATTACATAAACAATACATAATTATGCATCAAACTGTATTAAACGATGATTCGACAGTGTATAATAAAACTGTTCGTTGCACATTGATCTTTCTTTAACTCATTCGTACTAATATTATTTAATTTCGTATCGAATGAATGCATTTTTATAACCATTTATGGTGATTAATTTGTTTTTATCATTTTTCGAAGGCGCCCGCAGTTAGAAGTCGCACCCCGGGTTCTCGAGACCAATTTAGTCCGGCACCGGGCGTTTCCTCTTTCGCACTCGTGACACGATGAAAAATAATCGTAGTATGTGTACGTATTAATGACGACGACGACGACGAGATATAGCATAGAGTCGCGCGAGGCCTAGCAGCGGCGGTTCTCTCTCTCGGGGTTCGAGTTTTGATGGCTTAGCCGCGTTAAGGCCCCACCACCGCGCACCCGGTCCGGATGCTGCGCCGCTGGAGAATCGTAATACGAATATGTATTATACGACGACGACGACGCCCGAAGTACGTCGGCGTACGCGCGCGAGGCGCTCGAACCGCGGAGCGCGGGCGCGCGCGAGCCCCCCGGTGCCCCCGGCCCGCGGACCGACGAGCGTTTTTTCCCGTGCAGCTCCGACGGCGGACTGGAGACGAGCCGAGGAGCAGTGAAAAAAAGATGCGGTGGTCCTCGTAGTCGCCGCCGCCGCCGCCACCGTCGTCGTCGTCGTCGTCGTTGCGAGGCAGCTGCTCCCGCCGCCCGTCCCGCCCGCCGACGTAGACCGACGTTTGCGCGTGCGTGCGTGTTGTTGTCGGTAGCCGCCGCCTGACTCTCTCGCGCGCGCTACGCCTCGAATCAGTAGAGTCAGCTCGGCCGTACCGTCGTCACGTCAGCGCTCCGTCGTCGTCCGCCGCCGGTGTTCTTTTACTCCCGCGACCGCCGAGACCGCAGCACGCTTCGACATTGTCGCCGCAAGGTCGGGTAAATTTTTTTCCACCAACCCGTCGTCGAGAAAATTATTTTTCCATTTTTCCCATCGCCCGCGAACACGTTTCCCGCACTCGCCACCCCGGAACCGGACTATGATAGACGCTGCGCCGCACGCGTTTCCCGCAATCCGTTCTCTCGCGGGCTAATCGTCGGCATCGCCGCGGAATACGCGGATCGCGCGACACCCGAGACGACCCCCGAGCCACTCGGAGGGCTTTTTCCGCTCCACTGACAATTATGGTAAGTACGATACGTTGATAAGAATAAAAAAATTTTTTCTCGGACTTATGATAGAATGAAATATTATTGTAGGCGATTTTTTTTTTTTTTTTTCCTCGCGAATTTTAGTGGACGAGTAGTGTTCTGTAGAGTAATCTAACCCGCCCAAGTGTCGCATACTGTTTTATTATATCGGCTGTTTATCAACACGTCGGATGTGTCGAAAATTATTTTCGTTGGTGATATTATTTTGTCTTACGATATTTTATTATTGGTATATCCCCGCGATTTTGACGAGGATTACATGGAAAAAACTAATTAAAGTCTCGGTGTGCTTTTCGGAAAAGAAATTCATCAGTGGTCACACGTCAGTATTACGATATTTTCACCACAAAACCGTTTGACGTGATACCGTGACATGAACCGATTTTAACTACAGATTAATGAAACTTTTATCCTGGTACATTTGGTCGTAATATTTCGCTAACAATTGTGCATTAATAATTTTAACTACATATTTCCACTTAAAATTATAAATATACATACACTGTTGGGGTACAAAAATGTTAAGGGTTGGCTCTAGATACGTTTTTTTTTTCATTTACGCTCCATCAATGTCGTATTTATTTCAATTTAAAAGCAACGATAAATTATTGCACTTATTTAACGATTTTGGAAAAATAATATCTAAAAAATAATCAATTTATATATTTTGTATACTTTAATATATAAGATAAATAAATTAAGACTTCCGTCCAATTGGTATACTTCTATTTGTTTTTAATTTTTCTGACGTGGTTTTTAAAGTTGTGAAAATGAGAAAATTATTTTTATCCGAATAATTACAATAATTTTTATTAAGTTATAAAAAATAAGTAATAACAAGTACCTAATTATAAAATAAATCTTGTGGTCAAATAATATCTGATTAGCTTTTTAAGGGTACTAATTATATTCAAGTAAAAAAATGTACAACAATAATTATTACAAATATTAAATATAGGTTTAAAAAAAAAATTATGGTTAATTTTCATCATACTTTTTCTATCTTGAATACAATTTATATTTATTATGACTGCATTTTACTCGTTAAACTGTTAATTTGGATAAACAATGAACATAGCATTTAAATTAAATTAAAGAATTAGATATACAAATTGCTATATTAAAAACAAGATATACGAGTAGTAAGTTGAAAAAATAAAATATTACGAAAGTATAAAAGTTGATATTATATACACCAACAATATTTAATATATCTACCCAATTCAGAATTCAATTTAAACTCATAATTATGATTTAATTTTAGGGCACCTAAGTTTCGTAAAATAATATGTTTTTTATAACTATTTACAACATTTATAAGAGTATTCCATTTTATTGAGTTTCTGTGGAACAATAAAATATAGACGTAAACTCAAAAGAGTAATAAAAGAAAGTTGAACAATGGTATATTTCACCAATTTGGTATACTATTTTCTTAAGAATGAAGTCATAAAAATTATATTTATTCTAATTTTAAAAAATAACTTTTTTGCTTTCGTAAAATGTCGTTGATTAAATTAATTTTAAGTGAACACTTACATGATTCTTTTATGACTATAAGCTAAAAATATTTTCCTTATTTATCATGAAATTGTATAACACTCACACCCAGTTCTAATATTTGTTAATCCTACTCTGCATATCTATTCAAATAAAGTGTCTATACTATATTCTTTATAATTTATTATTGTATGCAATGGAATAATAGCGGAGGATGTATTTTGAATTAATCGATTTTAAACAGTTTCCAGTTATCAAGTACTTGATTAATAATTTACAAAGTGTGTTTCAAACTTCATCGGCTTTTATGAAAACGTGTGTTGTTAATTTCTAGACCTGTAATAATAAATATATAAACGTTTTACACGATTAATTAAACGTTCTAAACTCTCCACATATATAGGATCATAGATTTTGTAATCAATTAAAATTCGATTGTTTCTATTTCAATGTCACGCGTATGGTCCAACTCCCAGTAGATGTATCCGATTTTTGTATTGTTCTCGCACATTGCATTTCCTGATTACATGAATGCGTCAACTATTTTTTATGAATTTTTATTGCTAGTTAACTATGTGCTCAAATATTTTTTCTCGGTAAAAAATATATGTATGTACATAAAACTGCTTATGTATAATTTAAAATCATCGTATAAATTTAGTTTAACTAAACCGATTTTACTGAAATATCAGTGAAAACGAACGGAAAATTGGGTAACTTTAGGTCCCCGGAGGTGCATAAAATGTGCATATAAACTGAAAATATATCGTCTTTTGCGGTTTACCTATACCCTTACATTTTCTTTTCTACATATTTATTATTATTTTATTTTTATATATTGAAAACCGTCTGAAATAGTTTTACAAAAACCTATTCCGTCCAAAGATCCCTTCTCTCTTACCACGGAGTAAGAGTGATGTTATTTTTTTTTTAATCTATAGAATTGACGTTGCCTGTCGTACATAATAACCAGAATATGATGCTTTGTGATCATGAAATCGATAATAGTTTTGTGGTTATCCGAATGGACTTCATATAATAATATTCACATCTATGTAATGTATTTATATATATACATATTATATGTATATATATGTATATATGCATATAATGTTCACGTGAATTGAAAACCTTAGCGGCCACAAAGATTTTTTTTTTAGATCTATTCACAATTATTGCCCAACATTCGGTCCGTTGTGTGAAATGATGAGATGAGAAGGTAGAGTAGAGACTAGTTTATTTTGGGTCTCGTCACGTCCGATATCTTAGAAATCCGGTTATATAATGAGAGTGCGATTGACCACAAACTGTCTATACCTGAAAAATGTACGTACTTATAACCGAATTAAAAATTGAAAAAAAAAGCTTAATAATAATAATAAAACAAAGCAGTGCGAATAATATTTCGAGATATTTTTTATTTTGGGTTATCAAATTAGTTATCTTTGAGAAAATAGTACTTAGAATTAGAGATCTCGGCCTGTATCGCCGACGACTAGGGTCCGTCGTGTGTTCCCCGAGACTGTATACGTATATAAAGCTAAAATGGTATTAACAAACAAAACAAAAAGCACGTATACAGCTATCAGCTGGGAATACACTCGGGGCCAAGTCATTAATTCAGTATATATAGTATATACCAACAACAACAGTCCAGCTAACATATTATAGGTTTTGTTGTACGTATAGCGCATATACAATATAAATATATCTAGTGGACTTTAGAATGTAGCTCATATACAGTGACCCGGATCCCATGAGAAACCGGCAGCCCAATGGTGTGTACATATATATATATATATATATATATAAAAGGATTCGTTGGGCCTTAAATACCTTTTTGTTGGTTGCGAAATGTGTATAAAACCGTTTTTGCGAGAAACCGATATATAGTGACGATACGAGTATGTACCTACCTTTCTGCGTTGCCTGGCACGTTGTAGCGATCTCAAGGGCATTCTTTCATTATATTATATACCACTGATATTGTTGCGCTATTAGTTTGATAGCATCGAATTGGCGAATCAATGAAATATCTAATTTCCTTTACAATGGTTCTCGACTTTTACTTTTTAATGTCAATACACCCGTCATGTCCGCCGGGTGCAATATCCTACACGTATTTCACATGTAAAAATATAAAACTGAGGTGTATCTATACAAATATAACTACGTGGTACACATAGTATGTACTTACTGTTAAGTTAAGCACGATAGTCAAATATGTTAGTTGCAAAATTTAAATTCTTAAGATTTCAACCACATAAGTTAGTGTACTTACTACCATTTCCGTGTGCGAAAGCAATTATTTTCAATCAGAAACATTGTTTTCAGACATGAAACATAAAATGTAACAGCGACATAGTGGACGTACGTATATATTTCATTAATGGGTGGTAATTATTCAATTTGTATACAATACAGCAAGTTCAATATTAAACATAATCTGAGAAATTAATTACATCGATATTCGGTTTATGGTCATAGCCAGTACATAATCCATTAATACTGTCATTCCCGGCATCACAAACTCGTAATTTAATAACATTATGGTTATCGAGCCATTTTCATCTGACAGATACAATTACCGTATGCATACGCGAGCTTTCTATTATTTGGCAATTCAATATTTTAGTGTTATAAATCAAATTTTCCCAAGTAACATGCACTATATGTGTAACACTACATTATGTTTAGCATAGGCTAAGCTGTTGAACATTATACTATTATATATGGTGTATTGTTTTGCGATAACATTTATAACATCGTAATGTTTCCCATTGTGCTGCATAATGTTTTTTAGGAATCTATTAAAATTAATGATTTTTATTCATCTTCAAAGTTAAGGTCTTTTGAACTTTCCGAGTAATATTTTACTAAACATTTATCTTTCATCTCTTCGAAATTGACAGGAAGTTCTAGTTTTCACTATATTAGAGATTACAAGTTTACCGAACAATATGTTTACGTGCTCACTAAATTGCTCGTCACTTAAACTTGTTTATATCGAAACTTTGAACTTTCCCTTCCACGCGCTCAAAAGTAAATTATTCTTGACGTATAAAAATTAAAAACTATACACCCTACACTCGAAAATATATGTTTGACAGATGATCCACTCAATGTCATTGTGCTCGGGGCTTAAAATAAATACACCGAAAGTATTACATTAAAACTTGAGTATTTATTTTGCACATTATCATTTTATTATTATTCGTAAACTACGCGCTACACCTTTTTTTGTTTTCATAAATAATCGCTATAGCAAACACTAATGAAAGTCTTGTGAACTATACAACGGTATTCTACGCAGTGACGGCGACAACGACAAAAAGCGTATACTCGAGATTTTAAGTTTTGATTAAAGTCATGATTCAACTTACTCGTATATGCTAATATTTGTAAACAAAAACGTGATATTAACAAAATATGGTACAATACCTGTTTTCCCTCCGTGTTCTAACGTTCGCATACTTTGTACTCTCATCGATTTTTCCCCTATTTCTCTTTTTGTCCTTTTATTTTGAAAAATGGTTGTTGAAAGTAGCCTCATAGCCTTTGGGTGACGTTTGGTGCGCTGGTATTAATGGAGCTTAGCTGATCGGAGAGCATAAAGCGTATACGACTTACCAGCGACATAATATCCAATAGAGCCATGAATTCAATGTCCGAAATAGGGGTCTGCCGAAAATCTAAGGCAGCTGTGAGGCGTATATAGTATCCAATGGCAACGTGAAAAATAAATTATGTCTGTTGCGTGCAATGAACACTGGTGTTCATGAAATTTTTGACGACGTTCAAAATCCACCACTAGCCCCCCTTGGAGCAAAAACAGTAAGAATAATTAAAACTCATTAATTTACAAAAAAAATGTGATGTAATATTAAACATTTTAAAAAGGAACATCACATGTTATATTTTGTGTCTATGTTTATTTGTGCGCGCATATGTATGTGTGTGTGTGTGAATGTATAGCTGTGTGGAACACTTTTGAATTATGTAAATATTTTATAATTACCGTAAAATTTAACGAGGACTATATACAATGACAACTATATACACACACACACGTGCACACACACACACACACTCATACATACACACCGTCATTTACCGTCATTTTACTAAGTGCGCGTTAAGTGCACAACGAAATAAAAAAATAACGAAAAAAATTACACTTGCATTTCTTTGCGTAGAAATAATATATACAAAAGAACATTTCGCTTTGGATCCTGCACACGAAGGGTAATTAATATTATAACTAAAAAATGTAATAAAAAAAATCCAAAAGAGCTATATGAAATCTAACTACTGCTACTCGTCCACTGCAATATATATAATGTAGAAGAGCCGTTATTTGTACGCCATGATGCTATAAAATATATATATATTATTTTATACAACCATATGTGTTTGTATATATATACGTATTATTTTTTTTTTACAGAAGAGCGTAAATACAATAATCGCGTGATTTAGGGTTGACTGATCCCCTCCGGGGTGATTATTATATTTTAAATATATTGCGAATTTAAATTGGACAATGGCATTTTTCGGCCAATGGTTAATGGTCCGGTTAACAAAACCTTCTGTTTATTATTGATGCTCTTGGCTCTCGCATGATTTGACGTTACTAATGGATTTATTTTCATATTGTACAATGCGCACTATATGCGTCGCCATCAAAAATCGAATCGTCAATTTCAAAACCAATAAATATTCTATATAAATTTATATTGCATTGTACCAGTTTTAGCGAGGGACTTTTTTCTTCTAATTTCATAAAAATACATTTAAATTACATTATATTATTATTTATTCATATAATATATATATAAATATATTTATTAACATATATATGAAAAAATGTTTTGAAGTTTAACGCCCGTATATATCAGAGAAAGGCAGAGTGCGGCGCGAGATTACTGCAAAGGATGTGTGTGACAGCGGTTAGCTGCAAACTTTCGAACCCAGCTTAGACGTTATTGAGTTTTAAAAGTATTTGGCCGAATAAACCTTTTACTAGAAATGTAGAAAAAATCGAGGCTGACCGAAAAGAAATTTTAAGTATTAAAACTGAATGTCCAAAATATTATGCTTGGGAAATAATCCTAGTGGACATGCTCTTTTTTGACAAGCATTCCTATTCCTTATTGTATATACGTTTATACGAAATATAAATGTGAACGCCATACACTTCTTGATAATTTGTGAACCCCGTTCTCTTGAATCATAATTTTACAATATGCTGTTATGTAACGAAAATCAATGTGTCATGCACTCAAGAAAAATAAGATGAGAAAGCATCGTACTCAAGTCCTTATTATACATGACCGAATAATAATTGCTTAACAACTTTTGTGTCTGGGTACATAGTATTTTAATGAATATTTAAACAAACGCGTTTTCGGTAATCTATATATCATATAAATATATATTGGTTTCTTTATGTGTCTAAAACGAATAAAAGCACGCTTTAATCGTACCAAATAAATTGCATCTGATCGGAGTAATAATGGTGCGCTGCAGTATTTCACTTTAGACGTATACACGTCTCGCGTTGGGTCCGTCTTGATCTAAAAAAAACATGTGTAATTGTGTACGTGTATATATGCCGATGAAAAATTTATAAAGTCCGTTAAAAAATAAAAAGATGGCTACTTTAGTGGCTCTGGGCTGTGTGCCGAACGACACCCGAGGGACCGACTATACAACACCGCCGCCGGACCAGCTCTTTCGCTGTCTCTCTCTCTTTCTCCCGGTGCTGCATTCTTAACCACGGTCCGCGCACCACGTTCCGGTAGATGGCGTACTCAAGTCCTCCGAATCTGATAACAAATTTCATTATTTCCACACGTTGTAATTAACCAATATACGGTGGGGATGGATCTGATAATATCTAACTCTTCTGAAAAATGTTTGCCGAGGGGTACGACAATAGAACGCATAAATAATATATATATACGAGTATTATAATAAAAATGACGGACTAGATTATTATTATCTTATCATCTCGGCCACCGCTTAGTTTTGCGTTACGGTAAGTTTTCGACTTTAAACGTGGACATCTTCACGGAAACTATCAACCCATTTTGAATTTAGTTTCAAAAGATGTTTATTTTATGTATAAGTTTACATCAATTACAATCGCTGTCGCCACCGCTGCGAATATCCAAAACAAACGGAATACGGTATAATTCGTGGACCGTTCATTATTATAATACATAATACATATACATAGATAAATAAAGCGAAACCTTTGAGTTTGTATTTAAAAAGTTAGGTCACCGCTTTGTGTTACTCGCCAGGTAGTCTATTTTTTTTTTATATCTTTATATATATAATTTTTTTTTTACTAAAAACTTTTAGACTGCGCTACCGCGTTGTCGCCACCGTTACACCTCATTTAACTTTTACTTTTATTTTTAATCGAGTTTCGGGTCGTTTCCTCCTTGCACTGTCCTCGCGCGCGTGAAAATTGACGAATATTAAAAATAAAAAGATTGTTTCACTGCCGCGACGGCTGCTGTTTACTCCCGCGCGCGCACAATTAAAACGACCCGCGGATTTCCGCGCGAGAAATTCCGCTCGCAGATTACTGGCGCTTTACTGAAAGACACCGCATGTGATCGGGGGCTGCGAGAGAAACAATCGTTTAATTTATGCGCCGAGCACCGTGACTATACGTAAAGTTCACGTATATACAGCTCGGGTAAAACGTGTACTTACGCTCGCGTGTTCGCCGCAATATTCGTATTATTATTATTATTATTATTATTACTATTATTGTGCGGTGCGATGTGTGTAGTGGAAACTGTCACGTGCTGCCGCTGTTGTTGTTAGGCTGCGCGTATAGGGTGTCGGTGGGGGTGGTGGGGAGGGGGGGAGTGGTGGAGTGGTGGACTTGGAAGCGACGGATGAGATGAAACGCGGTTCTGTGGGAAAAGCACGGATAATGTGTGTACAATATGACGTCGCAAGTTACGTCACACAAAAATTAATAATAACAATAGTGATAATCATAGTAATAATAATAACCCCCTGCCCAGTACACGACTTAGTACACGCACAACGGCGGCGGCGGTCCGTCCCGGCTTATTGCGAATTTTCCATGTGTATACATACTGGTCGAAAACGTAACGATCACGTCGGGTGAGTTAGCGCTTTAGGGTTTAAAAGGTATCGTGCACGAAGTGAGTATGATTTCGCGGATGACGACCACGACGTATGTCATGAAAGGATTAAAAAGCAGCGGGAGGAGGTGGGGGGGGGGCGAATCGGTAAATCGGAAATCACGAAATTTCCCGAGGCTACTTTATTTATATTTTAAACTTTAAAAAAGGTCATTGTAGACCACTTTGATATATGATTCACGGACTGAAAAATATCACCCTGCAATACTCCTACGTAATGACATTATTTCGTCCTCGGGAGTGACGATGACTTTTCTCCGCTGTTTTCTCCTTTCCACGAAAATAGATCGAAACGCGCGCACTATTCTTCGCGCCCGGGTAAGTGTGACTATAATTAAATTAATTCGCCGCAGCCACAGCAGCCGCCGCCCGTCCGCGCCCGCTCGCCGCTCTGCCGCGCGGAATTGTACTCCGGCGCTAAAATAAATATCCCTTTTAATCAGCGACGGAACGTGAGCGCGTTTCGAGTAAATCAAATTTGTAGGGACTGCGTCTGTTTTCGCGAGTTTGCCCGCCCCCTTTCCGCGGTCATAATTGATTGTTGATTAAATATCTAAAGGATTGCCACCGCCGCAACCGCCCTCGTCCCCGGCGTTAGGCTGACCGCGATGTTCGTAATAATCATATCTTGTGCGCACGCGTCGTAGGTTAGCGTGTGTTATTGTACAATATTTGTGTTTTCAATACGTTCCAGTTGAATATTTATCGTAATAATTATTCGCCGAGACATTTTGCCGATACGCGCGATATTAATTTATTATCCCGATAAACGATGCGAGATAATAAATTACACAATTAATAGTGTACACTTTGTCGCTTTACTCGCAGCGGCGACAAAACGCGACGCTCCTAGTTAGCGGGCGATATTCCCTCCCACCCCTCCAATAATAATAATAATAATAATAATACCGGTGTAATAATAATTAATAACAACCTTCACGATTTCGCTGCACGGAAGTATAACTAAAGACAAACCACCCTTACCCCATGCAGCTATAAATAGGGTTTATATCGCTTGTTGATCACCGTGTGTCGACGGCCAGTGTATATTTATCATATATAACGTATTATAGTCAGGTACGCAGCGACTCTCGTTAATTCGTTTTAGCCCGACTATTATTTATCGTTTTCGCATCATCAAATGGATATAGGGATGTACTCGTATATAGTCTCTTAAAACCACATATGGATAAAATTGGTGTTGTCCATCAGCTGCCTTCAATTTGACCTTTTTTTTCTACCGATTGTTTTAGTCATTTTTTTTTTTTTAATTGAATTTACCAATTGCACTTAAAACGGTTTACCTATCTACTACTGCTCGCGCGTGCTAGCCTTTTTTTAACGATCCAATTGTACTGAATTCCGTTATTTATTTTAGCTTGAATCTACTTAATCACTATCATCACACACACTTGACTTTTTTTTACTTTAAAAGGTTTTTGACGTTTTTATATCGATTCCATGGTTTAAAACGATTTTAATTCCATAATATTTTATTTAAAAAAAAAACATGCTTCACTGTCAATTTGAACCCCATAGAAATTCGTGACAAAAATTATTATTCGACTTCTGCAGTGTTCATATTATTTTCTCACGTGATGGTAGGTCAAGATAATTTTTTTTTTTTTAGAGCGACGGAAACGTCGTAAACGACAACCGCATAGTGTAACACGCGTGTATCACGTCGACCAAAAAAAAAACCTTTGTTCAATCTATCTCCTGTGGAAAAGAAATCTACGTTTGACAAGGCAACTTGTTGTCGACTGACGCAGCTCATCGATGCGTTATACGTAAGGCAAGATAATAATTTTCGTAAACCGTCAACAATAGTATGTTCAGAGAGTCCAGTCTTATTGAAAGGCGAACAGTAAAAATAGCTTGGGCCTGGTGGCTCGCTACAGCAATCTTACCGCTGCACTGGCTAAATCTTACCGCATGTGCGCACGATCAATTTTATAAGGATATTTTGGTCGCTAACGCAACGCGCGTCCGCAGGTCTATTACAATATTGTAGATCATAATATCATACTCGTGTCACACACCAAATAGGGCGCTACAGTCAGTATCGGTGCGTGAAGCACATAGCACCAGCTTAACCGTTTTGGACCCAAAGTCTTTCTTACGCGTGCTATCTCGGTAACTTTTGATTAATTTGAAACTTAGTTGAATTACTTTTGAACAAGATTGTATTCCATAGCTCTATCCACTTAAGTACCTGGTGTACAATGTGATCGAAGATTATACGATAACAGACTGTCTATTGAAAGTACAACGGCGTTTAGCGCGCGCTCACCTATAATGTACGTATGACGAAATCGCCTCCTAGCGACGGAGCGCTCGCAACCGGCAGTTACTCTCGACCCGAACCCGTCATTATCTCCCTCTAATATGTTTATACAACAAAAATTGAGTGTCGGCCCGATAATATGATAATATATCGCGCGTATTCTGCCGTAAGCCGTAGGTCACATAAATTATATAAACGTATACGCGCGTCTATAAATATAATTATCATCATTATTGTTGTTGTACACACGGCGGTCCAAAGACGACGATAGTCCGAACATCTCAATGATGCGTTTTCGTAAACGTGAGTTATGCAAAACGACGGTGTCCCGGGTGACGGTTACGCCACCGCCGCCTGCGTTTCATAATTTATATAATGTATACGCTGTGCTATTACACAAAGTGACTGTGCGCGCATTTTTATGGGATATGAATGGATTTGTGAATATCTCCAATCTCTAGGGATCCGTGTTTAAGGCGTAATGCAAAGAGGAGGGCGATTTCCGATGGGTGCTACTTAGTATAATAAACTTTTTTTCGATCCGTACGTTGCATATAAAATACATAATATGCGATATACGAACTTCATGAAGTCATTATCGGTATAATATGATAAAAATAGTATTTTTCTAGATTCTTAGGTTGGTAGACTTGAGCGCAAAAATATTATACACGATCCTGGATTTATATATATATATGCACTAGCCGATCGCCAGTGATACGAATTTCGCTATGTATATACGACACACGTCATTATGTATATGTGTAGAAAAAGTGGCTGTTATTTGACAGAAGGATTTTCGGGACACCCTTAGAGTTAATATAATATCGCGTGCGCTCGCGCTTCTGACACTTATATTGCGCATGCATATATATATATGTATACGTGTACATGTTTTCGGGATATAGCTCTCGTTTTGACGTGGAGGAAAAGCCAAGACCGAGTTCTGAAGGGAAAAACGCCGCAGAACCCGAAATATTGTTCGTGCGGTGTTATTATTCGGCTAAACCGCACGCATCTCCGCAGCGCACATATTATCGTACATACATGTACGTATGTACGTACACATACTCGGATAATATGTGTGCGCGTACACTACGAAAGTACAATACTACTATGGTGTGCGAGCGAATGTCACTTTATATCTGTCACGTAAGACCTACCGCCGAGCGTATATAGTCCCTCTCGTCGTCCCCCGGGTGGATAGCTGGGGTGAAAATATCGCTTTCCATTCGTCGTTCTCGTCATCGTTGGCTTTCACGGTCGGCTACGAAAATTGTTGGCCGAAGTGAACGTCGTTTCGCTTTCCTCCGGCACAACATCAGTTGCACACGTCGTGATCCAACGAACCACCGGGGTTTTATTTCATAAAACGTACAGCCTAGGCTACTGCAGTGTACAAATATTAGCGTTTTGATCGCTAAACATCGCCGGAACAGCCAACCGCTGAAACACAATTCATCTAAACCCCTGTACCGTTTCAGTATTGCATTATAATAGTTGTTGTAGAAGCGTACGAAAACAATAAAGATATTTCATTTTAAACTTGTCCGCCGAGACTATATTCCGATATTCTCAACGCCCCGTCAAAGAACCGCGGTATTACGCGACACGGATCAGCGCATGCGAAAAACTTGTACAGCACCGTGTGGCCGGAAATACGACGCGAATCCCGGGGCGGAGGTTAAAATGATCGTTCACATGAGGTACATCACATCTGCCGTATATATACGAGTATATATATATATGTACACACCCGCATACGCTTGATAAAATATTAAACACATTTGAGCGCGCACACGATCTCGTAAGACTGCTGCAGCGTACCGGAGCTTTTTTTTCCTTTTCGCCGAGGGGACCGTGCGGCGAGGGGACGACCAAGTCTAATAAATAATATTTCGTCGGGAGGTTTTATCATGGGTTCGCGAGCCTACCCCCGAACACCGCGGTGTACGCATGTCGCCGACGCCGCGCGGATGTTCAGGAAGTCGTCTTGTATATAGTTTATACACGCACCGCGTTCTGTATCGATCCGAAGCTCTGGGCGCGCACCGACTACACACATTCATATATACGTATGTATATACGCGGTCGGGTGTAGTAGCACAGCACCGTTATAGTTGTACAATATCTCGGAGTGGGTCGGGTATACGAATTAAACGTATATGCGTGCGCGGTCGCTCTAACCGTACGGCAATAATACACGTGTCGTCGGCCGCTGCAGTTGGCTGCGACCCGCGGAACGCACTGTACCATCGTCCGTACTCCGGTGGGGTCACGAAGCCTGGCGGGGTCACGAAAACAGTCGTTTACCCCGGCAAATATCGCGGAATCGGTTTGAGCCGTGGGCACAGAAAAGCTTACGTGATTTCCACGAGTTGAATCGACGTACGGAAAGGGGCTCGTCCCTATGACCGCAGGAGGTCACGTCGAAGACTTCGGACGTTCGTTCGCGTTGTGCGAAAAATCGCAAACATCGTATCTTCCCGGTTACGTCTTCGTGTTCGGTGCGTCGCGTGTCTCACACGGCACAACACGACGTATAACGTATTATTGTCGTATCGTGCGTACGACGGCTCTGCGGTGTTCGAGCGCGTTTACGAGATACGGTGTCGCCGATAAAGCCGACGAAATAAGATACAACAATAATAATAATATCAATGTCGCGGCGTTGTATCGTATGGCAATATTGTCGTACACAACCCGTTTACGACGTACATAATATTATATGTACCATTCCGGTACACGCGCGGGCACGACAACATCAACAATAATAATAATAATAATACGATACGTAACAGTTAGAATAATAATAAAAAAAAAAATAAAATAATGGCCGTATCGTGTTAATACTGGTCCGTCGACGGCGGCGGCGGCGGTGTACGATTTCGCGATTAATATTTTACTCGCAAGTACCGCGCGCAGCAGCGTACACCTATATAGTGTTATGCGGTGCGCAGAATGCGTGCGGTAAGTCGTTAATTTATTACATATATTATGCATCGTAATACGCGCGAGCGCATAAATAACGCGTGCACATGCGTATGGATCCGCGCGCGTACATCATAAAATTTACCGTTTCGCGGCGACGATTTATCGATTTCGCTCGTCCGAGTGCACGCGCGCACGCTGCTGCACCGCGTGCACGCATTCCGACGCGCCGCAGCGGTTTACGCGCTCGCGTTAATAGCCCCCGTAAAGGGCACCGTGTACCATACACACCGGCCGGTGGTAACAGTATTATTGTGCACGCGAGTCCGAGTTATTATTACTATTATTATTAGTCCGCGTCGTCGTAATTATAATATATTATATGCACACGCGAGCCGGCTAATTGGGTTTTAATCCGCACCGTGCGCGGGTGCGATACTGGCTGCAGCGGGCACACATAATGACGATTTATTATTAATCATCGTTTTCACGCGTACACACACACGCGCGCACGAGTATATAGCATTGAGTGTGCGTGTGCGTGTATGCATATATAGGTACGTTAAATTGTACACACACGGACAACCGCCGGACCGGGTTTACGGTGCGATTTCTTCGAATGTATTTTATCCAGTGGCGTATTTTCAAATTTTTTGAGGCGGTGGAGGGGCTTACATTTTTTTCATACTTAAACCCGGCACCGACGGGCAATTCAGACAGCATATAACATAACGTAGGTAATATTTAATAAATATCGTTATCGTCGACCAAAAAAAAACCCAAGCAATTCATTTGTATACAACTAACTTTACAAACACATAATATGAATTATTAAATATAATTTCTGACGGGGTCGAGACCTGGGACCCCCCCCCCCGTAAATGATTTTATCATAATATTCCTCTCAGCGATCAGTCCTTGCTTACGTGCACTCTCTCGTGCCGTATTCCTCTTACCGTATGACGTTTTCGCAAGACACACGTCCGTCGTCGGCCCCGCGCGGCAAACGGTAGGTAATCATTGAAAAAACGGTTCGGCTGAATAATACGCACGCGGGTCTTACGTTGTGTTTTTTTAAATTACCGATGATTATTATCAATTATAATAATTTCTGTGAATATTCCTTTCCGCGAAACAGGTCGGGTTCGGTTTATCTCCTAACAATTCGTTGTTATCATCGTGCACAACTGCATTTAATTGTTATCATTTTCACGCGTGCCGTATTCTCCGGCCACGAAAACGTGATGGCGTGTTATTTACTACTATAATTTATAATAATGTAGATTAATCATCGGCAACGATTATAACTCGCTCGTCGTGCACACACACATTATTGCACACAGGCTCTATAGCTGTTGTTGGTTTCCGTTCGATGATAACGTTATTGGGTGCGCCAAACGTTTCGATCCTGTTGAGTAGGCGATCGTTTACACTTCACAGTTCCGTGCAAAATAATTGCACGTCGTGATAAGTGAAAAAAATAAAATCGATGATAAACTATTATCGTTCGCATGTCAATTACAGAATTATAAATAGAAAAATAAAAGCACTCATTTTGATGATCAACATTTGAAATATTACCGGTAGTAATATTATATAGTATTCCGTATGAAATATCATTTCTATACACGCGTACCTAACACTTGGAAACATTAAGATATTAAAAGTTGAAAATAATATTATATTCATGCGAGCGATATTTTATAAAATTACACTAGATGGGTTGAGAGCGGTTTAAACCCTCAAAACCTACCCCTCTGCGATACTGCACACCCTTAAATATTATAGTAGTTTGTGTAGTGTATAAAGGATTTTTCTTTGAGTAGGGGCGCTGCTTCGGCAACATTTGATGAAGCTAAATATTATTTTTATTAATCGAATGAAACGCAATGCATGTACATATAGCGGTGGGATTTTTTTTTTTTTTATACAATTATGTATACTGGTGTTTGGTGAAAATATAAAGCCAAAAATGGTTTTAGTATTTTTTTTTTTTTGCCCAAAAGGACGTTATTTATTTTTTGCATCGTTTGGGTTACTGATAAGAAAACACATACTTAATCAAATTTTCATTAACGTTTTTAATAAAACCTTTTTTTTTCTGTTATCGTACGATAAGCACATCCAACGCACGATGGCTACAATTCGCATACATATATAATTAAATTCATAACGTATAATATAACCTTACTCGTAATAATATTCGATAGTCGTTTAGCGATAAAATTATAGAAAGGTGTAATGCCGAAAATCGGTATTGAAAAAAAAATCCGAGGATGATTGAATAATACGCTCTCGTCGTCGGCTCACAGCGGATTAAGTAATTTTTTAGCGGATCGGATAATTATCAACAACAGATTACGGTCACACGTATAAACATATCATGATGGGGTAAGTAAAAAAGCCTGTACGAAAAACGTTGACCGGTACACGAACGGTCCACGCGAGAATCGATTCGTCACGTATAAACGAGGTGAACCGCGCGCTTAGGTACTGTGAAGACATCACGAGTGAGACTTAGCGCCGCGCCTTATAACCTAAGCTGACCTAGCCTAAATGGTCACACGACGTTGCGGCATAGTTTCGCGTCGTGTAATAAAAGCGCAACAAAACGCATTCAGCCGGTGCACAATAGGTAGATCCTAAGGTACGCATGGCCCATACCCGCGTGCAGTGATTTGAATCGGAACGCATAGTCGTAGGCGTCCACCGGTGTCGTAACCCCGTCGACGTTTATCGCGTACACACAATGTATTATTGTACGTTTCGGTGCGGATTGTTGATTTTATTTTTAGAATTTTCCGTTCGCGTGACGACGACGACGACGGTACCGCGAATATGCGTCCTTTTAATCGGTGACAGTTTTTCCGCCTCGTCCGCACGGTAAAATATACGTCACGTCGAGTGTTACGAAACGTTTTATTAACTTTTTAAGCGTATCAGTCGTCAAAAATACCTATTTTTAGGTATACGTTATACGAGTGCACGTTAAGTTTCCCCTCCCCTCCCCCCATGACTTTTGCCCGATCGACTCTTGCACGAGCATGTGTCAATATTTTGCGACTTGTTTGCAACAAACTTTTTATAATTTGCAACTTCACATACTTTGCCCGCGATGAAAGCTCCATTTTTAACGCGCGCCGGGGGGGGAGGTTGAGGGTGGCGGCAACTTTACGTCATCGTCAAAATAATGCGTATTGGAGACACAGTGCGGCGTTCGAACTACGGTCTCTACTGCGTTGTGATTAAAAAAAATACGCATTTAGTGCACGTCTGCACGGTTTCGGCGTGCAAAGCGTATAGTCGAAAAACGTTTTAGATTGCATTCTAATATTATAATGTTGTTCGTACACGCGAGACGTGCGTAATTATGGCGACGAGAAAAATGGTTAAGACCGTCGACGGTCCACTTATAGGCGACGCCGGTGCACTTGAAACGTCCGCTGCACGTAAGCATGTTTATCGACGTTATACGTCTATATTATAATACAACATTGGCACATGTGTTATGATAATTTATGATAATCTACAATTATAATAACAACAATAATAATAATAATAATCGTATATGGATCGCGGTGGCGGACCGTCGACGAAATGTTTATTCCGTGCACGTCGAACATACAGCGTCAATAATACAATATATGCGTGTATTGCACAATAATAAGTGCGGTACACAATGCGCGATTATGAAAAAAATAAAATAAAAATAAAAGTCGTCTCCGCAAAATCTTGCAGCTGGTGTTTGGTTTTTTCTATACGTATACGTGGCTGGCCTGACATCCGTATTATACGAACGCCTACTTGGCATTGCGTACAACAATGCATACCGCTGTGTACATAAAGTATATATTATATATATATGCATGTACGTACTGTGTAGTATATATATATATATATATATATATAAGTATGTATATATATGCGTCTACTTGATGGGTCCAAATTTAATTTCGCTCGTAAAGGTGTCGTACACACAAAAGGAAGAGTCCTTTTGTTTGGGCGTTAATTCGGGCCGGTGGAAAAAACCGCATCGGGGATCGAACATTTGGTAAACGGCCAACCGTATACGTATATACCGCGCGCAAAACACCTTGGTCGGATTTTTTTTTTTCGCCGCCCCGTCGAAACGTTTTTTCAAGAACTGTACGGGAAGAACGAAAAAAAAAACGACGAGAAAAACCGGGAAACGAGCCTGCACGCGCAACTATGCTGCTCGGCAACTCTATATAATATACTTTTGGTCGTTTGACACGTATTTCGCGAAGCGCGATAACGACGTCGTACGCTCGATGTACGAAATATAACACGGTTTTTATATATATATATATAGATGTTGCTTAAAAAATATTTTCCGATCCGCTGCCGCGGCAAAGGCCCGCGAATAACAAAATTATCGGATAAACGACAGTTTTCAAAAAGCGGTAATCTTCTCTCGAATTTCGAGGCGAAAAGTTTTAAAAGTAATACCAGTCAAAAGAAGTAAACTCGCTGAAGTTTTCGCGAGCCAGCAGTTCTATAGATCAATTTGGACAAACGCTTAAACGCCGCAAAAGTCGTGAACCGTAAAATTCCATTAGGTTTTAATAACCGCATTCCTTCGGTATATACACATTCTTTTCGATTGTCTACTCGGTTTTATTCGCCGCCGACAACAAATAAAAATTAAACCAATCTCGTCAGCATTTCACGCATATACCAAAGTGTGAGCGAAAATTTCTACTACCTATTATACTCCATTGATGAAATCTTCACGTGATCCACGTAAATTTGAGGACCGCGTTGCGACGGCCACGTTAGAACACATGTGTTGTGTTGCCGTCTGTTACAGTTCTTAACGATTGTGAAACATTTAAACTTGGGCAATTAAAAATATAAAACGTTATCATTGTACTAATACGTTGTACACACACGATGCAGTTCTCTCGGATATTATTATATTATGTTGTTTGCGTTGTGGAATTTTTATCTTGTCTAAATAGGTAAGTCATTATGGCATGGGCGTAAAGAGAGTTGAAAAAATTAATAAAACATTTTCACATTTACATATTTATTAGAGTTGATTCGATGTATTTAAAACCAATCAAAATTCTTCGGATTATAACATTATTATTCAGGATGTGTAACACGCTACGTATCGTTATTTTAACTCGGACGAATTATGTTTCAGAATAGTTTATAATTAAAACACGGGAGACCGGGAAAAAGGATATTGTATATATTACGCGTCTATTATGCTATGTTATATAATATGATATCGTTTTATGTTTCTATTCTGCACACGTGTGCTAAATAAAACATATACGAATCTCATCGTGGATGACGACGCGTTTCCAAGGGCAAAGTGGTTCTAATAATGCGTCCTTTCTGAAAAACGCCTATGCAAAATCGACTTGGAAATAACAGGCGCGCACAACAGAAAAAAAAAATGACGTGCCATCTAATAGACGCGTGCTGTATAATGTAATAATGACGTCTGATGAATATTCTTTTATTGTACGTCGTCGTCGTCGCCGTCGTCGTCTTCGTCGAGTGGGACGTAAAATAAATAACAAACGGCTTACACAAAACGCCGCTCAAACCGTTAAATAACAATTAAAACCATTATTCATTTCGTTTAAAAACTAGCAATCTCAATTGTTTTCCCTCGTCTCTCCCAGGCGTCGTTGTTTTTTTTCCTCGCCCGTTCCCGACGCCGCGCCGTCGCAACCGCGCGGGTCGGAATAGGACATTTTAAAGTGCGTTTTTCCATTTTTATAGTATACGAACCCGCGCGAAAACAACATCGCCGATGCACGCATGGCCATTTTCGTCGTGAGTTTGCGTGCACTCAACGCATCATTACGCACATCACGTAGTGGCATTAATTAGTCCGTTGTCGGTACCGGAATAGTAACGATGTTGTGGCCGACCAGTGCTCGTCTACACGCGGTTGGAGTGCAGCGTCGGAACGGGAAACATAAGATTTTACACGATTCCGATTGATGTGCAAGTTGGTCTTTCGTCAAACGCCCGCGCATTCGTGTTCCGTGTGCCGCAGTCGTATACGATGATATCGATTCGATTAGTCTTGTTCGCCCCTTCGGACAAAGTACACCTAATAATTGTTGTTGTGAACAATAACGGCAACCCGGTTGACCGATAACTCTTCCAAGGTCGGTTCACTTCGCCCTATCGTCTTCTCACCTCATTAAAAAACTCTTATACACACAAAATATACCGTTATCTCGTCGACGTGTGCGTGCCGTTTGTGTGTACCGATACGCAATCTTACGGTCATAAATCAACGACACGAAAACGCATAAGCGGCATCGTAGCCAACCCAAATCCACATAAAGCCATCTGCGAAACGTTAAACGCCGTGCACTATGTACATAATATGCACGTGTACGTCGGGGATCTCACTCGGAACGGTGTTTGGATTTGAAGTCGACCGAACGATTTTTTCCCCTCTCGTTCCTCGCGCAACGTTTCAGCATCCGATGATCGTAAAATTACGTAAACACACATAACGCGCACAATATCATCGTAGCACATCGACCGCGGTGCGTTTTCGGCTAGGGTCATCCCCGAGAGGTTTTATAGGTACAATGTACACCTATATACGTCAATTTCGGTTCGCCGCCGCCGCCGTGGTGCCCTAGGGGATTCCGAAAAGTTACGAAATACATACTTATTTTTCGACCGTTTACCGTACGCGTAATAGGTAAATCAGAATGTGATATCGTAACCACTAAACATGCGGTAAGACCACACAATAATATAGTAATACATCAACTCGTACCGCGCCCACTATCGTAGTGAAGCACCGGCTTGGTCGTAAAAGATTTGTCACGATTTCCGATTGTTCCGATTCTTGCAACGTCCTTCGTCCCAGCAGTGTCGTTTATATACTGCATTCCTCTGTAATAAATTGTCAGGCTCAGGCCGGAAGATTTAGTATAAAAAATCGGATTGCTCAAGTTTTTAGTCTTTGTGTTGTGAATTTCCGTGAACTCATATTTTTCGAAAGGGAGAGTTGTCGACTTTGTTAAAATTTAAGTTTTTTATTCATCAAAGTTTTTCCTTGAGGATACGATTGAGGATGCGAGTAGGGTCTTGAAAATCATTAGATTACTAACAAACCATTCGCTATGTTATGAAATGAATTATTTTTGATGGAATCTTTTCTATAGTCGATTTATTGAAGTTTTATGCGTGTCGCGAAGACCCTTGTCGCGTCAGCACTGCGTAAAATATAATATTAGACGGATGTTTACTTTATAAACGATTTAATTTTGGTTTTTTTTGTAAAGAAAGTGAACTTTTGTCGTTAATTGGCAACGTCGTAGTACAATATATATAATAGTATAATAGTATGGTACAGCATATTTATATCGTCATGCTCTCGTGCACAGCATTAGAGCGTCGACCGGCTGCTGGTGCGAGGATATTATGCCCGCAGCTTATTATATTTCATTGACGGACCGGACCCACGGGTGCGTTGCACACAATATTTCAAAAATATCACCAGCCATATAATAATAATATTATTATTATCATTCGGTGCACAATGGTGCGACGTGCGCGCGTGGTGGTGTACGGGGTGCAATTCGAAAAAATCGAGATGGATTTATTTATTATTATTATTATTTTTTACAATAAAACCCATCAAAACATACACGTCGGTCTACGCGACGTTTTGGCAAAATACGCGCAGTCCTATTACATTTATTATTTATGTACAATATTATTTATACCGGGATACAATATATTATTATCTGTGTGTGTGCGTTACGTCCCTTCGCCCGTAGCTCTTTCGCGAGTGTTTGTGTGTACCCTGTGAGTTTAATAATAATGCAGCTGCTGCCGTGCCGTCCGCCCGCCCGCCCTCTCGTCGGTCGGTCCGGTCGCCACGGCGTTTGTTGTCCCGACCGCGAGTGAGTGAGTGTGTGTGTGTGTGTGTGTGAGAGTGTGTGTGTCCCCTTTGACCGGGGGGTAGAAGGTGCGCGGTGACCCTGGGTGGGTTGAAGAAAATAAAAACTGGCAGAAGGAAGTCTGCGGCGAAACGCGTGTGCACAAATGATGCATTAACCGCGATTCCGCCGCTGCCGTTTGTCCGGGAATCCGGTCACGCCCCCTACCCACCCCACGTCCACCGAATCCTAAAATACAATACGTATTCGCGCGTGTGTGTGTGTGTGTGCTTATAATAATACATTTTCGGTCGAACCTCTGTTTGAGGGAACTCTCTTAAACGACATTTTTTTCTAGGACCAAGATATTTTCACTGTGAACAATTACGTTCCCGTTTGACGAAAAAAATGTCAGTTTAACGAATTATTTTTATGCTAATGCATAGTAAGTATGGCAAAACAAATAGCCACGCCAAGATTTTAGACTTGGTTACGTCACCGCGGCACACAGCAAACAATAAGTCACGTTGAAGGTATTCGACGTGTGGTGTGTTATACACACACATTTCATACAAGTTGTCATTCGAGTAAAACGTAATTTGATTTTAACACTAATGCAATTTTCAAAGTACAGGACTTTTAAGTCACGTTAGGCTGTCTACGATGCATCGTTCAAATTCATATTTTACACGCAGTCGTATGTACACTAAAAAATAAGTCATCATCAAAGCGCACGCCGAGTGTTGTTGGTTAATAATTTCTTTTTCGCAATAATCCAATTCTGATTACAAGAACAGTGTTTAACCTTTATTTATGAACAGTGCAGAAAACCCGAGAGGCCGGTCGCCTTATTGCACCTCCGAGTGGTATACACGTTTTCCGAACGATATCTCGTGTAGTATTGTTTTTCGAAAATTCCTCTCGTAATACGGCGCACCGCGACCGTTTTTAATATCGCCGTAAACGGGTAGACGCGGAAACGCGCGTAATGGCGTACCAATACAATAATAATAACAATAAGTATCAATTCTGATAAGAACTTTTTTTTTCTTTTTTTCATTTATTCGCAAGTATACGAGCTTCGGTGGTAATAACGAGTGTACGTATATACGTATGTATATGCGCACTCGGAACTCGTACAACCGTCTTTATGGACGTGGAAAAAGCCACTCCTACTGGCGGTGCGTACGTGTTTACACATAATATACGCGAGGAACCGCGAAACGTATGCGCGGTATATTTTAATATTATATAATACACGTGCCGAGAGAATCGTGTAGGTACGGGTTGAGCTGAATAACGTATGGTTCTTGTGCTCTCTCGATGGTCGTCCGTATAACGCAGTGTTACGCGATATACTACATCACGCGATGCTAAGTGCACGCGGTGTAATTACGCATGCGACCGGGGCCGTTTAGAATATACGTTCGTGTTTCGGTTCTTCCCGCGCCGTGACAAGTACACCTTTATTTATAACAATACGTTTGTCTCGCGCGTGTTCCCCGATCGATCCGACGCGATGTACCTATGAATATTACATATTATCACGGTACTATCATTGCGCACACCTGGCGCGCATTTTTCGGACCCACTCAACATTAATAGTGCATGTTATTATAACATACGCGTGGCCGATCGACGTTAGGCCGGCGCTCAAGTCCGAGTATCGCGGACGGTATTTTCTCGTACTTCACGACCGCCGATGATCACTGGAGAAGAAAACGCTTGTGAAAAACCGAATAAAAATACGGAAACGCGTACCTACTGGGCACGTCTTAATGTTATTATTGTGTATTCTTTCACGCGTTTATGATACGGTGCGTGCGCGCGCGTATTATAATATAATACCACCGCGCGGTTTCGGATAAAAAAAAAGATACTACAGTATTTACTGGTACCTACACGCGTTCCAAAACAAAATCTCTTTCGGTCTCACCGGACGGTTTGAATAAATATCATGTGGTATTGTACCGGCCGGTCGGTTCTTCATCGTTTATTTAGAGCATTCATATTCGTATAAAAGCAATCAATGATGCACACATTTAAATACGAATCGCGTATGGCGATTTGTTGAATTTTCCATTTCCCATCGATATGTTACGCGTTTTTGCGCGCCTGCGATTATCGATTTGAAAATTTACGCGCACCCACGTTTCGGCATTGATAATAACCTTCATTTTTTACTTTATCTTTTTACGTTTATTCTATATTACAATCAGTGGTTTCGGTGTCGGTGCCATTGCGCTGATATTTCGTGACCGTGTCAACGCGTATGATAGATGGTGTTTCGAGTCCAGACAGATGGATATTATGATTGTCCTCGTGGTGATCTCGACAACAGCAGTCGCTGGGCGCGCTCGAACCTACCGGATCGAGGATCCTGCTCGTTCGGTACACATTATAATTAAGAGTGTACAATTGTATAATCCGGAACGAGCTCGGAATAAATTAAAAACGTATAACAACGTAATGTTCAGACTTGTACGACGGCGCCGCCCCGCATGCATACGCATGCATAATGCACATTATACGTCGTATATACCGTGTTGATATATACGCGCGGACCTGGGACCGGGCCAAACCCGTGTGCCGTTGATACGAGCGCCGCCATCGCCCCCGATCTCGGTCTCCTCGGGTCCGCCGACCCGAATTGAACATTTCACCTCGGTTTAGAGCTCTAAACAATATATTCGCGCCACGCCGCGTGTTTAATAGAAAACCAGCTCTCCGCGCGCACGCCGTCCGGGCGAACAATCGATATCCCGACTAAATATAAAACGGTCGTAATGATAATAAGCATCGTGTATCGCGACGGACAGACAGCGATCGCGATTTTTTTCCCGTTCCTCGCGTGCTCGTATAATGTACGTTTGCATATTTCAAACGCGTTCTCTGCCTTATTTTTGCGACGTGTACAATTAATAACACGTACACGTAGAAAACAATGCTTTCGAACGAGTCCATAACGCCACTGCAGTTTTTCCACTACGCAAACGTTTATCGATTTCGGAAACGTTGTCCTATTAACAACACGCGAAACCACATAAAAATCGTGCACTATACGCAAACGAGTCTCGGCGGATAAAAATAACCGTGTGACTGTCATAATATACATGTTCGTAATAATATAATCATAACGTTTAGAACTTTGCATAAATTGTACGTACACACGTTTAAGAAGAAACGGACAGCATATAGTGACGGGGTGGAGGATGGGTATCACTCGCTCTTGAAGCCCTCGAAGGATATTGTTGAAAAGTCTGCGGTGCGCGCAAAGGTCGTCCTGTACAAGAGTTATGTACGCCGCCGTTCGTGTACTGCCGATTTAAGCGGTAGAGAGCTTTCGGGAAAAATTACTATTCGAAGGGATCCGACTGTCGCCATGGCGTTGTACGTGGCCGTGCGATTCGAAAACTCGCCGAACGACAAAAGCCGAAAAATATTTGCCGTAGCTCGACGCATCGAAAGCGTATTTACCCCCGTACCCTCCCCATACAGTATATTATATATATCTTTATACATATTTGCTTACAATAACGTACATATTGCTTTGCGAAACGTTCGATGCGAAAATAATATTATGTCTGGCAAAAGCAATTTGTCCGGGACAACAATATATATAGACACACCCTATATATATATATACGTAATTGGCGAAAACAGAACGTCGCCGAGAAATTACCCATCCCCGTCCGAGATCATAAATAAATCCATACACCGCCGGGTATAATATACTCGTATATATATAGTGTGCAGCTAGTGTATAGAACCCGTTGGTTCGGACGCCGCAGTATATAAGTTTGCCGAGCGTTATTTAGTGCGTACATGCGCGTGTATTAAAAGCGCTTCGTAAGTAGGTCGACCGAGCGTCCCCGGAGATCCCGGTCCTATCGCGTCTCATTTTTCGATATCGGCCGTTTCCGGGCTCGCAGAACCGTCCGTCGCACGACGCGATACATCAAGCATATTACGTAATAATTGATATACATAGTAGTGCGTACACGCTTTAGTGCACCCTCTGCGCAATAGCAGCGGTAATTATGTTGTACACTCGTGTCAGACTGCGGCAGAATACGCCTTTTCGAAAGCATAAACGTCTCGGCGGACTCATCTTCTTGCGGCGAGAAAATCTATATGTAGGCACACTCCCGAACCTATCAGTTATGATATAATGCGAAAAAACGCGTTACTTTTTAACGTCGGCCGTTTCGCAGAGTCAACACGCAGAGAGATCAGAATCTTCTCGCGTTACAAACTGTGCATGTGAAAGTACGGGATACATAAAACTTTTAGATTATTCCGTTCAAAAGAATTTCACTTTTTTTTTCGTGTACTTTTATGAGAAAACCGTCGGAACACCAAATTCTCATCACCGTGTATAAATTGTATATTGTTCGTAGACAGTAATCGATATCGAAAGAAAAATCGCGTACGATGCGCGCCCGTTTCTATATAGTCTATTCGTATGTGATAGTGTAGTATCACGATATACTTGTGACGATCCAAAGCGTCTATGACTCTATGTATCAATAACACATTTCAATGATATTATATAAAGCTCTCGTGGTTGCGATCAAAAATACGTTGCGTAGTCTTTATCGAAACCTGTACAGTGAAATTATAGTATTGTTTTTCATATCGATTTGCTATCGTAATATGTATTTACAACTTTCACGAGATCGACAAATATTTATACACTCTTAAAATCTACGAAAAACGGTTTATCATAAAAACTTTAAGACAAAACATCAATTTTCTAAGCGAACCAAAGTATAGGAATGCATTGGTTTTCGTTTGTCAATTTTTTTAATAGAATATCGAGTGCTGCAAATAGTTTAGATACTTTATTCATAGAATAACGCCGTTTTTCGATTTTATCGATACTTTTTGGTACGACGTACACTACATTGTAATATGTTAATATCATGAAAGATATTTTCATCCAATCTTAGCTACCCTCACTTCCCCCTCACAAGCTGATGTGCCCCATTAAATCGACATAGTTACATGGAGCTGTTGGGGGTATTATACGCCAAAAATGTACCAGCCGGTCATACGTCACCTTCAATATAGTTCTTCGAGCTTGCTCGAATGTATTAGGACGCGCATGAAGTGCAGTTGCGCGCGGAATTTGACGACCGCGACTCGTTCCGTGAGCTTTTTGACCGTCGCGGTCGTATAAACGGATTAAACTTACGAAACCAACCGGGGAAAAAAGGTACTATTTTTTCCTCTTGTTATAATTTTTTATTTTTTTTCCTCCGTTCCGTGCGCACGATTGGGCGACGACCGCGTCGGTCCCAGCTGTACATAGTATAGGTACCCATAGGTACTCGAACGCGAGAAAGCGGTTCAAAGAAACAGGACAATTCACTTATCCGACAAGGACGATCCACCTGCCGGATAGGCCCCACCGATACCAAACCAAACACAAAAACCATCGGACCAGCAGCGCTATAAAATACTGTGTTTGCGCGCGCAAGTGTGCGTGCGTGTGTGTGTGTGTGTGTACATAAATCGAACGTCTTGAGAATAATAAATCGACCGATGAATGGATTTCGACTGATTTTTATTTACTTTTTCTTCTTTTCTTTTTTCCTATACCGTGTCCCGTACGCGTATACTATTATCCGACATGATATTATTATTATTAATGTTACTATTATTATTATTACTATTATTATTTTGTGCGTCTCGTAAAAAAGTTCAGAACAATATATGTGTATACACCGTTTACGCAAACGTGTAAAGCGCGAATTACTCGTTCGTCGCTCGGTACCAATGGTTATTGTAACCGAGGTGTCCGTGCCCGCGGCTGCAGACGTTCGACGCGGTGGGAACGTTTCTAATTACGGAGCGCAGCAGTAATAATGATACGCGCGCCCCGCTTATAACATTTTCAACCGTGAACAGATTCGTCTAAACTGCACTCGGTCTTACGCGCGTTTGAAAAATACAACCGACCAGTGACCATCATCATACTGACAATGTGCACTCGCCACGTACAAGCTGTTGGTCATTAAAAGACGTCGTCGTCGTCATCCATCGTACAGCATATAGTGCTGCGTAATACAGACGGGTTAATTGCGTGCGTGTCCGTGTGTATTCGTTACGGTGTACACTGCACATTATAGTGTAATATATTATTGTGTCCGGCCGTCGCATTTAATGACCAATACTATTATTACTGTGCGTACTCGATACGAGTTTGCGGATAAAATCTCCTATCGGCCCCCTCGTACGCGCAGCACATTTAATATACCCGTGTAGTGCGTACGTAGCATAGTGTTATCATAACACACGACCACGGTAATACCGGTAATAAAAAAATGAAGTTGTATTCCCTCGAATACGCTTCGCATCGCCGTACGTATAATGTGCACAGCTTGTAAGAATATATTACGTTACATAAATTAAAACGAAAAAGCCTTCAAGACTGTGAGAGCTGCGATAAAAAACATAAAAAAAAAAAAACACTTCCTAAAATAAATAATGATAATTTATATATATATATATATATATTATACAAATAAACACGGAGAGAGAGGTTGTGTTGCGAAATCCCTCTGTTTGTATGATGCTTATTCAAATCCTTTTTGACACAAATTCTCTACGACAATAGGATTGCTACCCTTAAAATAATATAATAATAGCATCATCTGATGAATGACTCTCCCTCTTGCCGACGGCTGCGTAAGGATTAAATGGCTGAAAGAAAAAAGAGAGATTATGTGTACAATGAATTAAAGATAAAATAAATAAATATTGATGAAGCCCCGGCTAATAGTGATTCGTGTATTGTGTAATCAAATCGAAATGCCCCTTAAAAAAAATATTATCAGACCGAACACTAATAGAATTAAATAAAAATATTATCTCAAACGGGTTTTATAATATAGCCGCTGCGGTATAATGTATAGCTCTCACTGTTTAGCCGAGTAAGCTGGATTGAAAATTCAAAGAAAGAACGTAGTAATTTCGAGATAAAATAAATAACAGCAAGTCGGTGAGGAAATAATCGAAATAAAAAATTATCGACCAAAACAAACGAAACGTATAATATTTCGTGCTATCCGTAAAACGTTAAACGAAACGTACACTGCGGTCCTCCTATCCGATGACGAATGCGTATCGTAACGGTTGAAAAAAAAAAAACAGTACTCGTCGTTTGGACGCGGCGGTATTGCTACTCCTGTTCGTCGAGAAAACGATATCGTATTATTGTGCTACGGCCGTGTAATATATAGTAATTATTCGTCATTAGCTACCGCCATCCCGTCGTGGGGGTCGTCGGAGAAAAATGCATAATACATAATGCGTGTAACGTGCATGCTATACTGTACCGGTATCGTAATAATTACACGTATTATATTATACGGATCGGATCTCGAGTCTTTCGCCAGCGACTTGTCATCCGCCTCACGTTCGCGCACCGTCGTTTGATCGTGCGCGCTCTCCTCGCCGGCCGGCCGGCCGTCCGTGTAGGCACCGGCGTGCGCGAGCGTACAGGGAAATACGAAAGAAAAAAAAACTGTGGAAAAAACAAATAAAACCTCTTCGTCGTCTGACGGTCCACCGTCCGACCGAGTCCGCGGAGCCGAACGGCGCTACGATACGATACATGGATGTGCACGGTACCGCGACACTTATTGTTTACGTCTTTCATTGGTTTACGCGCGCGAGCGTATAGGATTTATATTTTCGGGGGTATGTTACCCGGTGGTCCGTTTCTTTTTCCGCCCGTGCGCACCGCGTAATATTTTATAACCGTTACAATGACATTGCGCGCTGGTCGACGCGATAGTAATGCACACGTGTAATACCGTTCGAAACGCACGTATTATGAACGATGAGACGAATGAAACAACGTTACGTTGTTACGATTCACGCGCACGAGCGGAAGATATTACGACCGTGCGCGTGGGCGGGAGGGCGATGATAGTGCGGGTTGAAATAAGCTAACCCGAGTTTCGTACGAGCACTCCCGGGGTGCCCGAGTAATTAATGATGACAATGTAAATAATGCGTATTATTCGTAACGCATAACATTATACATTTTAGCACCCTCCCCCCTCCCCCCACCCATCTATAAACACCAATGCGGATATAACCGCGTGTGTATTCGCTGCAGTCGGCGGCGAACGTTCAGAAGTATATACATATATGCGTAGGCGAGGTGCACTGTGTTTCGCTCGCTCGTTTAAACTTTGCACTTTACGGGTGTAAGGCCATATGGTTTTTCTAATAATTTTGCCCCCTAATAACTCCCTGTTGTTAGCGCATCGTAGGTATACCGTTTGAATGCTGAAACAATTCGAGTATAAAACACACGTCCGTACAACCAACAATCCTCTCGGTAAGGGTTAAATTGAGTTAAACTAAAAAAAAAAATCTGTTCAAACTCCGACTAAAAGCGTGTTCTTAATGAAGTGCACGTGCTTAGTGCGTGCGTCGCGTCGGACACCTTAATCCTGGGCAGGGCTGCCGGATCAGTTTTTATTTTTTTCCTCGTTCCAAAAATAATAAAATACACGATATTATCGAAAAGTTATTTTCTCACCGTGTACAACGAAACGATATTCTTTTTTTTGGTACACATTGTTTATCGGCGGTGTAGCATACGCGTGTGTCACAATAATGTAACGAACGGATTAATTTTAATATTGTGTTCGACGAATTCGCGCATGCAATCTTTCGTAGATAATGCGTCTAGGTTTTATTTTTATTATAATATATCACTTCAATGCGGACGTTCAATATATTCGTATGCTGGTTTTGTTCCGCAGTGATAATAATACGAACGTATCTCACAAGTGTACGCCCCATTAAAAAAAAAACTTGTCTATGGTTGACTTTAGGCTCGTTCGGCTCGCCCCTGGCGCGCACGCCCATGTGACCGCGTGGACAACAAGTATATTGTTAGACGGTAAATTACGCCAAATATGTCTCGAACGAGCCTTTGAGACCGTGGCCCTCAAACCGCACAGAACGCGCGTTTAGACGGTGACGAGGGGTGACATGAGAAAAAAAGTAAATTTATTTCACCTACTTTTATACAACAACTCTTCTTAATTTCGAAGTGGCCGCCGCCGTTTTCACGGGTCCCGTGGGAATCCGCAGCAACCGTCTTGTTCAGACCTAAATCCATCTACACCTCCCTCCACCGACTGCGCATATATATATGTATAGTGCACGTCAACTTTGCGGTCGGTCACTGCGAGTTCGTGTTTTCAAACTTTTTGTCCTCGTTATCGTGGAACATTTGACTGCGCTACGTCGTTGTATCACCGCGAGTGTTTGGACTTTGGCGACCGAAAGGAAACGGAAATCGTTCAAGTGTTCTCGCCGGAGCACAATTAAAGTACGTCACGGAAACGGAACAAAAAAGCTAAGCCGTGATAATAATTCACCGCAGATTTTTAATAATAATTACCGCGAGACGTTTAGACCCCCTTTCTTCTCGGTGCGATTAAAACACTTTCTAAGGTGACGAGACTAGCCTGGGTAGGCGCGCAGAGGCCCACCGTGCTTCCCAGCCAATAATCACGCACACGATTATCGTTACGGTCCGACACGTTTCGCGAGACTTGCGGTGTGCACCGTGTATAAATACGAGTCCATTAATGTCGTGTTTTCGCACGCACCGCACTTTATGTGCGTTGTGTTCCCGAAGAAAAATCGTTACGATATCATCGACGGTAATTAATCCGAGCCGCCGACTACGGACGGCTATTTATCGCCCGTTAAATCGTGCGAAATCCTAAAAAAAATGCACTCTCGTCATCAAGTGGGGCGCGGGGAACTATTTCGCGAGACGTGCGCCGCACGAGTCCGTCGTGTAGCGCGTGTGCTGAAGTGGCACACGACTGACGAGACCGTGTATACCGTGCGTTTTAAAATATACGTATATGTTGATCGTTATCGTAGATCCGCGTTACGCGTTAAAATGCGTGGACGTTGCAGGACGAAAGAAAGGATAAAAGTCTCGGGCAGTCGAACGAACACTGGGGTTTCGGTGCGCATACGTCCAGATCGAACGTTTGTGAACGGCCTTTTCCATCGCGACGTGATGAGCTTATGCAAATCGTCGTTTTCGAAAATTACGTCGTTTTCGATACATGACGACCTGGTGGCAATTTTTAACGGGACTACCGCAGTACGCACGCATAACACAATACCATTATATGGTAACCGCGGTTACCGGGGTGCTGGAAATTGGAAGAAGAAAAAAATGATTAAATTCTAGTCGCCGCTGCCGGCAGACGGCGGCGAGTTAACGCCTACGCGTCTATAACGCGGCGTTTGGTGTACCCCACACGTGTTAGCGATGTGTGTTGTTATGTAATTACTGTGTTATAGGTACGTAATGCGCGTAATTCATTTTGCGCACGTCTCACGATTACGTACCGCGGTATGACCACCGCCGAGACCGCCCGGGTGTGAACGCTAAAAAACCGTAGCGATTGACCTGTACCCACGGATTACGTATTCGAAATTCCCGATCGTTATATCATTTTGGTAATCGTTTTTTTTTTTTTTTCCTCTCCTTTTTTTCTCCGTTGTACTCGCGTAAATCACCGCGGACTCGGCAAAGCGCGTTTTCCATACGGTTCCGTATCGCATTGTCCGTCCGACGCGCAGTACGAGCTACGCTATGACCGTCACCGTCTGCACCGACCTATCGACCGCGTTTTCAGGGCCGTCCTCAGGATTTGCGAGGCCCAGGGCGAAAATACTTTAAACACCTTTTAGGTATTAAATCATCAAACTATAAACATATTATTATGACATTAATAATTCTTATCACACAAAAAATTTGGTAGGTACCTCAGAAACCACGACGAAAATAAAACCAATTTTACTACTTTTTTCAAACGCGAGGCTTCAAATTTAAGCAAAATGCGCGAGGCCCAGGGCCTGGGCCCTGCTCGCCCTCCCCTAAGGACGGCCCTACGCGTTCTTGTACACAATATAAATCGCACACGTCGTGCAATAGGTCGGGGCGGAACGACGGTGATATCGATATGATATTTTAGACCGTCGTAAAAAAAAGTTTTACGCGTTCGTTTTCCAATCGAGAGCGTTCCGAAGAAAGTGCGAAACGTAATACGAACGATATCAGTTACCGAATATAATACGTAATAACGTTTACTGTTGATGTTGTTGTTATTATTATTATTCGTTACGAATTCGTCCACGGCGCGCGCGCGCGCTTCGAAGCAGCCTCGGTTGCACGTAGATAATATTATTATTATGTATGTACACGAGATTGCGGTGAGCCGCGTCGAGCGGAAATTATAGCTTTTGGTTTCGTGAAGAAAAACTCGTTCTTACGACCGCTGTTTGCATTTACGTTTTCGTGTACGATGATAACATCATTATCGTGTGTACAGATCGTACGAAGTTAATACAATAATAATTATTGTGTTAATCGAAAGAAACTGACGATTCGAACGACGAAATAACGGGTCGTCCGAGGTGTGACGGATTAGGTGCGTGTAAAAAAAATCGTTAAACCCAACGGTCGCGCGCGCGTCCGTACCGGTGAACGTAAAAAAAATCGCAAAACATAAAAGTGTATGGTAAATAATAATAAATCATCGGTTGACCGAGGTTCTGCGCGTCGAAATAATATAGTTTCGGTTTCCTGTTCCGCCTTCTCCGCGTTATTGCGCCGTTGTGTTGTCACGCGTTTTCCACGGCTGCCGGAGAGAGTATATAATATTTCTGTCGCGTTCGGCCCGACCAACCCGCTCCGACGTGCCTACACGTGTTTTCGTTGTACCGCGATTGCTGTAACGTGTTTACGTATAATATAGTACCGCGGTTACGCGATGACTAGTAAAAATCGAAAATAATAATAACGCGTGGCCTAGCGTTTTCCCTATCCGAAACAACAACAATATATTATTATAATGTATACGCTGTGTACACTAATCGCTTTCGTCGGCGACGCGTCCGTGTGTGAAATCCCGTACGAAACGTGTATAAAAACGTAAATAGCTTTTTCGCCGTGTTCGCTAGTATACGGTTCACTTAACTCCCGTTCTCGCTGATGGTCACGTATGTATAGTTAATTATAACGTTTAATAGTATATCAATCATAAACGTTTCAAAAAAAGAGAGGTCGAATATTGTTACTGAAAACCAGGCCTCGGATTCTGTAGAGTTTTTGCTAATTAACATTATTGAACACTGATCAAATATATAGAGCAGAGTAGAGTAGTGAGTTTGGTTTTTTGGTCACAAGTACTTCAAATCTGACACTTCTCACTGCATATGGTACTTAAGATTTCGAGAATTTCACAGTGCTATTTCTCCAGTTTTTGCGTTATCTTTTTATTGCGCATTAAATTTCATTTATTTTGTGTTTTTCATAAAACTCGTGATTCTATTTAAAACTGTAGAATAAATGTTTGGGATTCAAGGCTAGAAAAATGCTCACGTTTGCGTTTCATTTGTAACACATTCAATAATTCATAACTATAAACGCTTCACAAACATAAATGTTTTACCGAAGAAAAATTTGTTTTTAAACGAATCGTTTTTTTTTTTTTTGCTATTTTTCATGTTTTCCGAGCGTATTATTGTTTTACTGTTTTTTTTAGGTCATACAGCGTGGCGCATGGATTTCATTACTTTTTAAAACGCTATCAAATCCGAGTGCTGATAATAAATCATAAGTGCGCGCGGACATGTTTCGCCGCGCTCGAAACGCGTACCCGCGGAGCGACTGCGTGGAGACAAGGGCGCGCGCGCGTAAACGTCAATCGCGTACGGTCGCCTACGTACATTGTACGTACACCGGCGCCACACGCGTACAATATTGTTATAATGATAATAATAATATAATATTCGCCCGAACGACGGTCATCGTTCGACCTTGGCCCGCCGACGGCCGATGAGTGATTTAGGCGACCGCCAAAGGTCATAGGCTCGCTCCGCCTGCAGCCGCTCTACCAAAGTCCAACGGTTGTTAATCGTAATTTCGCAACGTGCGCTCTCGGCGTACGCACTTCGCGTGGCGTTAAATTTTTAGAGAAAATAATAATAATAACGATAGTAATGATAATGATTGATGAAAAAAAAAAACCCCCCCGAACGCGTTATTATCGATTCGTCTCGGCGCGCGCTGCGAATATTTGCCTACTCGTTAGATTTTTATTATTTGTTTACGCGTGCAATTGCGCCGCCGACGTTAACGGTAACAAAGAAAAACCTTTTTTTTTGCAGCACACATACCGCCACACACGCGCGCGCGCGCGCGCTCGCCGAACGTCATTGAATAGGAATCGGCGAGCGCGCGATTATACGGTGCGCGACCTTAATGCATTTTAAAACACGTAATGCGTTTCGTGAAGCCGTTAATGACCGCGAATGCTGCTGCTGCTGCTGCTGCTGTCCCGGTCGCGCGCCGACACATAATGTGGAATTTTTTCCACGTAAATTTCAACGCGGCCCGTGTTCGAACGCACGTACATAAAATATTGTGCGCGTACACTGGTTGTGATATTGTTACGGTCGTAAAATTACATTAAACCGCGCAAACACGCCGACGCTACACGATATAGGTGATAAATAATAAAAATAATATTTCACGTTACCGTCGCGCCGGTACGCCGCATTAAATCGTCTTTGTGCGTCCAGTGGCGAGCGCAGCGGGTAGGCCCGGCGGTGGGCCCGGGCCTATCCTGTTTTTGAATAATTAATGTTTTTTTTTTTTATTCCACGTCATTATTGTATTTATTAAGAAACATGGTTTTATTATTATAATGATTGCTATTCGACAACGCGAGCTGTACACACGACTACGACTGGGCATTCGGTAATGGTTCCTCTCCTGGGCCGCCAATAGTCGTGTTGAAACGAGCGAGAACAGAGAATGAGACGTTTATTGTTTTGCTGTTCGTACGGCGGTAGTATAGAAAACGCATAACGATTAACACGATTAGCGCGTACGACTGTAAAAATTGTAATAAAGTGTAATGTATTAGAGACTTGTGAAAATCAATAAATAATATAAATACAGTCGGGCCTTTGCAAGCCTTCGGTCCGACTGCAGTAGGCGTATACCGATGATAACCGCGCGCGGTAACCACCTGCAGCTCGCAGTTTTGCGTAACCCCTATAACCGTGCTTTAGTAAACACGACGTACCTTTTTTGGTGTTGCAGGTGTTTGACACGCGGAACACCGCCGCGTAATTAGTGGGCAGCGAAACGCGACACACCGAGACAATGTTGCCGAGAAACGGCGTGACGGCCACGTGGGCCATCACCATACTGGCCGCGGCCGCGATGATACGCGCCCACTGCCCGTCCAACTGCTCGTGCGACGACGACACGCTGGTGGTGCTGTGCAAAGAGGGCAACCTGGACGTGATCCCGATCACGTTGAACCCGTCCATCCAGCGGCTGATGCTCATGTACAACCGGATCAAGATCGTGGACGCGTCCGTCCAGTTCTACGGGGCGCTGCAGTACGTGGACATGTCGCACAACCACCTGGTGAACATACCCAACAAGGGGTTCGAGGCGCAGGAGAAGCTGGTCGAGCTGCACCTGAACCACAACAAGATATCGTCGATCAACAACAAGACGTTCATCGGGCTGGTGTCGCTGACCATACTGAGCCTGCGCGGCAACTACCTGGAGGACCTGCCGGACCGGCTGTTCGCGGCCCTGCCCAAGCTCGAGGAGCTGGACCTGGGCGCGAACCGCATCAGCCGCATCGACCCGGCCTCGTTCCAGGGCCTGACCCGGTTGCGCGTGCTCTACCTGGACGACAACCAGCTGCGCGCCGTGCCCACGCCCTCGTTCAAGTTCCTGGGCAACCTGGCCGAGATGCGCATCGGCCTGAACGCGTTCACCACGCTCGACGACGAGTGTTTCGCCGGCCTCGGGCGGCTGTCCGTGCTCGAGCTGACCGGCGCCGCGCTCATCAACATCAGCGCGGACGCGTTCCACGGGCTCACCGTGCTCCGGCGCCTGGTGCTCACCGACAACCGGCTGTCGGCCATACCCACCAAGCAGCTGTCCGGGCTCGCGCGGCTGGAGGAGCTGTCCGTGGGCCAGAACGACTTCGTGTCCATCGAGCCGGACGCGTTCAAGGGGCTGGCCAACCTGCGCACGGTGGACGTGTCGGGCGCGTCCCAGCTGTCGGCCATCCGGAAGGGCGTGTTCAACGACAACCTGAACCTGGAGACGATCAACTTCAGCAGCAACAAGCAGCTGGCCACCATCGAGGACGGCGCGTTCATGGGACTGCCCAACCTGCGCAACCTGATCATGCGTAACAACGCGTTCACGTCGTTCACCGAGGGCATGGTCACTTGGCAGGAGCTGCAGCAGATCGACCTGACCGAGAACCCGCTGGTGTGCGAGTGCTCGGTGCTGTGGCTCAAGGAGCTGCTCGCCCGGCGCAACACCAGCCACGTGAACTGCGCGAGCCCCGCGCCGCTCAAGGACAAACCGCTCAGCTCGCTCGGCTCCGACGACCTGTCCTGCGCCAAGTACTATACCCGGCAGCAGGCTATCGTGGGCGCCGTGTTCGGGTGCACCGTCGCGTTCATAGCGCTCATGCTACTGCTGGCCTACCGGTTCCGCAAGCGGCTTCACCACTCGCTGAAGAAAACGTTCTGGAACAAGGAGACGGTGAACCGCAAGGACCTGGAGTACCAGAAGACGTTCTCGGACGACGAGTTTATCGTGCGCAACTCCAACACGCACCACCATCACCATCACCACGTGCCACCGCCGCCGCCGCCGCAAAACGGCCAGCAGCTCCACGGGGTCCAGCAGCATCACGGACAGCACCAGCACCGCGGTGGTCATCAGCATCAGCAGCAGCAGCAGCAAAAGCCGCAGCATCACCACCTGCAACATTTCCAGCAACACCTCCAGCAGCAGCAGCAGCAACAGCAGCAACAGGGCAGTGATCATCACATGATGATGATGATGATGTCGCCCACTCCGCCACCATTGCCCCCGATGCACCACGGCACTTACGGCCATCACAGTCAACCCTCGTACCATTCTCAGCAGCAGCAGCAGCAGCAGCAGCCACGCCATCAGAACACGATGCCGCATCGCAACGACAAGCCGATACCGGTGACGGAGCTGTAGCTAGAGCTTTTCGCCTCGACGCCGGCGGGCGAGAGGCGATACCAGGCGGCCGGCTCGTCTGATGGCACCACTAGCGTCACTGGGTTCTCGTACATCTCCGGCGAAATCTGTAAATACGGCGGCCAAACCCTAAACAATCGATCTCTGCCACCGCCCGGTTACCGCGTTTACCACCCGCACTCGCTCCGTCGCTTTTGCGACACTTAAAAATTTAACACTCGTGAATTTCCTCCCCCCCCCTCCCTTAAAACCAACCTACCAAATATCTCCCCGTAACCCCATCCCGATCCGGTATCGCTTAGTCGCTACGGCGAGCCAACGCACAACGGTCACCGCCCTTTCGCCGACACGTCGGCCTAAGGGCCGATGTCCTGAACACGGTAACTTGGTTATGGTTACACGGTAACTAGGTGGCGGGGACGTGCTGCACGTACCGCAATATGCGTCCGTTTGGCGGAACACGCGAGAGCGAAAGAGTTAATAGACTGTATACCAGTAGTTGCGTCGAGTGTCACCGGTATCGACTCCGGAGGGTAACGGCCCGGACGCCGCCTCCGCCGTGTGTAAACACATCAAAGTTTAACTGTGCTTGGAGAACGTTTGACTATAATGATTTAGATCTAGTCTTAGGATATTAGTTGAAAAAAAAAAATAATTATTATTATTATTATATTCGAGCATCATTTCGTCAGTATATATACCGATCGAAAGCAAAATGTGTACTTTTAATTTTTCTTATTTTTTACTCTGTGAATATTTCGAAACGATTTTGTCTCCCCTTATTCGAGTCAGACGTTCTTCAATTTATTAATTAAATGTTCGGTTGTTGTAAATCCAAACCCGACGGTTTATTGTGTTAAAGATGACGGTCGAATTTAGAAATCGTCGTCATTAGTAGTTCTCTACTTTTTATATAAGATTATTATTATCGATATGTTATACATTAATATTTATAATTACTAACTTAAACAATATAATTACTATAATATCTTCTTTTTGTTTTTGTAATATCTTACAATATTATGTCATAATATATACTACCTATATTCAATAATACGGTTTCATATAATATACATAGATCGTTTACCTACATCGTAATAATATACTATTATGGTGTTATTTTTCTAATAAAAACAATGCGAAAAGTGTAAAGAAAAAGAGAAAACGGTGTTTATAAGAAATATGTTCGATTTCGATTATCATAATACAATATATTAGTATATAGTATAGTGTTTTTCGGGCGGAGAGAAGAAAAATAACGGACATACGGTACGTACATTATAGACATTATGACGACACGATTCAAACGGCTTTTGCGGTTCTACGAGAACGCGTCTATACCGAGTGTGTAGCCGATGTTATTGTACCATCATACGCGTGCCCATACGGAGTTGAACGAGAACGGGGAAAACGCGAATACATTCTTAAAATACATATTTTTATTTTAATTTTCTTCGCATAACCACGCGACCGCCACATTCTTGCGACACGCGATCCTCTTCTCTGTCCTCGGTCCCTTCCCGTCCCCATGTCTTTGGAACACGATAAGACGACGAGACGGCACTATCGACACCGCTGCGCCGTTATTACCTCATCGCCGTTAGTAATCGACGTACGTAATCGCACTTTCCGACACGCGAACTCGCGACCCGCCCGTCCCTTAATCGCGCCCTTTTCTTTTTTCTTCGCACCTGAAAATCGATTTTCGTTTTACACGAAACCGCGCGATTTCTCGCTTGACCACACTCGACCGGCACTCCAACTCTCCAACGCGCTTCACACCTGTCCACGCGTGTCCTTTGCTCGCGGCGACGACGACAAATCCCTTTTTTTTTTCTTTTCAGTTATACTATCCGTATTCGTCTCTCGCCGTCGAGTGTTGAACGTATATTATGCTCGCGGGCGTACGACGATCCACCCCCTCCCCCGGGACCACCAACACCGTGTGTCGATAACCGCTGCGCTCGGAGACGAGACAAAATCTGTTGATCCCGCTGCGCCACTATTATTTCACAGGATCCTCTTCATCACCGGTCGATGTACGCGGTATACGCGTTGGTCGTGATAAGAAGCGACCGCGTACTCGTAGCTTATTTACACTCGCATCGATTTTCGGTATTTCTTCCCCGCCCACGGCCGCCACCCCCCTTTCCGTACCACCGGTCCCGTGAGTATTAAAAGCGATTTCGAACGGAGGGCGCGCGCACGCATACACCGATTCGACGTGATGGGGCACAACCCGAGTTTGGAGGCGAGAGGGGTAGGACGTGAAAAAAAAAGTGAGAGAGATACAATCGACCACATTATAATGTTCCGTGTACGCGGGCTCGGCGTAATGCGCGCAGGTACGTTTATCATGTGTGTAACGATACTTTCGCGTGTTTTTCGTTCGGAACGCAAATATTATTATCTACGACGACGAACGTTTTGATCGGTCGCCTCCGGAGCGACCCTGATTCCGTCGGCTCGCTCCCCGCACATGAAATCCCCCGCGGCACCACCCCTCTCCTGCGCCGGTTCGCCCTCTTGACGACTTCGTTTCTCGACTTTCTCGTTTTCCGCACACGCGAACGATCGCCACGACCGTACAGTTGTTACCGGAAGCCCGTGGATCCTTCGCCCGGAGTCGGACCGTACAGCGTCTCCCATGTCGTCAACGGATTTCACGTGAATCACGGCGCTGTTGCAGTTATGATCATCTCGAGTCACGTAAACTTTCGTAAGAACACGAACCGATAGTGTAGGATGAAAAGTATATACATACGAGTATACGAACCGTGGCGGTACGAGACGGAGATTTTTTCTTTTTTTTTCGCACAAATCGTCCCGCGCGTCCGTATGATTTCTCGAAACGTCGAAACCGACCGGACCATCAACGAACGTTCGAGTCTCGAGATCGTTCCTCGTCGAACACGCGTTTTTCGCGTTTCCTTCATTTCCCTAATCCATCCCGAACCTCTCGACGCGGTACACGCACCGGCGAATATCAATGTTATCGCGTGCCGGTGACTCTTGCGATCGCATCGGATTTTTTTTATTTTTATGAATTTCTTTACAAGTCACAAAATTACAATGTAAACATACAGATATAAAGAATATATCTACTCCTGTTAGCGTTGGCTTAACGAGTAGTCGTACATAAATTACCTACAAGAAAAACAAAATTATAGTTGTACACAAATCTATGAACACGATTAAATACTTAAAATAAAAACACTGTACGTATTTAATGCATTAGAATAACAAACATCGTTAAGTTCAGATTTCACCAAGAAATATTTGACCGTGAAAAAAGCGTATCGCGATCGTTTCATAAATGCCAGTTCCGTATCGACGTGGTACACAATCGAAGGGTGTTTCATCCGTTTCGGACCGACGACGTAACACCGTAGAACCGCGCGCGCGATGAGAACACGATGCACAATAAGCACGGACGTACTTAACAAACAGCCAGTAGCCTCAACAAATCACAACCGGTACTATTCTATCCGTGAATAGGTTAGGCCGTAAGTCGCGTGATGTGCGGTGTGCATCCCGGGGTGAGACACAAGTCGAAACAATCGGGGGTCGCACGTACGCGTTGGAACAAGTTGTACGTCGACGTGCGGTTTCGTCCGTCGAGTTATTTAGCTTTTTAATAATTTGCGCATCTCCGGGGCTCAAATCGATCGGCTCGCGGTCTGTTTTTATTCCGCGTCGTTTCGCCCGCCGGTTGTTGGCCCTTGAACACGATGTTGTAAACCGATTTCCTCAAAGTTAAAAGTGACATTGCGCACCGTCTTATCTATATTATGCCGTGATTGCACACGGTATATAGGTCATCGCACGCGCGCGCACACGTCGACACGTACTATAATACAATATGATGCAAATGTGTACGTGCGCGCGTGTAATGTTATCAAAAACTTGAAACCGATCGCATGCCCTGATAACGTCATCATTAGTATTACTGTTATTATTATTCGGTTTTGTCCTCTCGCCCCGGTGAGAATGATCTATTATCGTGGCGCGCGATCAGATGTTACGGCCGACGTGTACGTAACGATAAGTGATAACGGTCTTGATTATTTAGGTCTATCCCGCCGGTGGTACAATAACATCGGACTGCCTACGACGGCCAACAGGTGCCGGTTGAAATTAAGTAATTCTCTCCGCCCAACTCATGATACGCGTTTGAACGTTACTACTTATATTATACTACACGATATATTATGCCGCGCATGAAGTAAATAATTATATTACATTTAATACGTTATTATAACATTACATTGTAAGTGAAAACCTTGATTTCCGTGTTTGTTTCACACTATGATATTATAACCACATTTATAAAATACGATTATTATTATTATTATTATGATTATTACAATTAAGTGTATAATATATAAATATATATATATATATATATGTGTAAGATGCATATCATTTCTATTCGATCGTGTAAGCCATAGTGGAAAGCGCATTTACGCTCAAATTGTGCGAGCCGTAATGTTGTATTATTTTGTACTTATAATAGTGTATAAAAAAAAAAGAAAGAAAGTGAAAAACAAAACAAAAAAAACTAAAAATGTATAACGTGTACTGTACAGAATGTTAATTATATTTGACGCTCATAAAATACAAAACAATATTGTTCGTTGTTATAGTCGTGTGTCACGGCATACCCTGCCCGCCGCTGCCCGGCACTCGTCCGCGTGTACATTATGTAAACGTACATCGTTTTGACGTGTGTACACAGCGGCGCTGGAGATGAGCGGGGGGGGCGGTGAAGGGGTGATACTGTAAATCGGGTACCCTTACCCCTCTCTCACGCGTGTCCGCACCCCCCGCCGCGATGTTATGCGTGCGTGTAATATCGTAAAAATATGTAGGGCGTACTCGAAATAGTTGAACGAGCTTCATAAGCAACAGTACTGTCGTCGGTTCGAAAAAACTTTTTCAATTTTTCCGTTTTTTCAAGTGCGCGCGAGTGTTAATATGGAAAAGAAATCCGAGAGCGGTAAAACAACCGCAGCGCGCGTCCGATCCAAGTCGGGCCGTTCGTCAAAAACTCTAGATCGGACCGGAAAATTCCGTGATTCGTCCGAACTTGATCGCGCCTCTGCCGTGTAATAATATTGTGCGACGAGAGCGCGTCCGCGAGTACGATCGTATATAGATATGATATATGTCATAGACATGATAGATTCAATACCGTAGAGACGTCCGGCCCGACGGTGTACAGGGTGCAGTTCGCAGTAAGTATGGTTTGTGATTATAATAATGTGTATGCCGTCATCCACGGATACGTCGTAATACTTGAGGGTTTCTTGAGAGAATCGCAAAAAAATAAACGCCATCGCCGGTCCGTCGGCTTTATTATTGTGCGTAGTGATGGGCAATGGGTAAATACCCGATGGGTAAGAAATTTATTTCGGGTAAATACCTGGGTAAATACCCATGACATAAATACCTTTCCAAAATCGGGTATTTATTTTTTTTTTATCGCACCGGCGGCCGTCACACTGCTGAAGTTGGTTTACCTATATATTTTAATATTAATCAAAGGATTGCATTTTTTATTTTTACTAAGAGAATTTTGTAAATTTTTTATGTTTTATTCTTTTATACCATGATAAATAATTAAAGCTTTAACACTACATAAGTTTTTAGCATGATTTATCTTAATATTTAATTACAAATTGCAATTAACATTTTTTTAGTTACATTATATTGGTAAATGGTTTTACAATTTATTTAACATTGAAATAAAATAGAAAAACGCAATAAAAATAAATACCCAAAATACCGGGTATTTATTTTAAATACCGGGTAAATACCCTGGTTATTTACCCTAAATTTATTTATCGGGTATTTACCCATCACTAATTGTGCGTGACTACACAACAGTACGTTACCGTACTACCTAGGTGCGTAATATGTTGTTCGATGGCGAAAAAAAGTTCATCCACGGTCTCGAATACAATACAAGTATTTGAGTAAATGTATTTAAATAATTCAGCAAGCTGTTTTTAAACCAAGAGTACCTACTTGAAAAGCATTTGGAATACCGCGCAGCCGTTATACACAGGGATGGTTACACTTATTTGTGGTTAGAATTTAAAAAAGAGATCGAGAGAGATAATTTTATAGCATCTTATTGACTACAATGAGCAAGTTGTAGTAAACTTCATTCAAATCCTCATTTCAATACTCGTCTTTGTAACTTATTTATTAATATGGCTAGGCGGTAAATGCTGAGAATTATTACCGAGCATTATGAGAATAAAGTAAATGCTTGCCGTAAAAACCGTAGCTTATTAATATCGTGTACTAGGAGGAAGAAAGTAAGTATTTGTGTTTGTATTTAAATGCGTTACATCGAAACTTAAGACCCGTTCGGACTTTGAACGCTGCACAAAGTTACGATGATTACACGTCATTAGTTCATTACATATCGGACGGGGAAGTTTAATGTCTGATTCGGAATGAACTTTTTCGGAGAACTGTCGAGAAATTAAAAAAAATACCTCCTCAAAGTACCAGCTAGACAACATTTACTTTCAGAAAAGTTCCAAGTTTTGCGATAATGAGTGAAAAAGGTCTGGTGGATCAAAGTGGTGTAATTTGCCGGTTATTTTTTACCCTTTCCGTCAGTTTTTTCCAATTATTAAGAAAATATTAAGAATTTCGTAAAATATTACTCCGTTTGGAGGAGCAAACAAATAGACACCATTTCAAATCAATAATTTCTCTTGATCGTGATTATAAAGCAATCCTTCTGATTGAAATCGTGTACACAGACATAAAAACACCGATGACAGAACCGATACATTCCTCGTTTCACTTGGAATCTAAAATATGTGATCATAACTCGAAACTTTTCGAAGTAAAATTATAAATAAAACAATAATATCAATAGAGAAATTTTAAACCCATTTTCAAATGCTTATAAGCATAAAATACGATAAATGTATTCAAATATTTACATGAATTTGACTGCAATTGTTTTGTTTTCGTTACTCTCGTATTACAGGTAAACATATTTTTATTTCTAATTAATGTTGAAAAACTGGTAAGACAATTGTGATAGTTGTATAGTACATTGAGAGAGTAGACAATTTTTACGACTGGCATACTTGGCTTACGATGGTGTTATGAACATAAGAAAAAACACATTGTGGTAAATCCAACGTGATCTTAGCTTCGTTCGTATCATGAATGTGTTGTGATGGTATGTAAAGGTGGGGGTTGGCCCGTATGAGTTATTTTAATTTAAAAGTTTTACCAGGAATGGTAAAAGGGCTATAACCCAGCCCCCAGTAATTGTAATGTTGCGCCCGTGTTTGTACCCCGTACAAACTGGATCCCGCAAGTTTTAGAAACTGCCCTGGCAGAAAATGTGTTCAGCACCGTTGCAGGCGATTTGCCCACGGTTCGTAGTGACGCCTCTATAGATACCACCGTATAGTATTTGGATCAAAAGTTCCGGTTCGCTACGTCCGCGTGACGGCGATTTACGTCTCCCGTAAACTATATAGTATAGTATACTATTATTATATTACTATTCCAATTGATCGATGACAATAAAACGGCGAAATAATCGTGAATGGTATACGAGAATGAAAACGACGGTGACAGTCGTAAATGTTATTTTTATTAGAACCGGAAACTCGGATGTTGATTAGCCTAGAAAAATGTTCCTAAAAAAAGATTTCATTTACATCTATACAAAAGTCACGATGAAACGTTAAAATATAACAAAGTAAAATGTTGTAAAAAAGTTTATGTCTTGTGTATAATATGTAAAACTATACCTAACTTTTAATTGCCTCGTGGTAATGTTCTAAGTTCAAAGAAAAATAAATACTTGTAAATACTTTTAATACTTTAAACTAAGAGAAAAAAAAACGTTAAAATAATTTAGTCAAGGTTTGAATTTCAGAACAAGTTATAATCAAAAAATAAATAAATCAAAAAAATGTGCGTACCTCAGTGTTGTGTTATTTTATTTTAATAAATATTATTATGTATAAGTATATAATGTACGTGTCTAATATGCATATTAAACCTTAAAACACAGGTAGTAAGTTTTATTTAAATATTAAAAAATAAAAGAAAATGTATAATATGCATAAAATTATAATAATTAGTAATACAATAAGGATTTGTTCGGTTTGTGTTGCCTGTGCAAGGTTTTTACGATGGCGGATTACAATGCTTCCCAAGCCCGGATAGGTCAGTCTAGTATTCGATAAAATCTCGAAGAGCCTCTGTGCGGTTGGTAGGAGGAAAAAAATCGTTACCGTCTACTAATTTATATCATGACTCTTTTGACTGTCCGCGTTGTACTGCTGAGGAGAGCTAACGATCGTTGTGTCAAGGTGACCATTAATATTAAAATATGGGCCGGTAGATGGAGATTTCCAGAAGGGCCAAGAGTACCCAATGTGGTCAGTTCTTTTTGGTAGGCAAAGTGATCCAAATCCAGTCGACGGATAGTTACAAAACTCTACCTATATGCATTTGGATTTACAAAATATGAAAATTGCTAACATAGTTAGTAATAATTGTGTACACCGTATTCAGATATTCGCAGTTGTAAGTGATCGACAGATTTTTTAACTAATAAACATATACTGTTGTAGGACACTTTGTACTATTGCAGGTAGTAAGGACATTTCCTACGGTGGACAGTTTGTACTATTGAAGGTAGGTATAGCATAAGTACATTTCATAATTATGGCGGATACTGGACAGTTTATTTATAATTCCAATGTATTTATTGTCATCACTAGCATTACGTGGTTATGGTATGATAAGCCTGTAAATAACTCATTCTGTGAAATATATTAGGTACAAAGTAAAAAAATTATTAGATAATCTAATAATCTATGACTACCATCAATAACACTTATCGCTTCATTAATGTTACTCTACCTGAACAATTTGACTTTTGAACGTTTCCAACGAATATTTGAGTTATTATAAAACCGTGTGTTCATAACCATTTTCGATCAATAATGATTTTAACTTGGTTGTTTTTAAAACGCCCGTGATGTACACTCGAATTTCACCGAATTCATGCTGGTCAGTCGGTCAAAGGAGTTGAGCAAAATCGCGATCAAATTATCAAAATAATGTCAATCTCTCAAATAAAAAACTCTCATCGTATTTTCGAGTATAAGTTTTTTTTTCTAAAGAACGCAATATAATAAATATATTAAGTTGTTTTTTTTTTATATTTTGACAAAATTTTATTTTACAGAATATTATCATCTCGTGTAACTAAACGATGTAGCGTAAATGCCGTTTTCGAGTGATTAATTTTCGTTTGTGAACGTTTGTCTGTTTTTAAGTATATTTGTTTTTTTTAACCGTGCGGTGGTTATCGCGGTATACGTCGGGCTTTACGCTCGAATCACGTTCGCCCGACAACGATTCGAACAAGCGCTCGAGGTAGGTACAGTAACAATAATGGTATACGGCGCGGTATTAATTATGTAAACAACCGCGTTGACGAAACGACGCCGAAAAAGAAAAAAATTTAGAAAACGCCGATCGGCGGCGCGACGGTTATCTGGGTCGTCTATAATACAGTCGGCGTGAATAATTATTTTGTAATTTTCTCGTGTTATATCACGAATAGGTGATAGATAAGATAAACGCGCGTATGACAAAGCGTGTCGTGACGTGTATAATATCTAGAATATAATAAACAGCTGCCAGCGAAATATTACCGGCACACTGGTTTATTATTAGTAGTACGAGTCGGTAAGTGATTACATAATACGGAAGAATCTCGGAAACTGTTCGCAGTGCGGACGCAGCTCGTTTGGACATCTTTGAGGTTGCACTCGCGTATATTACGTATCAACATAACTACTGCTAACTGTCACACACAGCCTATGACCATGCAATTACCATGTTACGAAAAATTGATAACATCGATCCCACTCGCTAGTAATTCTATTTTACTTCGTTACGCCGAACGCAATTCAACTTTACACGTGCATACTTCAAAAAACCAATTCGATGTAGCTATTTATTTTTATTCTTTTATCGTTACAAGTGGAATTTTGAACTACGTAATGTTACGCATTGTTTTCTCGTCAAGCGCGCATTTTTGTTTTGCCCGATGATTAGCACGGAAACGTTCGAAAGCCTACCAAACGCTGATTGTGTACTTGACTAATCTATTTTGCTCTCGTTCGAACGGTGTCGCTTTTGATACAATGACTTGAATAAGTGTTCATTCGTGTTAAAAATATTCTGTACGGCGAAAACAAAAAACAAATTTATGCTTACGATAACATAGTACTATATGTGCACGGATGTAGATCACGTATCTAAAAAGCCTAATCGCTGTCGACTTCTTCCCGATGAGTATGAAAATTATTCAGCTGATTGACAATATAATAGTTTACGACCAGTTACATTTCTAAGTCTTTTCGCAACAGTACTATTGTCTCATAGATCCTGGCGACATAACGAATGTACTCTATAACCGTGATGATAACGTACGTGCCCACTCGCATTGTTCCTACGATGATTCAACGATATAATTTCAAGGGAAAACGAAAAAATTCCGTCTGAAACGTGCGACGATTAATTATTATTATTATAGGAGCTATACCACCCGCAGTCGACTGTTGGTGAAATAAAAAATAAAAACATTGGAATCCACGTAAATTAAAAGTTCGGGCAGTCAATTAGTTTTCAAAAGTAATATGAAATTAATCAAAGTGGAAAAATATACTCTTTTACCTAGTCACCGATGAATAGCGTTCTGTATTAGAATTTCAAGAGCTGACGTTATTATTGATTTTACGATACGATATGAATTTCAAAACTATTTTATTTTCGTCAAAAAACATTTTTTTTTCCAAAGTTGTAAAGCTCCACGGACTCTTTTTCCCCTCTGCCGTGACCTGCACAGTCAGTAAAGTTTCGCTACAGGCACTAGACCGTTTTATATAAGAACAAGTACCTCTACACGCTGACCAAGCAATTACAAGTATAGTTTTGGGTGGGTTTTTTTTTTCGAGAAAATAAAAAACTTCTTTGGTTTAATAACATACGAGATCCATGCTGTCAAATCGGTTCGATATTTTCTACCGCGATCACTGTCTCACTGTGTATACTATGCCGTCGGTATTATATAATATTTCATGCCGGTGGTCAGGAAAGCTACGTCAAGTCAGGTGAAAAAATGAACAAAATTAAACGAATATTACTGGTGTCATGAAATCGTGTTTTTCCGTCAGGTTACGTACATTTAAACATAAGTTAAACATTAATTGATGAACCAATTATACTCGCTGAACACTATAGTACGCGCGATTCCGCGCTGAAAATTGGCAAAATAAGCACTAAAAATTATTTGGGGACGTAAGGTAAGGACAATGGTGTTTACACGAAATCAATATCACACAATCACCGATTTCTGTTCATAGCTCGGCCAGCCACCGGAAATCTTACAGCAACTAATCACGTGCGCGGAGTAATACTCGAGTCGACTATACTCGGTTCCTAAATGTGGAGAAGAAACGATTCAAGTCGTTCATTGATAAGATAATCTTAAGACGGATTCGAAGAAACCTCAAGCGTTATAATGGCTCAACCGATGATTCCGCGAGTTGTCGTGACACTATGATAGTGCTACGTGCAATTATTAATCATGACAAAATAGATAGGTATGCTATCAAGTCGTTTTTAATAGGAGAAGTCACCATACCCCCTCCCCCTTACAACATTAAAATTACGTCATCCGTTCTCCGATATTGTGGTTATATATAATATTATATTTATAAAAGACCTACATTAGATAAATAAAAATTAGAGGCAAAATGTAAGACCTATGAATTGCGGAAAACGGCTTACGTCACAGTTGTGGTTGAGGTGCGGAAGGGGTGCGCGTTCTCGGCGGCATTCGGTTTGTTGATAGCATACCCATATACATATTTTATCATAACGTAATTAATGGTATCGGAATGTGTTTTGAAGGTAGCGGCAAAAAAAAATTCTTATAGAAAAATAAAATATAATAATTTGGGAAAACAGATGCACTACCACATCCATTTTATGCTCCAACGTTGAAAAGATACGAAACTAAATTCAATAAATGTAGAACGTTGCAGTCGCGTATCGCTATGTTTTTATTACCGAATTATACTCATCGATATGCGAAATCGTTAAATTCATAGCTCTGGCTGTATTATTTTCGCGCGTATCGCTAAAATAACTTGGAAACCCCGATTTTTTTTTCTCTTTCCTGTTCCTCTTTATTTCTTTGACATTACGTGGTTCGTTCGTCTTCGTGCCAAGTATAAATAAATAAATTCCTGCACTTTTCCAACACATATTATGTTTATAGCACGGCGGTATAACGTTACGACGCGTTGATTTCGAATTAAATATTAAAACCACACACACACACACGTCTATACTTCAGGTTTCTTGTTCGTCTAATATGCATTATGTGCAAATTTGACAACGATATTTCATTAAATCGGAAATCAAATAATAACGGTTCAAGTAATACGCGACACTGTATAATTTACGTACGGCGGCAAACAGACGACCGGTAGCGGGGGACAGGAAATTCAAATTTGTTTCCACGCGTCAATAATATGGCGTTGCTTTCGACACAGCGCAATAAGGATTTATTATAAATCATCGAAGAGCCGCCGATGTGCAGTGTTGACGTTCGTATGAATGTTTGCGAAAAGTATAATATAATAAGTACTGTTCGTTTTCACGAACAAGTTGCATTCTTTCGCCGGTGGTGTGTTTTAAATGGCTAATGGCCGTTTCACCAAAGTTGTCTGTTTTTTTACTAATATTTTTTCGGTCGTGATGTCGTGCGGACGTCGGGTTCGTCTCTCGGCCATTTTTATTGTCATAGATTTTTGCATTTTTTTTTTCATTCTTTCAATACCTGAATTGTTTTTCATTTTCATGGTGTTTATTCATGGTAGTATCACATACTGTTTTTTCATAATCTATTGCATGGTTGTATTGCGTTGCTACCTTGCTAGAAGGAGCCAGCACACGATAAAAAGACATTGAAGTAGCAGATTTTGTTGTCAATGCGTGTAGTTATCGTCGGTGGACATTTGGCGGAGACATTCGTTGCGCGCGGGATCAACCCTGTTACATTTTTATTATACTTAAATTCACTATAATTACGGATCCCGGCGTAGTCGCGTGGGTGAAACCAATTTGTCTCCACAATTGTCCAGGTGAGTTATTGGCCAATAACGTTTGGTATTTAAGTTAGTAATTAAGTTAGATTATAAGTATTATCATGAAACACAGTTAATATTGTTATTTCACATATTACTGTTATTTCTGTTAAATCATTCAATTCATTGTTCTGTTAATTTTATACTGTTTATTTCTTTTAAATTACTTATTTCATTTTTTATGCCAACATTGGTATTCATATTATTTATGTAAGATTATTCAAGTTTATATTGTTCATTTCTGTTTAAGTATTTTCTTTATTGTTATGTTATGTATGAAATTATTTTCAATATTTAAATGTATTAACTGTATTAAAAATTACTCTTAAACAAAAAAACTATAAATTCCATCCATTATCTATCTGTTAAAACATTACTATGTTCATAATTATTATCATTAAACATAAAAGATTATTTTGTATTATATTTGGCAATTATTAATGTTGAATTCTGTGGTGATTCTTTTAGCATATTTTATAATTTATTTCATTTCTTTTGGTCGTGAAGGCAACACTTAACTGCAATTGTTTATTGTTTATATTTATACAATTAATGCATACTAAGCGCCATACGCGACAAGTACGGTGAAACGGTGATGATATCTGGATCTTAAAGAATTGTATCCAATTCAATAGTGAAATTATGTGGAATACGCATAGTGTACGTTATTGTTTATTTTTTTTTTTTCTTCAATCGACGCAAGTTTGGAAATGAACGGAGTAGACTTAAAATAGTTGATAACGAAATAATATTTACAGTTAATTCAATATTTTTCGTCCTCTTTGATATTTGCTATATACGTTTTATCGCCGGAGTGTGGGACTACACTTTCAAGCCGTATAACACGATATTATTTATTTTAATACGAACGACGCGTCAAATGGAGTACGTAAAAGTATACACACAATAAATAACATCTTTTTGTTCCTCCGAGTCATTTTCCCCACTGGAAAGCACCCTCGGTCCTGGTATCACTTTGAGTCGTCCATGCAGGTCTATCCACCGAAGTACTTTCTTTGGCCTCCTCCGCGTTTACCGATTTCCCCGTCCACATTCGGAACGCGCGTTCTACGGTCGTGTGTATCGATTAATCAGCCGAACGTAAGCCATGAAGAGCAGTGTATATTTTATACTAATTGCGCCACATATTATTTCATGTACGCGACGTAATCGCAATATCGTCTTTCGCTTTAAGGCTCGCTCAAACCGAAGCGGTAGCGGTGGCGGTAGCGGCAGCGGTATTTATCGCTTTTTAAATACCGCTGATCGAACCTAACCGGAGCGAAATATTTCGCCAAAAATTACTAGTCGACATTGTGACACCCATGCACGTACATGTATTTTGTTATTATTATATTTTTGTGTATTAATATTAATATTTAAAAGTACAAAACAACAAATTTCTATATTTTTTTTAAATTGTTATCATACCATGGATATTTATTATGAAAACTCAAGTTGAGACGAAGAAGATGTATTACTGTTAGCAGCTGTATTTTTACTTGCCGCTTTCACCGTTAATTTTAACACTTATTTCGTGATCCCAAATATAATCTTTTTCCTCGTATCCTTGAATTCTGGAAGTGTCATATTATACATGATGGGATATTCTTTAACAATAGCTATTAACTGTTCAACTTTATTGGTCATTTTTATTATTAAAAATAAATTTTAAACAAGAGAATCGTTCATACATTCAAACACCACGACGTTAGATTCAACTGCGAGGTGTAAACTTCAAGGTGTACGATTACGATGAATAGATATGTGTTTGATAAATATATTAATAATATGAGTTGGGAATTTACAACTGATTATCGCGGCGGTAAGCGAAAAATATAGTGTCTGCAGCAAAAAATAAAAATATCGCGCTCAATCTTGCGGTAACATTTTCGCCGCGGTATTAATTTCGCGCTAGTGAGTGCACTCGTATTAAAACGTATGGACATTAAATTTCGCTGCCGCCACCGCTACGGTTTGAGCGTAACGCCGTGTCCTACGTGAATCCGGCGAGTCCGGCGAACGCACTGCGGTGCGTGCGACGCGGCGACAACAATAAACAAACCTGTGGTAACATGTCTGCGTTTCCAATGTTATCAGCCGTCGCCGCTCGTACGAACGATCGAATTCGTTCGGACGCACCGGATGATTTGAAAAAACAAAACAGTTTGTTTTCGTCACCGCACGTTGCTGCGTTTGTACGATTAGATATTATATTATATTAGACATTATATTATATATAATAGTATTTTCGTCGTTTAAAGCATCGTCTGCCCGTAATTGAGGATACAAGTGGTAAAATTCACCGAAAACCAAACGATCGTCGTAAATAAATGCATTTTCCCTTGACCTTTTATTTTTTATATAACTTTTGTACAATAAGCATTTCAATGTAGTACTTTCTCACTCGGTAACATTTTTTTTTGTATATTTAGATTCATAGTGAATATTGTATATTTTTGTTATTTAGGTGTAAATTTACAAAAATTAAAAATGAAAACGCACTACCGTCCACTACAAAGTCACACTCGTATTTGCCATGAGTGCGACCGACGAATTCGTTCGCACCGCAACGAATCGCCGGACTCGCCGGATTCACGTAGGACACGGCGTTATACCGTTTGCCGATCAACCGTCGTCCCGACAAACCGATGAGCCAAACACACCATCTGGCCACGACGGCTTACGGCTGCGGTCACCCTGTATAGTAGTACACGCGCGAAACGTGTGCGTGTGCTTAGGTCTCGGCCGACTCGCGTAAATACCAGACGACAAGCGCGCGTATCTTATGCGCAAACGTCTCGCCGTTTACGTTAGATATACGTGTATATTACGTATATTTATTACGCATCATCATCATCATCATCGTCGTCGTCGTGTACACGATATATTTATGTTTATTGCACGCGCTCCGGCGCCGTTTGGAACGTATTACGTGCACGCAAAAATAATATGAGCCCCTGCGGGATGAGCGGCGCGCGGATGCAAAGTTCCATTTAAGTGCGTGCGGGTGGGTCGGCGGAAGGGGTGATCGCGAAACTCAAGTACAGATGTTCCTGCCTAGGATTTCGCGATTGAACTTTATACTTTGTTCCCCCCGTGCGCTAAAACAACGTTTGCATAATATTTCTGTACGAAACGCGTGTACACCGCGGTCTCGTACATAATGGGGTATAGTGTCCTCGTTGTCAATATAGGGTAAACTACTGCAGTGATATTTTTCGGTTGATTTTCATCATTACGGAACACTCGATGTAAATAATAATAACATAACGGTAAACGGAGATCTTCGAGTACGCTAATATGTTCTGGGCTACATAAAAATTCAAAGAAACATACACGGTATACACACGTTCTAGTCAAGTATACATGATTTTCAATTTAAAATTGTAAACTGTATTGGGATAAAAACTTAATCCTCCCCTGAAATGTGACATTCACTACCCCAAGTGAATGTGACCACGCATGATAAGGTACCTAACACTAACCGCTGCACAGCCGGTGGGCCAAACGAGTCGAGTGCTCTCTGAAACGTCACGTTTAGCGCCGAGGGATGTACAATATTATTAGTGCTACATTTAACCAGCCGTCCGCTGGGTCGAAGTATTTTTAAGTCCGCAACATTTTGTCAATATGTGTTTTTGCAATTTTTTCGTATATATAAAAATATACACAGTATAAAAACTAGACAAGATACTGTCTAAATCATGTCAAATTTATCGTGTTCGGCTGAAACGCGTAGTATTAATCATGTATTTTTCAAACCGTTAACGTCATCGTCAATCTGCATCTTCGCCATACCGCGGGTTATGTCGCTGTTCCGGATTCGTAGCCATTTTATCGAATCTTATTTTCGTAGGTTTTTTAGATCGTCGACTTAGTGATGATTGAGGTGCGCATTTCAATGCAAATTTTATTTATTTCCGAATGTCCTAAAAAATGCTTTCCAAGCACAAAGTTTGTTTCATTCGTAAAAGAAAATTAATAAATTAAACAATTATTTTAACTTTTTCTATTTCTAAAGTATTTTTTTTAAATTTTTTTTTAAGGAATTTTTCTTATATTTTTCATAGGTACCTAAAATTTTTTTAAAAAAATGTATACGAAAAAATTATACGAAAAGAAAATCATATTTATATTTATACTATTTATTTATTATATTTTAAAATATTGAACACCATCTGATTCAGCGGCGTGCACAGTGGGGGGGGAGAGATTAGGGTTTTACCCCTCCCCCTATTGACTTTTTTCATATGAAATGTACTAATTGGTTTTTCTATAAAAAAAACAAAGCCTAAAATATAAGATTTTTATAATATTATGTACCATGTAGTATTAAGTATGTAAAGTATCTAGGAAGCGCTATAAGCCCTTATTTCGTGAAAATTGAGATAAGAAATCAAACATAAATTATAATTATACGAATAATAAAATGGAATGATAAATTAATTCAAGTTATTAATTAAGAGCCAGAATAGTGGCATTTTGAGTGTAACGATAAAACCATTTCTTTGTTTTTATTAAATTTTACCAAGTTGAACTATAATTTCCCTGCCTAGATTTAGTTCCCACTCCACCACCAGAAAACATACACCACATAGGAAATTCCTGGGCACGCCACTACTTTGATTATCCAGCGCTATAATGAAACACAAAGTAAAAAGATAACGAATGTAAATTTTATATTAATTTTTTGGAAACAATTTTCCGGGTAAAAAGAAAATTTTATGGGGATTTATTTTATTAGTGAATTAAATCTTATATTTTAACTAATTTTTCTTTGTTTTTTAATGCATTAAAATCTGTACCGCAGTTGTGAACGTAGTCGATAATCCGAATGCGTTTGTCTTTGATGGAAGAATATCTTACGTTCTTGTGCGGGTGATTTTTTACTCTATACGTAATACGTAAAATGTACATTGTACATGCATCGCAATAACATTATGAATACGTGGTATGTGCAATTCGTACATTTTATTATTATTACTATTAACGTTTTTATTATTATTGTAACTGTTATTATCGTTTTCGGGTGTCGAATGAGTTATAAACCTGACGCGTGATACACTATAAGTCGTCTAAAGTCACATGCGTTTCGCGAATAGGATGAACGTTACTGCAGAATTGCGAGAGGATAATCGTTCGGGATTTATAACAATAGTTTTATACTCTGCCGTTCTCCATCTCTCGCTCGCTGTATCCATCTACCCGCATCTCTCTCCCCCTCTCACCGTCCCTACACCACTCATCGATCCCTCATTCTGCAGGTCCTTACCACGCGATATCATCTGGAGAACATTTAACAGTGCAAGTAAAATTACCTCGATAATTTATCGTTACAATATAAAAGGACAATAAATTTGGAAAATTTTACGTTGACGTTTTTCCATTTAGATTAGTTATCGCGTCGTCGTTCGGCAAACACTTGAATAATGTTTCGGAACACCGCGTGAACGCGTGATAACCATAGTACTATTATTACGACCACGCGATGAAACAAACGATGTCGACGAAAAAATGTACAATAATATTATCGCGATGCACTTGTTTTGTTTGTCGTTCGACGAAAACGCTTACCAGCCATTCTCAGGTCCGTGCGCGATCGCTACGTTAATATGATATGATGTTTGTAGAAAACCGGAGCTTAACTCGATCGAAAACACCGGTCGGACGGATCACGATCAGTTGATATCAAAAAAAAAAAAACATACGTCTGTGAAACCGGAGCGGTAGAGAGAAAGAAACGATTATTTTTCATAATTTATCCGGGTGTTGAGTTAAAACAGTAAAGATCGCACAAATCGTGCACCATTAATTTGACCGGATGTGTGTACATTTTTTATATTCAAACCAAGTTGACAATTTACAACGACTCGCCTTGCGGTTGGGATTTGTATGTTTTTATACTTTAAAATGTACTTACTCTGCATATTCTCCATGTGAATGATATGTTATTGTACAATGTCAGCTGAGTTTGCACGATCCGTTTATAATCTATTGTAAGTAAGCGACCGTTTTTGATTAACTAATAAGTTGAATGAGCAATAATTATAATTTAAACTATTTTTACATCATTTTTTTTTTTTTTTGCAATTTCATTAGAACTACACCACGTAACATAATTATCAATCTACTGCGCACAATATTCCGTACAAATAATAACTCTTGACAATTTTTCATATTCAATCTATGTGAATTAAGTTCACGAGACATTTTTGCTGTTTCGGTACTGGTAAAGTCATTAGGACGACGAGGAAAACTTATATAAACTATCCGGTCTAACGTACTGAAAACTCAACTGAATATGACATAAAATCAGTTCGTATTTTAATTAATATGACGTAAAAATGTTATTTGTAAATATCTTATTAAATATTACGTTGTAGAAGAATTAAAGTTCTGGAAATCGTCGAAAATCCTTACCTATGTGCTCTGCGTAAAATAGTGTTGACCGTTATCTTAAATCCTAATAAATGATTAATTATCTTTTCTTTTATAAAAAAGTAATCATCTGATAAATTATTCTCGGTACACTAGTGTGTTAGGTTTTTATACTTTTCCAACTACAATTAGTCTCAACAGTTAAAATTAAGAAACTAATTTGAATTAATAATCTGCATAAATAAATGTAGCATAAGTCATTGTTAAGATTAAACACAAAAATCAGCGTAATTTTTCTGTCAATGTTAGTTAAAAAAAAAAGTATAAGTAAATAATAAATTTTTTTTTTTATTTTAACTGAATACTATTGTTAAATTGTTCCGTCTATAAAGCCTTGACCAACGTTGTCTTTCATCCATTCTACGGAAACATTGTACGCATGATGACACGATGACCGTGCGCTGAAATCGACCAAAAGAAACAAGCCGAATATCTTGTTGTCTCGTAATAATAACAATTATTTTCTTAATACGACTAAAACTACAAGACAGCGAACATTTTCTCTCGTTGCCGGCCGTGGCACACAAAGTAGAGCTTTTTACGTGCAAGCTAGTACGTCAATTACCGATACATTATTTTTCAGTAAAAAAGCTTTTCTTTTCCTGTCCAACAGCGTTTACAATAAGCTCTCGTTGATAATATCATAACAATTGCGTTTAAATATATAAACCACTTAAAAATCGGATCCGGGTTATTCACCCGAGATCGACGTCACCACGGAGTTCACGTACCTATATTGTATAAGTTTTTTTTTTTTCGTTGTTCTCATCCCCGGTCCTTCCCTCCCGGCTCCCTGCGCCCGGTACCGGGGACTCGTTCCCGAATCATGTCTTCACCGCCGCAGCATCGAGTCGTAGCCCGTGGCGCACAATAATCGTCGTGGCACTGACCGGCGAGACCACGACGTGCGCGCCGAGTGGGCACCGTTGAAACCCCATCGAGTTCGAGGAGTACGCGCAGTCGATTCCCCGTTCTCTTTGATACGCGCTCTCCTCCGTTCCGTCCGTCCGTTGACAGCACGCGCGCGTCGGCCAAGTTGTCAAAGTCGAGTATTAAAAGTGTCACACGCCTCGTCCCGTCGCCCTTTCATGCGGGCCCTTGGTGCGGTGTTTATTTATAACTCAGTCACCACGCCGCGCCGGTGCATCCGTAATTGGCCGAACATACGTCTTATTATTATTATTACCAGTACTTTTGTATACGCGTACGGACTCGACCACTTGGACGGACCTCAAAGCCGTGTCTCGACGCTCTACAAACTGTCGTACACATCACGCGACGACGGTTGTGCACACGACCGACGGGTGTACGGCGACTTCATATCAAGACGATTTCGGGGCGTGTGCACGTGGGACGATTCGAGCGCTGCGCCTCAACGCCCTACGTGATAATATGCAGATTCGCCGTACTTAGTTTTGAATCGGTAACCGCCATGGTGTACGTGGACGCAGCGACCAGACGTCGCTGCGATCGTTAGCGTTAAACGTGATGATAACAGGTTTTCAACAGCCGTAGAACTACAGCAGACGCCGATTATAAGACTCACATTGGGACCAGCACAATTTTGTCAGCCTTATACAACCGAATGAATCGTATGTATATGTAGGCGACGGGGGGGGGGAACAATCAATATAAATAATAATTAATTATTAACTTTATTTTGTTATATTTACACTATCACATACAAGATATTATTACATATCGTCAAATAAATATAATACACACGAGTACATACATATTATTAATTAAATACATTATACGTACACGTATTGACTTGCATAGACTATAACGTCGACTGAAATTACAAATGTAGCGTCATTACGACAAATTTGAAATGTCACAAAAATTTGTTGTACACACATAGTTTGTGGCATGATTGGAAACCAGTTATAAGCCAATACAAGAGTTTATTTCCTATTTTTTTTTCTTACAAAATTTGAGTCAAATATCGGAAATGGTGAGTCTTATAACAGAATTTTTTTTTTTATGTATTTGGATACGTCCGGACAGTTCCAGGCGATTTTGAGTATAATAAGCGGCTGAACCTTATATCCGTGAGTTTTGTAAGTATCCTCTACTGTATTAATATTTGTTGTTTCTATATTGTTGAAAACCTAGTTGTTTTTGTCTAGTCCAATGCAAACGATTACGCTGTAAGGTGTACATTGGATCACGTACACACTATGCAAGTCTATCGTAAGACCCATTTCGTTGACAGGCCACAATTCGATCGAATAGTGAATAATATGCGTATTGTCATGCCGCTGATTTGTCACATGTGTTTACTTTTAATTTATAAGTTATAACCGTTGGAATAATAAATATTTTATGGGCGAAGAAAGTCAAGTGTACAATAACATCGTATATGTTATAAATTTAAAATTATATCGACGTATGATGTCGTAGCTAGGTCCCAAGCCGCGGCGAGGGAACGCGACATCAATTAACGTGTGAATAATATATAACATGCCGACCGATGAAAGGCACGTGGTGAACCGTCGATCGTAATAATTTAGAGTTTATTAAACCGTGAAATTTGTAAGATATTTGAACGAGTTATTTCCCGCCGCCACCTCCGGCATTTTAAGTGAAACATAGGTAACACCGTTTTTCGTACTTTTTAGTAATGATCGTTTAACAATTTAACAATTTAACCGTTTGCCGTTTGTTTCGGCCGTGTACACCGGGACCGGACGCGAAGAACGTCCGTCGGCCCTGACGTAGTATTACGTGCAATCCATCGCATAGTGTTATCACGTCGCGCGTACAAAGGCGATCCCGACCGACTGCAGCTGCGACCGCCGGGTGCATCTCGGCCGTCCGGTCCTCTGCACACGACGAGATGGTATCACCGCGGCGCGCCACCCGAGTCCAGACCGTCAGAAAATGCGCCCTCGCCGTGATTAGCGTGACACGGATTACCGTGACAACGGCCGCGTCAGGATCACCCGGCATCCGCGCACGGTCCCTTCGTTTGCGGCGAACACGAGGTCGCGTACAACGCATCATAATGCTATCACGGTAACACATAGGTGTACGTATCGCGTCGTGCATACGGCCGAGCCGAAACGGTCTTGTAAGCCGCCCACCACCTGGAGGAGCTCACACGCGTAACATATCGTGCAATCTCGTCGGTGGTCATTGCTCCCGGTCCGCGACTTACGTGCGATTTCGTCGTATCACTACTTCATCTCGAGTCTAATATTTCACACGACGTTCCGCTCGTGCCGACTTCCTTCTCGAGCGCAACTGCAGCTCACCACGCATCACAGCACCCGCGAAATGGTCGTCTTTTTAAGTGTTTAGAAAAAAAAAAACGTAATTTCGATCCGCAGTCATCGTATCACTCGCGCGGTTTTAAAATAAACGAAACGAAAATCGCGGTCACGCTGCACTCGTCGGCACACAATTAATCCGTGTTCTGATGCACGCAGAGCTGGGACCAATATTTCCAACTTTTCGTACTAAATGTACACTGAACTATAAACGCATGTTTGTAGCCGCGTGACGTAATCTGCGGTTCGGTAAGACGACGAGCCTACACCTTCTGAAAATCGTCTTCAATGTAGGTCCATTTCCCCAGCACCCCCACCTCAAAATTTCGGGTCCACTTAAAACAATTCGTAAACAGTAAGTTGTTCACGTAAGTAACCGCCTCTGCGATGAACAAGATACACGTTTTCACATATTTTAATGCACACTGAACATGTTGTACTGCACAAAGTGCGTCTTTTTGGGTCCCGGCGCTACGGATCGGGCAACGTTCAAACTTGTGGGTATTTCTACAGCAGTAGTACGGGTGGTCCCGGGAATGTGTAAGCGCTCGCGACATTGGACGTTCTCGGGTTCTTCGGGGATTCTGCGGAAAAGCGATATCGGCAAGGCACGTGAAAAAAAAAAAATGAACGGTTTTCGTCAAAAGCGAATGCGTACACCTTTTCGAGCCTTAGATTTATATTTTCTTGATTTCCCGACTGCGCGCATCAACAAATTGACGCGTTATCGCCGATGTTTACTTAATTTTATCATATACTCGTACTCTCCGCCGCTGCGCCACGCTACGAACGCCTTATGATAACGATTAGCCGAATAACGTTGACGTTTTATTTATTTTTCGTTTTCCCCGCCGTCGCATTTGACGACGGTGTCACTCGAAGCGGAGCCGCGTATGATGCGGAAAATATAATAATATTATCATAAACGTTTTGTCGTATCGTACATCCGCTGACGGTATACGCGGGTGACGGACAGGTTCGCGCAGACACTGACAGTAGGTATATCGTCTTGTTTACGGTTGACGCGCCGCGGCAAAAACTTGCCCGTGTGTGAAATTCGAGGAAAACCGCACGCGGATGAATCGGGGTGAATAAAACGCGTGCGTCGTGAGAGGAAATTAAACTGTTAAGAAACGTTTTCGGTACTTCATCGGTGCGATGACGTGCAGGGCGGTCGGAAAATAGTTACAGTTTTCTATACCGAGGGATATGATAATATGATACGGTCTTAACCGCATTATGTTTTCCAGACGGCTTTTATCATTTTATCGCATAAACGTATATATAGCATCTTTTGTAGCAATATACATTTTGAAAAAAAAGACAATTTTCAATATTTTCAAAAGTGAAAACGAAAAAGCTGTAACTGTCACTAAACATATTGCTGGTATGTAGGTAATCCCTTAAAAAGAATTATTGATTTACATTACAAAGAAATTAAAAACCTTTCATGAAATGTTTTAAGGTACTTACTGTTGTTTTAAGAAAATATGTATAATTTTTACGCGTTTATATTGTATGTATTGACGCGAATGTCGAAATTTCCAAAACCTGAAAAAAATTCGCTTATACATACCAGTCGTGTGATTTTTATTTTAAAAATATTTTACTTTTTTAGTTTCATTTTACAGTACTCAGACAATGAGTTCAATAAGTAAAAGTTTATTTTATGTCATGAAATAAAAAGCAAATACGATTGCATCTCCGTCTAACTTATAGAAAATGATTTAAGATTAAACGATAATACAATTTTCAAAGTCAAAACGGTATTTAAACTTAGATAAATGTTTTCCGTCTTTTGTTCATCGCCTGCAAATTGATGAAAAAAAAAGACAATTTGTTTTTTTATAACTCTTTTTTACGATGAATTTCTGCAGTTAAAAGTCTTTTCAAAATGTACCTTTATAAAAAAAAAATACGATTCATATTTATAATGTCATTTAATAAATAATTTTTAGCAAATAATTTCGAAATTTTATATTTATGATCACCCAAGTATAAAATATAATAAAGAAGATCACCGCGATCGAAGTTATCTTTTTTGGTGTGCCTCGTAGCTTGTTTATATTACAGTTGAAACCAAATCTGTCAAAACTGATATTGTCTAGTAAAAACTAGAATTTATTATTTAGAATTTTTTTTAGAATTTATTACAATAGTGAATTTATTTACTGCAAAGTGGGATTAATCGCACTGCCACAACTAAAGCCTCAACGGGATAAAGCCAAAACAAAAATCACTAACATCACTAAAATAATCACTTATAATTATTTCAAATTTACTTATATTACAAAATTTTATTTTAAAACTAGTATCAACATTGATGTCTATTGAAAACTAGTTTTGACGAATTTCGGATTTTAACTGTTACAGAAATACATACCATACGGCTCCAACCACGTCGCCACACCGATCGACATATCGGCAACTTCACTAACACGTGTGTATATTTTCGATAATATATTTTATTTGTTAAAGTTAATCAAAAACTGATGAGTGATGACTGATGACCAAATTAAAATTAAAATAAAATAAAATTCGTCAACAGTTCTAAAAAAAATTAATACAAAACGATATCTTATTAGGTTTAATGCATCACTGAGGTTGTGTACAAAATACATCGGCCATAATTCGGATTCAAAGTAATAATATTTAAAAGAAATCGCATTCAAATAATAATTCAAGCGAAAATACGCACCACCGAAGAGGGAATAAATTAACTTTTAAAAGATTATAAGAGAGTTTTCTTTCGGAAATATTTTGTCAAAGAATATAGTACCGACTGTGTACGTATTCGTTTCGGAACTGCGTATTGCCCTAAACGTATAACCATCATCGTCAAGATATTATTATATATTATTATTGGTATTATATCATCGATATCAGGCACCAGTGAAGGAATTCGGCGGAGCCCAAACGTCAAACCATTTCTTGGTTCATAGAACTTGGCTTGTTCTTTATATTTTTCTCGCATATTATTTCCCGTGCACGTTATATTACTTTTGTATACTTCCGTCTCCCGACCACACTACGGGCAGGCGCAAGAGCAGTCGAAACCTTACCCACATTATAATAATGCATAATATATTGTATCCGAATGACGATTAAAGGGGCTACCGGCGGCGGTTCGGTACACTCGATCAACGCGACAAATTCTATCCTAGCCGCAGGACCGATTGTTTTCGAACATTTTTTTTTCGATTTATCTAATGAGACATTTCTAGCCAAGTCGGCTATTTACATCTTATGATAATATTTAAATTTTTTTTTTGGTTTTTGTACGTGATTACAAATAAAATGAATAATTAATAGTTATGAAAATGTACATTTATGGTTCGTATGGTTCACAATATTTCGCAATCAATTTAATATACGTATTTTCTATAGGAATCTACACCAACAAAGATTTGATAATATTTATAGTTAGCTTTATAATATAATGTGGTAAGACACTACGGTATAGGTATGAGTGTCGCTTAATTTAAGAGGTCATGAGGACGGCCCCTTTTTTAATCGACGTTGTGGCTGGCGTACATGTAGATTATAATGGAGTGAGCCTGTTGAGTTGAGGATCAAAGCATGGAAATTGTTGGCTAAAGTTTTAACGTAGTCTTGGATTTCTTGAATTTGGAAGTGCTTGTGTAGATTTGCGTTTCCTACGAGGGTATTTGAATCCTTAAAATGTGCGAGTATACACACTTTCTCCACACTGGACAGACTTAAGTGAGTATTGGTCGTAGGATTTTTTTACGAATTAAAAGAGGACATTTTTTGTGTACTGCAGATTTTTTGTTTAAAATAGGATCATATCGTTGAAAGGCGTTGGTATGCTAGTTGGATTTTTTCCGATATATGTGGCCGCTTTCGAAAATAAATAATTTATAACGTATGATGTAGGGACGGGGAGTATATATATACTATATATATATACTATTTTTCCGGCGCCCTTCGTCCGTTTACATTAATGCAGTGATCTTGATTAGGCTGGCGTTCGACATGCATGAATGATTGATTTACACATATACCGATATAAAAACTTACTTTAAATGCATTCCGCCGATTTCCATCAGAAAATTGTTCGTAAACGAGCGTCAAAGCGTCGGCCAAACAGTGCATTGCAAATTCGACGAATTGATTTTGAGGGGGCGGGGAGGGATGTAAGTATCAAATTTTAAAGATAGTGTCAAATAAACGGTATAGGAGTTATAATGTTCGTGGTTTTTTTATTTTCTACGCATCACAAGCGAAGGAAACGCGTACAGCATTCCCCGGGTGTCGGAAGTGATTATTTTGTACGAGATTCGATTTCGTTTTATTTCAACGTCGATGAAATCAAACCGAGCCGTTTACTGCTACTGCTGCTATTGTCAATTCGTCAAAAACAACAAAGGAACGGTGGCGACCACGATATGGTGAACCGTGTACGCGGTAATAGGTATTTTATTCCATTATTGTATTTCTCGCCCGCGGTGCCCGTGTACCGGCCCGCGCATCTTTTGTGCACCGTCGTAACGTCGCGTTATTATTTCGAAAACGCTGTACACGTCCTGCGCGCGATGTTCACCGAAGGGGCACCGACGAGAAACGTGATCCGAGCGCTTCGCCGGAAACACCGTAGCTCGCCGCAGGATCGTTTAAGAGCACGCCACGCGTTGTCTCCGTCTTGTCGCAAACTCGTATGCGACGCACAATGTGGCGAATCCGCGTTCACTCGAACCGATTTCGTGTTGATGGCTTTAACATCGGAGTGGAGCAGCAGCCACCCTTTGGACTCGAACGGAAGAACGTACCGTGTTGTATGTGTTTTCCGGCGGGGGATTTTTCATTTCTATATTTTTTAATAGTTTTCAAGCGAGCAATTTGCTTCTGTAAATACTGTAGTTTTTTATTTAATCGTAGCTCGCTTAAAAATAATTATACACATATCATGTTCATCCCTTTAGGTTCGATATAACAGGTCAGCTTACTTAAACGTTTAAGCTAACAACACAAAATCAGTTTGACCGCATACGTACGTTAATTTGCCCCCCCCCCCCCGATTTCGATACCCTAAGTATTCACATGATTTACAAATTCTGAATTTGCGTTAACAATTATTTACAATTTATTTGAAAATAATTGGACCAAGTCGGGGAGTCAACTTCACGTAGGTACGAAAAATATGTTGTTCGTTTGTGAGACGGAGACAATATAAACGCTGGCGTCCCTTCTTATGCGAATCACGGGGCAAAAAAAAAAAGAATTGTTAGAATAACAATGATAAATGATGATAATCTGTATAGGGCTCAAGGGATCAATATTTTAAAGGAACATGTTTTATCGTATAAAAAAGGATGTACATTATTACAATTATTTAAATCGTTCATCTGTTTCACCTAGACTTTTGGTAATTTGCCACGATGCCACCGATGTTCGTGACATGGTTGAAAAAAAAACTGATCGCCTTGTTCACAACGTTATTCTATTAATCAAATGCGCTCTACTCACTTAAATGTAAAAACATAATTTAAAATATTATTAGTTATAACTTATAAGCTATGACTGTTAAGAGTTACGGTAACAGCGTTAACAATTTAATAACAGTTTCTGGAAGAGCATATTTATTTGATCGCAAACGATTAACGATATGCTAACGATAATAACCAAATTATATTTTTTGATTAAAAAGTACGACTTTCTTTAGTGCGTGTGGAACTTAAGTATTTTTAAGACGTTAGTTACGATTTTGAACTGCCTATTTCCTCGTTTACTTTGCATAATGAGATCGAGTTCGCAATATTTCGATACTCTACATGGTTTTGTCGATATTTGTTTATCAGTGGGTATTGGTATACATTATGCAAACACAGTACAATGGTTAGATTTTACAATGTGCAAAGTGTAAGGACCATTAGCCCGGGGCGAAAAATATAATACGGACAGGAGAGCCTGTACATCCACGGGGACGGATAAGCGATAACGCTCATTGGGCTTAATCTACCCGGAGGAGCCGAGTAGTACAATGAAACATGTGGACCCTTGGTGATACGAAAACCTCTTTTGAATGGAAATATTATATTTGGTCCTGTCACAACGAATTGTACGACGTGCTGGATAAACGGAGAGCCTGCGTCTCAAAAGTAAGTAAATATTTGGACTCATATATTCTTCCGTATTAAACAGTTTTCACAATATATTTTTTCAACTGGAAAATAATAAGTATCGAAAAGAGGGCTGTGGTATTTTATTAACGGTGAAATAATTTTTTCGAAGTGTATATTTTAGATTAGAAGTTGTAAATAATTTTAAACACATTTGATTCTAAATTACAAACGAACACAACCAATGCAAGTATTATTGTTTATTTGATATACTTTCGTATAAATTACACGAGTCAAAAAAAAAAGTCAACTTAACGCAATAAATTACAACCAATTATCAATTAAATTTAATACCAAGAGGTTACTACCAGTTGGTGGGTCCTTCAAAGGATAATATACGTGCAATTGCAGCTACGTGTAAGCTACAGAACAGTGCGAGTTATAAATCATTTATTTTACAAAAGTCAAATCAGTAAACATGCCGCGATAACTAATGACAGCGTTTGTGTTAGGTGTATGTACACAAAATTAATAAATATCTATATAAGCTATATAGAAGGCCATAAATCGAATAAGACTATCGTATTAGAACTCTGATCAATTAATTACTGGATTGAACTTATTGAATCGCTTAATACATCAAAATCACGAGAACTGTTCTAAACATGATGTACGCGATATGCAGTTATGTCATCAATATTTAGCTATTTCTAACGATACAGCTATACGAGTAAAATATGTTCTGTTCGTATGAAAAGTTTTTTTTGAACATAGATATGTTTTCGGGCTGGTTACAACTATTTTTTCCGATGAATGTCACGTAACCGACTAAGCGTAACATTATTATCGCTATAGAAAAGCAAATCAATTGTAATGGACTTGTTCTAATTATTTCTGAATGAACCCATAGACACATTATCTATAATTCCTCAATTTTCGTTACAGAGGATAATTAATATCGAATATCATGCTACTTTCTTAACTTAGCTTATTTCTTTTAAGTACATCCGTGGCATCTATGGACTCGAAAAAATGCACTCGGTTGACTATAATGATACCGAAACTTAACAATTTCTTATGCATATATTATACCACGGGTTAGAGAATATAACGTTCGTACATTCTTGTGCAAAAGTCGATTTTTTTTTAAACATTTAATTTATCTATGCAGCTATGTCCATTCTATATTCCTTTGCATATATGTATTATAATATAAGTAATATGAATATTGAACAAGTTAAGAAGAAACGAAAGGTCGTCCGATCTATTCATGATGCCGGTTTTTATTAATTAACGTCGTTATTACTTAAGTTATAGTACTGCAACATTGTCAGCAGCGTTGTATTATACTATAAGGAAAATAAGAAGAAAATGTTCGCACCCGTTATGTTTTTATATACGAACTCCGGTCTCCGTTGCTAATATTTTGGCATTGAATAGTAAATGTAATTATATACAGGAGGAGAATATATTTATTATAATATTTCGTTGCACTCCGGCCGGGTATGCACTTAATTATATTTTCAAAATTTAATGACTACGTCATCATTTCATTATTTATAGATAATTATGTAATCTCATTATAGTACACTATCATAGTGTTGGTGCATACACAAAATTTTATGACAAATAAATTATTTTTGAGTGCTGTTATAACTTTTCCCGAGTAATAATATTATTATTTACGAAAGTCGTTGCCGTGCACGCGCACTTACGGCATATCCGGCAGCAGTAGCAAAATCGCAATTTTACGTCAATAACAAAGGATTTAAAGTAAAAATGAATACCGCGGAAAGTTATGTGTTTTCATTCCATCCGTTTTTTTACTCCCACCATTAAAAAAAACTACAAGACACGATGTCATAACGTCGTGATTCTTTAATAGAAGTAAGAAAAATAAAATTGTGTTCAATTAAATATTAAACACAATTTTAAAAACCGTCCCGCTCACGTCGATCTTATTTCTGTTGTGTGTACGTCGTTTAATAACCTTTCTCGTTACCCAGTACCTACGTACTTTCTATACGTATTGTCTCACGAGAGCGACATTTCAGTTTACCGCGAAAACACAAAAGTTTTTTGATGAAACGCGACCGCGGAAAATCGTGTTTTTTCGTACCGTTTGCAGATCATTAGATGTAATAAAACTTAAAAAGATTTCGTTGCACCACGATGATAAGAAGTCAAAAGACTTTTGTTGTTTTATTTTATAATGATTATTATAATTATTGTTATTATTCCCGGCGTAACAAAAATAATAATCGCCACCGTGCACACGATCGATCGCTGTGCTGCAGCAGTTATAATGGTAGCAGTCCCGTCGATTGCACGCGGGTACCGTTTAAAGAATATTATGTAAATTTAATTGTTTTGCCGAGAATATCATTAATTATTATGTATTGTTCGTTTTTTTTTCTCGCCGCGAGACTTGACTTTTACCCGCGAAAACAATTGTTTTTATTTTTAATAATAGTATTAATAAATCATTATTGCGGACAAGACGCGTACACAGCCAACGACGGATGCGAAACATTTTAGACAGATAATAACGGCGTGGTACACGTTCCATGCACGCGCACAGTTCATGAGTGAAAAACTCGTTCGGTGCAAAAGTTTCACAGAAAATATCCATTCATCACCGCAAGCCGACCAATTACCAATGCTATATAAAACGTCCGTACAAACATATTACTATACGTATCAAGTTAAACTTTCGCGTTATTACGTTAATAAAATCGGTTTACGCGCGTGAATATTTAATCGGACCGTATTTTTATTCGTTATACATAATATCATGGTCATTATAATATCCCTTTCTCACGCTCTCTCTCTTTCCCTTTCTGTCTCTCTCTCTCTCACTGTGACTGTTTCTCGCGGACTACGCAGACCAACAAACATTCCTCACAATAATTAAAGTGCCGAAAGTCTAACATTAGTACAATAAAACGCTGTCGAAACATCACCCTTAGGACCATCACGGCAGTCTACCGGTTAGACAAGAGACGACGCAACTCATCGAAATACATATGCTTGCTCGCAACCAAGAGACGAGGCTAAATTGTCGTGTCAATCCAATGCATAACCAACTATTGGGCAACTCCAAGGAAGTTAGACGTCTTAAGCGTCTGAAGTCATATTGACGCCATAGCGCGACTTCATCAACGTGTAAAGTACCTATATGTTATTGATATTTAGTGCGTAAAATATATACATCTATCAAACAAATCTACAAAGACCTTAGGGTGGTTTAAATAATAAGCTCAGGGGGAATTTAAATAAAAACTACATTAATATAGGTTTACGTGAGTGAATATTTTATTGGGCCGTTTTTTGAATCGTTAGACCATTGTCATTACAATACTCCCCCTCCCCTCTCTCTCTCACTCCATCTCTCTCTCTCTCTCTCTCACCCTCTCTCACTCTTTCACTCTCTCACTCACTGTGCACGTTTTTCGTGGACCACGTAGACCGACAAACAACCCTCGAAATAATTATAGTACTAGCGTACGGCAAACATCAAAATGTTGTATCGAAATAATATTCTGACAATAGAATTGTTATTGCAGAAATAACGTAAACACAAAACGCACCGGCTTCTCTATACAACTAACAGATCTAAGCCTGATATCATGCAAACATGTATAATATAATATATTATACCGCGTATAACTCACAAAGCAATTCTGCGTAGTAATATGCCTAATGGGGATTCTCGAGTGCTCGGCGGTGGCAATGATCTCAAAAGTCCCAAACACTATAATTGACGCGCCTTCGGCGCTCTGCTGGAATAGATTTTCACACGGACACAAACGTGTTTTGCGACAATGATGATGATAATGATGATGACGATGGTGGTTATAATTACTATTTTACGCTTTTGAGTTTCAATCCTTTGAAATAGCGCGCTCCTAATCAATCGCATTATGTGCAAAGTCCACGGGTTTCTTACACGCGCGTGTTAATATTATAATGTTATGCGGGGTGATTTTCAAAACACTCAGGCACGCGCACCACGCCTTTAATCTTTAAAATAAAGCATTTTTCATTTCGAGTCTCGCAACCCCTGCAAAATGGGATTTTGAGAAAAACAGTTTTTTTTTTTTTTAATTTCAGGTTTTTTTCAAACAACTTTATTATTATGTTTTTACTTGTTTTCAATTTCAACAAAAATGTTTGATATCACGTTTTGTTACCGGATGTGTTTTCTGAAACAACGTAGATTTATTCAAAAAGAATATCCAATCCGCAATAGTCGCTCATATGGTTATAAGCGGGTTAAGAGTATTTCAAATTGTGGTGAATGATTCACCCACCGTCCGCTCAGTTCATAATGAGCGCAAACATTTCAGAAAAAATAATTTGCTTCAAAACACTGAAAACACACGTGCGGCCATCGTGTAAATAAATACCTAAGTAATAAATCATTTAAAAAATAGTGAAACTGTAATTTTTTTTTTCAATTTAGAAATCATAATGATCACACAATTAGTAGGAATACCAGAAATGACAGTTGAAATACATGGTGGCTTATAATTTACACTTACGAATGAAGCATACACGAAAAACCACCCTGTACAATAGCCCGGTGGCGAGAGTTTCCATGTATCCCGTATACATCCCGTATCCGAACAAGAGCCCGGGTTATTTTGTACGGTAATAATTATAAATCATAATTACTACACTCGTTTATTGGCTTAGGCGGTGGAAAAGTTTTCGTCGAAATCCACGTCTCGTTAAAGTTTTCATCATTCTTAACACGCGAAAATATTAATAAAATTCACGTCCGGGACTTTATTCTCGGGGCACGCCTACTATATAGCTGCCCCGCATTACGTCAAGACGGAAATCGCCTCGGAGCATTGGTTCCCAAACATGTGTTGCCATCGGGGCGCACCGTTGTCAGCCACTTTTAGTTGCGGCGCGCACTTTCGATTAATGCCCGGTATTTGACAATGGCGAATACTTTTAGGACCGGTAGAAACGAACGTCGAAGACCAAGCGAACCGTATAGCGCCGATATCTATACTATTGTTGTCATTATCACCCATTTATTCCGATAAATAATGCCGTACTACATATATTCTTGTGTCTGAACCCAAGTATCTTTGCTTCTACGCCCAAATGCTCAAGATTCTGTTACAAGAAACCGTTACGTTCAAGCGTCAACCCGGCGGCACACACCGTCACAAAATCGTATTTTGTGATTGAAGATCTAACAGTTTCGTTTACTTATACCGAACAATCAGTACTAAAGTTCAAATTTTGTTCTAGCACACACGTTTTCACAGAACTCAAATAGGAAACATCGCTTTAGAAGCGTGTTTCCGGTTAAAATTTATTTTAATGGATTTGAAGAAAAAACAAAAAAAATAACGTCAGCGAGACGACTTTTTCGATAACCCATGATACAGCTAAGAGTTTATTCTATTTATTGCGTATCGTGTATTTGTAGCCTCATAAGCGAATTGTTGTTACAAGTCGTCGTAGAAAATTGTGTTCGCCATGTAAGGTGACCAAAGTCCCAAGTCCTTCTTGTGCTCCAAACAGATCAAAAGCAGTCATCGACCCGTACAAAATATATTCACTTTAACATTATATCATCTTCAACTGCGGTAACTGCACGGTTGAAACAATGTTTTCAGTAAAATATTAATCGATGCATAAACTTCAATATTGGCGAAGCAGCCGTGCGCCGTTATGCGTGAGACGCTGTAAAAAAATATTACCCTGCGAACCCTGGCGAATAGGTTTTTTTCTCTTTTTATCGTTCAGTATGGACTATTTCCTCTCCCTCGGGCTCTATATCCGCCCCTGACCCGCGCAGGGTTTTAATTTGCCATGAACTAGTCATAAATAAAATATATTCGACGGTCGCCCGTCGCCGTCTTGTGCAGTACACACGCGTATACGCGACGGCACCATTATTGCCAGTATCAATCGGCTCGAGCTATAATATACGGACAACATAATACCCAAAGTTATATGATTAGAGTGTGCGAGTCGAAAAACTTCTATTTTTTAAACGACCCCTAATAAAAAGCAATGTTTACGAGATCACGGTTTTCGGCTACCGCCCAGACCGTCGGGCTAGACGCATATAAAGTTCTTGTTTTACCGCCGGCCGCGTATCGTTGCGTTGCGGTTTAAAAAAGCTGTCCGATCAGTGATTTTCTTATACATAATATATAATATTATATACATACTGGACACTACTACAGTCGTCTCATCACAAAGGGATCGGAGGGTGTAGTGGGGTGAATATCCCACCTTGACCTTACAATATTAAGTCTTATTAAATATATGTTTGAATTTTATATTTTTGTTAAACCACCACAATATTCTATTCAAAAAAGTCACATCAAAGGCTCACAAAAGTATTAGAAATTAGAACAGTCTGACGATTCATAAGCATTACATTTAAAAGTAAAAATCGGTTTAAGTACTCTAGCATTGATGTCAGTTTGTAAGCTTCGAGGCTGCATCCGAGTTCCGTCCCGAGAACCTTTTTTTATACCAATTCCGTCCCGGTTAAAAAAAAGATTCATACCAATTCCGTCCCGGTTGACTGTACATAGTATCCATATTTAATAGGTATATTAAATGACACGTAAACGCACAAATAACGACTGAAAATTTTATTTAGTTTCGTTAACTAAAATCTTATTTTATATTATCTTTATTTCTATGTGATATGATATTGTTAAATTCAATTATTTAGTGCGATAACTGAAAATAATATTATCTTTATTTCTATATAATAGGATATTGTTAAATTCGATTATTTGGTGCAATAACTGAAATAAATATCATCTTTATTTCTAAAAGACTTGATACAAGACAGAATTAGTATATTATCCATTAAGAAAAACCTGGGACGGAATTAGTATGTCCATTAAAAAAAGCTGGGACGGAACTAGTATACCTTTAATTTCAATTTTTATATATGGGACGGAACTCGGATACAGCCAGCTTCGACACAAAAGAAAAACAGTGATAATAAAAAGTATTGGTAGTTGCTACCTTATTGAACAAGACTAAATTTGGTATTGGATAGATTTTAATTTACCCCCCCCCCCCCTTGACTTGATTCATTTGTGGATTCATTCACTGCTTCTCGTCCTCAATCGTCGTACACCTCGAATGATGGAACAGTGAGAAGTGTGAGACATTCTTATTTTTCGAATAGCACTTTCTCGTGGATAGGTATATGACTATCGCATTACGAGGTACAAATCGAGGTTGTGTCGGAAACAACAAAAAAAGGCCGTTGTCTCGGTCGTTTTTGACGACGATTACTGGAAAATTACTATTTGCCGCACTTGTCAAAACAATAACCTGTAAACGACGCGCTCCGATGCATTTGATCACTGTTATCATTATTTTCGTATAGTTCATACTTAAATCCTTGCGTGCAACGTGACGTCGATGCTCACGTATCTGAGCGATAATCCACATACATGCTCCACCGTGCAGTACGTTTTCTACTCCTTCCGAAAAAGGTGTACACATTGTTGGGTAAAACGAATAGTGCCGTTTTAATCTCGTCCCGTCCGGAATCTAAAATACGCAAACTAAATTAATCCGATCCGGGGGTGAATAGAATAATAATAACCGTCGGAGTATTCGTTTTCCTTTTCGTTCCACGGCCGCGTACAATCGATTGTTATTTGTTTCGATCGCACACGCGTGAGGGTTGTAGATCCGTACACCGCGGTCCGCACTTGAGACGCGCAGTGGCATATTTAAGGTTTTTCCGCCTATAAGCACTTTCCAATTCGCCCCCCCCCCCTCCCCCCTTCCATTCTTCCTAAAATTATTATAAACATATTTAAATATACAATTTATTATATTATGAATTATAATATTATATTTAAAAATATACGTTATTAACGAACATTAAATTACAAACATTAAAACTTTTTGTTTTGTTATCTTATGTGCTCGTACTGTGTTGCGTATGTGTATAATATAGTAGGTACATTTAGATAGTCCTTAGATGTTTAATTTTGAGAGAACAAAAAATTAGTTAAGTTTGATTTCATCAAATGAAAAATACTTATTGTAATTTTGTAAAAAAATATCGTTAAAATTTGCCGTCCTCCAAATGTTGCCGCTCTAGACCCGGGCCTATAGGGCCTGTGCCTAAATACGCCCCTGGAGACGCGTTGACGATTCGTCGTACAAACACGCGTGTCGGTACACCGGCGGCGTGGCTCTTTGTAGAGATAATACGTATTCTGATCGAGTCGGACTGCCCCGATTGCGCTTTTTTAAAAACGATCTCCACGTATTATGTAATAGAGCGACGATATTTTTATTTTTATTTTTTCCCCGCGTTTCCGGTCTCTCGTAATCATTTAAAACTCAAAATGGTTCGATAAACGGTGGCCGCGAGTACTTAGTTTTCAAAATAATGGTCGGAAAAAAATCCCCGTCATTCTCGAGTGTGTTGGTATCCCGTTTTATATTTTTCTCTCTTTGTAGCACGTATACATGTTTCCTCCGTATATATATATATATATTATACACATATCGATAGCCGGCGAACGTACATACATGTATAACGTACACGCGTATTGCCACCATTATTATATGGAACGGGAAACCGATTACCGCGGTATGCACGTAGTATACCTATGTACAAGTACTTGTAGTTAAAAGCCATTTCTCAAAACACTGTTTTTCGCGCGCAGCATTCCTTTTAAAAACAGTCGTTACCGTGCAACAAAAAGCGCGGCTGCCCCCGATAAATTTCACCGTTTATTACTATTATATTACATACGCGGCATTGTATACATTTCGTACGGAGGCGTGCGCGATCGGAAACCATTGCGGCCGGACCTGAGCATTCATAAACGTAAGAACCGATTAAAATAGAACGCGTTCAACTCGTAGAGATTCGATATGGTATTTCTAATCGAATTTTTCACGGCGAACAGGCTGCAACGACTCCGGCTGCACTGCGCGCGTAAGTATTAATCAAGCCGTGCGTTTTACGGTTTTATTTATATTGCGCGCGTACGACGTCGAGAAAGACGAATCAAAAGAACAACTGTAAGTGCATACATCTAAAACGGTAACAAGAACTAAAGTTTATTAAACCGTTAAATTATCTGCTTTTCATAGTAAGCGTGGAGTCTAGAACACGTTATAATATTCCCGAAAAATCTCATAGAACTTTATACTACAGAATAATGCGTGGTACAACCAATACGTTCCTCGCTTCCCACTGCAGAGTCTTATATGGTGGTAGAATACCAAAGTCGACCCACGCCTTGCTCCGATCAAAATCTAAAATGATATTAATGTATTAACGTTCGGTTTCGGATCGTTTTCGGTAAATTACCGCGCAACCGACGATTATACAGATAGTTTCTCCGGACTAACGAGGAAATTATTCACCCGCCGAATCGGACCAGCACATTAAACTTTCGCCCCGTTCGCAGCGCAATTAAAGTAGTCTGCTAAAAAGAAATACCGTGTATAAAACAACAACTGTTCGACCGTTATGCAGACATCGGAACTTTTCTCCCGCCGCGTGCAGCGCTATACCCATATACAGTCGGAATTGCCCCCATTAGTTCATTTTGGTTTGTTATAATATGTATTCCAGACTCTTTGGACTGGTGATTCCGGTACGTATATAATATTTCAAAGATAATCTCGGTCGTTCTGTTGGGCGAAAAAACACGAGAAAACCTAACCCGTCCAACCGAAAAGCAGCTGCCCATGTTTATATTATAACAATTTAACCGTTTCGGAATATTTAATGCGCCACGGACTATGCTGTCGTGCGCACGAAATCCGATGCATAGTATATCTTGGAGGAAAACAATGGTCGGCGCGACCGGCGTTATCGTTAAAAAAACGTAACGCTCGTCTGGGACACAAACGCACCAACATTATAGCCGCGCACGTGTGTTATAATATACTATATTCACATGGGCCAGGATGCGAAAACTCCCCTAAGAATAATGATCTTGAATTCCCGTAAATGTCCTATAAAATGTATAAGAATTGCTTTAACTGGTAAATGCTGTAATTTATAATAAAATATGTATTAACGTATGATTAAGATGCTTCTAGTGCGTGAAACCCGTAGTATATATTTTTATGTACTCAGTGGCGTATTTTCGAGGTGGGGGAGGATTTCCTGGTCACGACCACCTTCCGGGGGAAAAAATAAAAAATTTGATTTCAACGGCCAAATAGAAATGTTTTATATAATAATATCAAATTTATATTTATTAAATTCCGGTACAAAAATATTAAGAAATTGGATTCAAAAGTCATAAATGATAAATGACTTAGGCTAATTAGGTTCAGAGAAATATTGAAAATTCATCAATTAAAAAAAAACAATGAAAAAAGTTGCGAAAGGAGGTGGATAGAGCGCTTACAAGCGATAAACGATTTTAGAGAGTTTAATTAGTTAGTCGTTGAAGAATTGTATAACATTTTTTGTTTTAAGCAAAAACATTTTACTCGTAATTCGTCATTAATATTTATAAATAAATTATAACAATAGCAAAACACAAATGTTCTTTTTTGAATTTGAATAATATAATTCATAACTCATAGGTATTAATTATAATATTAAGTAAGCTTACTTACTGATATAAAAATGTGAACACTCCTCGGAAAAAATAAAAATTCCGAGTACTTTTTGAACACACCTCGTATGGCACTTGATGTACCTCTATAATAGTACATTTCTTTTTGATCTATATAAAGCTAAAAACATTCCTCATAAAAATCCAAAAGTTTTTTTTTCTTCTAATTCTTTATGTTTATAAATAAAAATGAATATATAAATACTATAAATGTCGAAAAAAAAAACGTGAAATTAATAAGCAGGGTCGGTGGAAATAATCACCGTTGCCAGGAGCACATTTTCCACTCAAAGGACCGCGTTTTCACGAGTTAAAAAAAAAATAAGTAAATAAAAATGCATCAAAACCGTACAACAGTAACCTTAGCTATGCGTATAATAATATTATGCGAAGCGTTTGTAGAGGTACAGTATTCGTCAACGTCTCGCGGAGGGAAAACGCAAACCGCCACATCGTGAACACGGCCATATTAAACTCGTAAGTATGTATACGTTACCGGAAATGTCGACATTTTGGAAATGATGACAATTCCTAGGAAATTATGGCAACTCCTAATACGGTACGGAAATGCTGCCGTTGGCTAGTACCTACACTGTTATAATTTCTTAAAGATAGCCGGCAATGATACGCATTACACACTAAAATTACATTTTAATAAAAAAATCAGTAAGTTGTTTAAATGCATAATAAAAAAAAAAAAAACATTATTGTTACGTGCCACGCAATTCGATCGTACAGTTGGATTAATCAATCGTCAATCAGTCCGGCGATGTGATGATGTAGATGTTAGTAAATAAATCAACACTAGACTAGCTTCAATATAATATTTGTTTAATTTATTACTGCATAAAGGTTACTAGTGTTTTAGTAATGATTCTAAGTCTTTTAGATTTTAATTTAAACTGGTTCAAAATGTTCTAAGTCCTATGCTTTTATTTATCGTACACACTGGCGTGAAGATGCTCAGTGTTACTTCTTCTAAACTCGTCTGATTTTGATCCTGTTTCGTGTCTCTTATATACCACTGTTATCTTACTACTTTTGTTATCTTATTATTACTCTAAGAACTATGCAAAAACTCTTATATCATTGTCGCGTAGGCATTAATGAAAAGGCCCAAGATCAATTCGTAATATCGCGTAAGATGTCAAGATGAACTCTCAGGTATAGGTCATCATATTAGTGTGTGTATGTGTGTGAGTAATAATTATGTGGAAGTGCGTGTTAGAGACATTATATAACATGTTACATGTAGTCCCTTATCATATTGTGTATAAATCGATTATTACGGTGCGAAACCGCTGCAAGGCTGTGGGACGCAACATTATATATTATAAATAATCATTTTTTTTTTACATTTCATCCTTAAATCTAAGACGACAAAATTCAGTTAGGAATATTATTGAAACAAATTAAAGCATTTCTACGTCTGAACGGGCGGGGGATGATTACGCCGAAAAAAAATCTCTTTATACATGTATACTACGTATAGGTACACGACGTGTATCACTCATGTGCGTGCGTGTTACAGTGAATTCTTGGGAGAGGACACGGACACGTCGTCGGTCGAGGGGTTAGGCTCCGAAAACAAACGCTGCAGCCTCCTGCAGGTGCGCGCGTCATCGTGTAAACGTCACGCAGGTGCAACGCAGTACACACGTAACGTGCGTTACCGCGTTATTGTTACCGAACGTTTGCGCGTACGAGTACAATGCGCGCGCGACGACGTTCCGATGTTCCGTTTCGATATCGGTGTCACGGATAAAATAATGGCCGTGACGTTAGCGTCGGGATCGCACTTGCGCGCGTACACGACAGAAACGCGCGTCGGGTAGGTTTCGACGACGGGCGGCCAAACAAAACGGTCTTGTGATTCGGACGACTCGACGGATCCCACCGCACAATAATACCATGCATCGCGTACCAGTACCTTGTTTACGGGTGATGCTTCTACGACCACCGCCCGTCTGTCTTAACCCGGTGCGTTTTAGATCCGTATAGTCTTGTGACATCGCCGACGGCGCCGAGACGGCAATAAAATAGTATATTGTTCATTTTAACCTGATCGGAACGTAAAACTAAATGGCTCTCGTGGATTAAATGATACTGTAGGTTCGGATGACCATGTATAAAAAAAAAATCAGGACACTCTTTTTGCAATTATTAAAAGTGTATTGATTGTCAAAACATGAAACTTTATATATTTATATATGTATTATAACAAATAACAATATAAAGGGTGTACACTATACAGTATATTTTTATGAATATTTACATTTTGTTTATTTTATTCTGATGTTGATTGGAGTTCCTTCTTATTTCAAAAGTCATATTTTTTTGATGAATTTATTAAGTCTAGTAATTCAATTTGGTTTAGGAGAAAATGATAAAATTAATTACAAGAATAATTTTTTAAATGATTTTTAACAATAAATATAGCTTTTATAGTGCCTATAAAAAAAACGATCATCACTTCACAACAAATTTATGTTGGAAAACGTTCTTTCAATTGCTGCATTTCTACCGGGTATTGACGTATTGCCAAAGCATATTCTATAATTCCTTGACAACATTTTTTCAATATTAATCGCTAAAATCACTTTTTGATGAGAAAATATTGAAAAACAAGATTAAAACAGGACATCAAGCTGAGAAACCGGACAATCCTCTTTAAAACAGGACTTATTATCACTCTACTATAATAGGTACAAGATTATATACAAGATGTACAGATCGTTCGGTGATAAAATTGTAATCACATGAATGCGCTCAAACACAGCTGTAGTATGTGCACGCTCTCCGATTCCACACTCGAATTGCAATGTTGGAACCGTCAAAGATCGACGGCCTTGTCATCGAACTGATTTCCGCATACACGCCCTGTAGACCAGCTGGTGCCAAACTTGTACGACAACCACACCCTCGGGATATGGTTTCCTTCCGCGGAACCCCAGTGCCCGAGGTCTAAAATGTACCTGATTTCAGGGTTATATTGTACCTGCGCACGTATTTTAATTCAATATTGTCCGCGTCGTCAGAATTCCATAGCTCGAAATTACGCGTGAAATTTTCTTCTCAGCGCTTTTCTGTACTGTTGCACATAGTGACAGCGCGTGAAACCTCGTATTTATGGTACAGCAAAAGAGTTTTTTTCTTCCGAATATATAATATAGAAAACATTTCTTAATGTTTTCACGTATCTCGCTGAACACACTTTGGGAACCGCTGCTCAGACCTGCGGCCAGTATTATTTTTGTATTAAAGACGGCTGTACCAACGAATCGTCGATATAATATGTTGGCCTCGATTAATTTCGAATTAATACGGATACAAAGTTTTTCTTGGCTGCCACTTTTTTTCCTGCAAAAAACTGAATCCTGTTATCGTGCCGTGTATCGGACACTCGAGGGTGTAATCTGTTCTCGTCATGCCAACGCGGTGTGTGTGTGTGTGTGTGTGTGTGTGTGTGTGTGGGTGTATGTGAGTGTGCACCTATATACTTAACCAGGGGTGAAAACGTATACAGTTGTGCATGCTCGCGTCTTAAAATGTACATAATAATAGTAATAATAGTAATAATTGGCAAAAGTTGTGGTAAAATTCGTATAGGTATACTATCCTTGCGTAGTCGGAGACAATGCCGAATGAGAAAAACTTTGCGCAAGGGAACTAGGATGTCCATGTTTATACACTTACTTATATATATATACATAAGTAAGTATACACACGTGTATAGTTATTAAGAGAAATTCAACGTGTTCTGCTGGTTTTAACCAGAATTTTATACATTCAGATCACAGCGAACACGCGTTGGCGACGGCGAGATGAATTCCGACGGATAAAAATGGTGTTGCTTTTTCGCATTGAGAAAATAACGTATTTTTGTTTATCCACCCCGGCCTCGAGGTAGAACACATCTAAAATTTACATATTTGAACAAATAAATATTATCATTTCGTTCTCGGTCCCACCCGCCCTCCCAAACCTTCACTCTTATATGCCCCGCGCCGTCACCATTTACACCCGTGCGTTTGTGCGCGCGTCTACGGAAACCGCATTCAGCGGTAAAATCAATTTTCGTTCCACGCGCGCAATTTAAATATATTATTCGACATTAACCTCCGGTATTTATTGCGCAAAGTTTTCAGGTGTCTCAATTACCGTTTTACCAAACAATACTCGTAGCGCGTTTTCTTTAAACGCGCCCACACGCGTTCAGTACAGCGAGCATGTTACGCACAATAATATGCGCTCAGTCGAATCCGGCGAACAAAATCTTAGACGACCAGAAGATATTTACATTTATCCGGCGAAAACTTAATTCCAGACGGAATAATATTATATTTCCCGACAAACGGAAAGCATCTCGCTTTTTACACACACACACACACACACACGCACACGTATATATCGAAAACGTTCGCGAGATTCAAATAAAGCACAGCGTAACGTTATTATTGCAGCGCCGCGATATTAATTGTACAGGCGCCGAAGGGTTTTGCACTCGAAAATCGATGAATATCATTATATTATTGTTGTTACGACGCCGCCGCCGCCGCTCGCAGTAATATTTCTAATGCGATGTCGAGTTGGCCGAATATCAAATGTGTAGCACCGACTTGCTATGTATTGTTACGCAGTGCAAAAATCATTTATCATCACTTTACAGCGTTAAGCAGCTTTCTTCGCCGTGTTGGAACGGATTCGATTTACGCGCGGGCCACCACCTTTAATAATATCGTAATCGTGCCGCGTGTATACTACACGTTTATTTATAGTAACAATATATTTAACGGAAATGTTTAACAATTATACGTCGCATAATCGGAATAATTGGCTTACGCTGCAACACGTGTATAATAACTCGTTCAACAATATCTGGTTTACGCGTCTGTGCAAGTGCGTGCGCGCGTAGGAACGTGTACTCGTGTGAGCGTCCGACGAGTACGCGTGTGCGTGTGTGTGTGTGAGGATTTTACGTATCGGGTGCATGTACGATATCATGATATTATTTTGACGTGTGCAATGCGCGTGCAGTGCATTGTGCATAACATTAGCTTTTGATACGTGAATAATGTATGCATATAGACGTGTCGATATACCCGTCCAGCGATGTATGTTTGATTGTGTTATAAATTATGCGCGCGCCGAACAATAATTATATTACACAGAAACAGTTCCGTTCGGGTTTCATCGCGTCGCGCGTAATCGAATTTTGAAAAAATTTAATATCTCTCCGCCGCCGTGCCCCCGACGCCGGCAACAACTGCACGACGACGCCGTATGTAATAGGCACGTCGTGTTTGCATAAAACAAATGTTAAATAATTCCCCCGACTGTTGTAATGAATACGCGAAATAATTTGTACAGTTGAACGGATTGACGTTGTCTTAATGCAAATGTATTTTAAGTCGAGATTAGATTTGAAAAAATAATGATCCGTCTTCTCCGTTACATTCAAAGTCGTTTTTCGTCCATTCAATACGAACAATCTACATTTTATTACGGATTTCCCTCATTAATCGTCGTCTTGTGGTCGGTAGAACTTTTGTGGCTTCTTGGTCATGAAAGGACACTGCCACAGAACACGCCTCATCCTAAATGAGTTATCGCCTAATATAGTTCTGTCTGTTCAGATATGACCATCATGCGCGATGCGTCTCACTTTCGCGTCTAAAGTGGTAAGATTTTACTCGAGCTACAGCTGACGTTCGCGATGAAAAAGGAACCGGACCGTGGTATACCGGGAAAAATAAAATTTCCAGTGTAGTGTTTAAACGTTAAAGTTAAAGTTGAACCTTGGAAATATCAATCAGTGAGTATATATTATACTGCACGTCCTACTGTCGCAGCTATTGAATTCTGGCATCATTGATTACAAACTATAGTAGTACGAATTACAAAATAAAAAAATCGGTTTTCAATTACGACTGCGACGTTACGTGCGTTGTTTGCAGTTTATTTTCACTCCAGATTCATAATACAGAATTATTAATATCTTTATTTTAAAACGAATTCACTACATTTGTACGATACAAATAATAATGAAATTTCTGTAATTTTTGACATATTTGTGAGACGCTGGATTTTCCGGAATGACCCATATAAATGCCAAAACCAAAAATAAGCTTGGAGTTGCACATGCTCTACGCGTGCCTTTGACTTCATCAGCGGAACCTAGATAAGATAAAATTGTCAAAACAAAACAAGTGCGATGCTCTCATTAAATATTGTTTTATAATTTTAAATTATACTTATTTAGTATTTATTTTTTTTTGTAATCAATATACCGGTATTGTTGTATTTTATTTATATTTATGTATACTTTTAACTTTTTATTAAATTTAATACAGTAATCTGCAGACACAACTAAGAAATAAGCATAACTTTTTTATTTTTTGAACCTAAACCCAAAGTGGTCCGTAGTCCTACTTAAAGCCATCTAGGTGGTCCGCGCAGCAAAAGGTTGAGAACCACTGCCCTAGAAGACTAAAGACCATCGGACTCACCATCCAACATGAGTGGACTTTGACTTCGACCCATCACTTCCACAGTTGGCATAGCAAGCTTACGACAAGCAATCATATCGTAAGCCAAAACGAGTAACAATAATCATAATACTATGTTACTAATGAGTAATGACATTCAATGAGATATTTTATTAAGCCCTATTTTTGAATATTTTGAGATCTTGAACGCTTTTTTTGTTTTATTAGGACTTGATGTAACTTCTGAAATAAACAAAGTAAAACTTAAGACACTGTTGTCCACCGCCAGCAATTGAATCGTTGTACATTTTGCTTTATCTTGTCAAAATAGTGTACTCCATTTTTTCTAATACATCATTGTCGCTTTTGATATGATAATTAAATCAAATCACCTACAAATAAATTTGTTTACCGTAAAAATTCAAGTCATGTTCGAGATAAGACGGTTTAATGATTGTAATTTTTCGAGTCATTCAAGTTCGAGATAGCTTTACTTCACTCTATACAAATATGTGTAGGCAACAGTAAATATACTATCTAAATAATATATAAAAAAAATTCTTTCCGTAATATTTAAAAAAATTTTAACCTATAGTCTTATTTATAATACTTAAGAATTACTTAAATAGCGTATATACGAGTTTCTGCAAACGTTCATTATATTTTGGTGCGGTAAAATAATGTAACATAATAAACAAAACTCTAAACATCTGTATATTATTTATTTATTTATAACTCTTAACTATTTTATCCTGTTCGATCTTACATCGTGTGTGTTTGTGTGTGTGTGTGTGTGAGAGAGAGAGAGAGAAAGAGTGATAAAAAGGCAGTGATGAGGAGAAGGAGAGGGATTGTAAGATAGATTAAGGATAAAGTATACTAACAACGTATAACATAAAGTATACCTATAATAAGAACAAGTATATTAACCATACTACCATCGTAAACAGGTCCATCGAGGTTGGTTTACAATAAAGACTCTGGGAATACATCAATTCTTACAACGCGTACTAAACTTATTAAACGTACGTTTGCTGTATATACAATATACATATTACATAGTCGGTCACACGATATTCAATATACATAATATTATCTATCCGAGTAACATATGCCATCTATATACCAATTAATTCGATTCGGACTATTCACTCGCACAGAATCATTGTATAAGCGGTCGTCCCGGAGCAGGGCCGCTCTTAGGGGGGGAAGGCTTAAGAGGCTCATGCTTCAGGCCGTGTACATTGCAAGACAAACTTTTTTTTCAGCTACATAATGCAGAAAAATAAATATTTTTTTATTAAGTTTGTTTTGCCGTTATTATTTTAAAACATTAGCTTTGAGAATAATGATTACAATACCAATAACTAAGGCTAATGCCGAAAGAAGTTTTTCGAAACTAAAAATTAAAAAAAAAATATTTGCGGACTTATATATAGTTCAAGAGAGATTTTCTGAGAGATTTCGCCATTTTGTCAATTTAAAATTAATTTTCTGTAAATCTGTATTATGGTGATTTAATTGTAACATTTTCAGATAGAAAAAAATTAATTTTGTCTTGTTTATATTTGTATATTCTACTTTTTTGGTTCATAAATGTAATGATAAATTCAATGCAAAATTATACTCAAAATAAATTTGGCAGTAAAATGTATTACTTTTTAACATTTTCGTTTTTGTAGAATTAAAAATTATAGTTAAATTATTAAATAGTTAATGTTAAGACTTAAGTTATTTTTATTTAGGTTGAGAGTGAAAACTAGGAGGGTCTCGCTTTGATATTTTTCCCCAGACCTCATAAGTCCTGAAAGCGGCCTTATTATACCGGAGTATATTCTACCCTCATATTATCGTATGTACATTGTACATACACGATGGCACACACGCACATACCAATAATAAAGACATGATTTTCTTCGAGGGTTTAATAACTGCAATAAGTCTTGTATTAATATAGAATTTCAAACTAGATTTTTTTTATTCCTTTTATGGTTTAAGAATACATTTATTACATAATTTAAATAAGTGAAACAAATAAAAACGTTTTAGTAGGAAATTAAATAAATAAATTTAAATTTGATTATTTTTTTTCTATAAAACCAAAAAATTATATATTATTTCGACTTTTCAACTTCTGAATTCCATTGGCATATGAGTTATAAGTATTTTATTTATTTACAAAACCAATTTGATCTCATTTATTTTATAAAGAGATTCATTCGTCCGTAAGAATTCGTCTCGTACCAAATCATATAAGCTATTTTAAATAATACTTTTTTTCCGTAAGCCAACAAAATATATAGAAAAATTATGCAAAGATTGACAAGTTGTCCATAAATGTACAGAAAAATGAATTTAAATAGTTATTCGGACAATCTGTACTGTTCGTTTATATTTCATGTAGGTACCAGTATATGTTATTAGGACTTTGGAAAAAATACGTAATGCGTTTAAACCACCACGAGGGACCGCGTGAATGTGTTGTGTTTTTTTTTTTTTTTTTCTTTCGGCCTGGTCCGCAATAGTCATGCGGAGACACCAGGGACGTTGTTGTTTTCGAGATTCATCGTCATATTTTTTTTTACGTACAGTAATACAATAACGTGCGCCCTACACCGTGAGTGACAAGCGGGCGGCACCTGGGAACTCGCCCCTTCCGTGTAGGTACGTATCGGCGCGTATATACGTATACCTGTCAACTGAGCTTATATTGTACATACCTGTATTACAGTCATTCGTCCCTGCAGTAGTCGGTTTTCGGGGCCAGTCCGTCTCGCATTATAAAAAAAAATAAATAAAACCCCTCTGAATCCGTGGTGGGATAAGTATCGTCTATACACACGCGTGTCAGACATACGTTTTGTACATATATACACGCGCGTGAAGCGTATTATATCGTATTTCAGCGCCGAAGACCGAATGTGTCGTGATGCCGAACGACCCGCGCCCAGCTACGTAGGCCGGTTGATTCGCTCGGCACCCACCCCCCCGCTCGCTCACTCCAATCGACACGCCATCCGTATCGATAAGTTCGCGTCGGATAGAATACGATAGTGAATATTTTGCTCATGTATTGCGTACGAAGACCATACGCTAATGTTCTTTCGGGTCACGATTATGACTCCGTCGACGACTCACCATTTATCGCAATGTTCAAGCAACGTTCGAGTCATTTCGTAATATTAGGTGTTGTTGTTTTTTTTTTTGCAAACGGTCTGTTGTCGCCGACAACTGTCGTCGGATTATTTGGTCCGACATGATTGCGTGTGTACAACAAACAAATAATAGCCGTTATCGATTGAAAAGTCAGTCTCCGTCGTCGCCCTTGTTACTCCTGCAAGAAAAAAAAAAAATCATTTAAATCCGTTATTGATTTTCTGCGGTTCGAATTCTGCAAAAATATTAGTTATTTACGTGTGTATTTGTTTTTAATTCGATGCCGTTACATATTATACAGTCGTACGACACGTATAAACACGATGACGCATACAAACGAATAACGTTGCAAGGCAATGCTCACACAGGGGATGCGTGTCTAACCGAGCGTATAGGTTTAAAATTGCTCGTGTCTTAATTGGTTAAAAAAAATGAATAAACAATACAAACACAATCGTTCGTAAACGGAAAGTTAATAATGAATATGCTGCTGTGGTGGTTTTTATAATAACAGTTGATCGAGTATTTAGTTGGCACGCGTTTGAATTTGTTGATCGTTATAATATTACAGTTATCTAAATAGATCGTGATTTTCGGTTGCACTAAAAACAGTTCATTATGCCTTGACTGAATAGTATCCGTATACGGATGTACCTATATTTCTATTGATCCCGTAAAATCGCTTCGCGCAATAAAGTTCGTATTATTTTGGTAAAACAAATATACGCGATAATAATAATACATATTTGTAAACGACAAATTATGAAATTAATAATAATGATAGAGCAAACAACAATATCAATTTTGGTTGTAATTTATTAAAGGCCCATATAGATACTTGAAATTCAAACCAATATCACCGATTTTAGTGCGTTTTGCAGAAAAGTAATAAATTTGGAATAACGAAGGCATTTTCGAGTAACCCGAGCCCGGAATCGTTTTTCGAACGCAATAATTGTCGCGTTCAAATTTAAAATAATAATTGCGGACCGCATTACTGCCCGGAAACCAGTGAACCGAGTCTAGTAGTGTGTCCCCTCAATTTATAGAAATCGTTGACCGTATAGCTTTTCTGAAATTGAATTCTACAATCAAGGGTGCGCAATTTCAGTAGAAGAAAAAATCGAAAACCACCGGAGCAATAAACGTTATATACCATCCAGTGAAGTATTTAAGATTTCACTATCACTAGTTAAAGGCGATTACTAGTTCGATTTATTTTCTCTCAATACCTATAAAAAAAAAAATAAAAAAAAACAGGTTTAATGGTTAGTAATTTATAATATATTATGTGTATTCGTATTGCGTATGTACGCCTCGTAAATAAATTTAACGACATTCAAAATTATATATACAAACAAAATAATACAAAATACATCGAATACACAATTAACAATTTCTTTTGTCAATTTAACTTGAGAACGTATTTTAGCTACAAGGCACACCAATATACTTAAAAAGCTCTTAAACATTATACAGGGTGTCTCACCGGAATTCGCACGTAGAGATATCTCCCGTGATATTGGAGACAGTATATTGGATGACATTAGAGGACTGTCAACCTTAGAGTAGGCTTGATTAAAAATGTACGTTACAAAAAAATATAATTTATAAAATTTAAAATCGTTGATATTTTGGAAATCAACTAGTCATCACTAGATTATATGTAAAAAATACAAATCATAAAATATAATAAATACAATTTCAAATCGTTGATTTGCAAATTTGAAGCAAATTTTCATTAAATATTCAATCCGCGTAGGCTTCTCATTAATGTACTCAGTCGTACAATTTCCCAAGTATTGGTTATTTCTTTCCTATTTGCTCGTAAGTTTCCTTGTACTATTTACTTCAAAATTTAATATAATTTAATGTCTGAACATAAACGGGATCCAACCTAGTGAAATACCTATTTTAAACGGGAACCAATTCGGCTCAACTTAATAAAATACCTTTTTCAAACAGGAACCAATTCAGCCAAATGAGAATCAATTTGGTTACTCCAGGACAGGGACGTACACAGGGGGGTGTTTTGGGTGTTCAAACACCCCCCGAAATATTTGGTTTTTTGTATGGTTATTTATTTATTCAATTTTAATATTAATTTTTATATTATACTTTAATATACAGATATAATATTACGTTGTATTTGTGAAAAACCGACTAAAGCAAAATAAAATATAATATATTATGTATACTAACAAATTTATAAATAAAATAAAATGATGCCTACTGTGTATTGACGTGGGTATAAAAGAATTCTAAAATGTACACGGACATGGGAAATACCTAAGCTATACAGACGGGACAATTACTGCGAATTGGAGTGTTAAAATTAATGAATAATTAATAAAATGACGTTTCTGTTATATTTTGTTATCGACATTATCGTTCATGTTTTTGTTTTGTATCTGAAACGAGGCACGAAAAGTGACAATATTATACTGTTTTATTTCTTAACTCTCAAGTTGGTGTATAATATTATAATACTAATACAAAGTATGGAATCGTAAAAAAAAGGAACACTCTACTTTCTTATTTCTCAACAAATAAAAATCGAACTGAGAATAATGAGGAGTGTATTAGTTTTTATTTTTTTGTTTATTAATATTTTAACTTGTTTTCTGATGTTGATTGTTGCGCTATTTAGGCACCAGCAGAAATATAAATTGAATGTTTAACATTGTTAAATTTACATAGAGACAAAGAAGTTAATTGTGAAGATATTCTTAACATAATGGCTAAAACTTCACGAAAATTAGATTTAGTACTGTAATTTTTTTGTTTATATTATAAAAAAGTATTGTAAGTACTAAGTAAAGATAATTTTCTTCAAAAAATTTCGTATGTTTATTAAAAAAAAACTTTTCAGCAACTGATTTTCAAAAACACCCCCCGAAACTTTTTTCTGCGTACGTCCCTGCCATATATAATAAGATTTAAAAATTGCAAGAATATTGTTTATGAAATTAACGTTTTAAAATATAATATTTTTAGTAATGCATGTAATAGTGTATTGTTGTCATTGTTTTATTTTGAACTTAGGGTATCATATCTTGATTTATACTATCTCAACTTGGGTTTGATTTGTTTTGTATTTAAATCTTTTTTTTTAATTTTATCATCATTGGAATTCCAATTGTAAATGTACATGTGATTATGAGAAAATCAAACCATGTATATTTAGGAATAATTATTTCAATCATCCTTTGAGCACTATGTTAGGAGAAAACATTATTATCAGGGCTCGGAAGTTCTAGCAAATGCATATTTTTTTTGGTTTGTCTTAGAACATCCAAAGTTAAATACAAATATTTTTCACACTTATCAGATGTCGTACACAAAATTTTATTTTGCTATTTTTTTTGGTATATTTTCACATAATAAAGGATATAATCACATTTTGCTGAAAATAATGATTTTATTTGGTTATTTTATTAGAAATATTTAAAATATTGGAAATAAATAAGCCTCAGCGAATAATATTTCATGTCTGTTAACAGTTCATTATTAATGTAATTGTTAACTACATTTAATTTTTCTTATAATAAATTTATAGTTTTAATTTTTTAAATCTAAATGTATAATTTTTGATTTTTCGTGCTATTTATGGCACATATTTTGAAGATTTTAACTGCATATTTAAGAGCTAAATATTAACATTTTTAGTGCTACAACTTTCGAGCCCTGATTATTATGATTCAATTTTACTTTTATGAGATTTGAATTCAATTCTGTGATCGTTTTTTATGTTAATGAAGTATCTGAACATCTATTAGAATAATTCATCTTAAAGAAACTAACTAGTTCTTGAACCACGGTTAGATTCTTACATAAAAATGAATACAGTTAGTTTCCAAACAAATGACACCATAGACATATATATGTTGTACTGTTATAATTTAATAAACCATGTTTGTTATCATAGTGTAGTGCTATAACGGGACAGCTTATGCAAACCTTGAACCATTGTTTTGGGTTGTAGAGAGTGACAATTATTGAACATTTTGAGTTTTATGGTAAATATTACCTCTGTAACACTTAAAATGATGTACATTAGTAAAAAACACCTTTTCACTTGTTCAGTTATATTAAAGTCTGAACCCCCAAAACACCCTTCCAAGTACGGCAGTGACATGAACATCCTGTCAATTAAGGATATATGATTTCAGATTTAAATTTATTACAGACTTGAGGTAATGAGTTAGTTAAATGTTTTCGTTTAATTTATGAACTTAAAATGATCTCATGAACACAAATCTAATTTTACTACTTTATGTAGCTAAACGATACAATATGAATGCCAAGACCCAAAATCAAACAAACGAGTCAACAGACCATATTTGCGCACGCTTTTTTGTACCATTTGCTTAGGGTTCCTCAATACTAGATCCTCTCGTAGTCACAATTCTGACGCAGGGTTATTGATGTAACAAAATATAATTTTAAATTGTGGATGATAGTTATTTTTCAAAGCGTAACAATGGAGAGATTACCGATTCAAAGGCATTCTCCATTGATGGTCGGCTTGCCACCATCGCTTTAAATGCTCCACGGGATGAAATACATATTAATTCATCGTCCCAGGGTTGAACAATTAATGCCCCCCCCCCGGTTCTCAAAAAAGTGAATTAAAAGTTGATTAAAATGTTTTTTTTTTGATATGGCTTGGGGTAAAGGTATTGATTTCAACTTTAATTAAGATAATAATAACAAAAAGATTCATCCAACAGTAGTCAGTATTTCTGTCGCTTACTAATAAGACAATTTCTATAAATTTTTTTAATCATTTAAACATGTTGGCTTCTCCCGCTCAGGACCTCTGTACATCCACCGGGCACCCACCTTGGGTTGAACCGATTCACGTTGAGGACGAAGAGACGTCAGACAAATCGCCTAAGTAGGAGGGTACACACTACACATTATGCTAAGTTTGTAGTGTTTTTAAATTAATTGATAGTTCGCATAGGAGAATAGGTGGGACGCGCGAACGCGATCCCCGCTACCAAAAATTACTCGTCCGAGGTATTCGCATAAGGAATACTCGCAGGGGTCAACCAACCCGGAGTGCAATGGGCAAGTATCGTCCTGGAGGAACCGACTATATGATCACGGTTAACCTCGACGGCTAGTTATATTATACGGTACGAGGGCACGGGCCGCTCTATTATGCTGTGCGCGTTCCGCGCGTCCACAGCCGAGCCGACTGGTACTGCGGCCATCCCGGGGGACCCGGCCACCGGTGGTCGGTCCGGCCACAACCGCCGGCGAAGCGTACCCTCGTCGGGCGCGCGACGGTCCGAGCGCGGGCCGCTAGTGTTGCGCGGGCCCCGCGTACGCAAGCCCGACCACGGTCCGCAGGCCGTGCGACGTCCGTAACGGGGCCGCCGTTCCGCGCCATCTACCGGCAACTTTTATCGCACACCTGACGGTCGTTCCCGCACCGCGACGGGTTCGTGCACTGTTTTCACGTTTCCGCCGTATTAGCCGGATCCACCTGGACCGGGGAAGATTTGGCAACGGCCGAACACCATATATCTTGTATCTATACATCTGTACGTCTAGAAGCGGCTCCGGGTTGAAAAACCGCGGGGGGAGGGGGTGGGGGGTTGCTTACCACTCTACAACTCTTGACAGACGAAAAGCCACCTCCCGCCAACGGGTCGACGAAACTATCGAAAACGTACGCGGTGACAAGGAGTGAAGTCGAAAAGCGTGTTGGGGAAAAATCATTTTTGCAGTGCTCGCGCAACGTGTCACTCGGGCTTACAGTTCCGCCGTCAGATGGCGCAACCGGCACGGAATATTACCTCCCGCGTAACAACGCCGTCGTACAACAAAATTGATAACAACATATCGTTGCCGCCGCGCCGGTTCTCTTATTCTCTACATCGCGCATTCAATAATTACAACACAAGCCGACTCGTAGGCGAAACTAGAACAGTAGAACCCAAGTATTGGGCGTGTTGAAATACGTAAGGCACGATTTACGATCCACTAGAAGTATTAATTATTATAGGGCTAAGCCGCTAAGGACTTGATGCTGTAAAAAACTGTAAAAAATGCATAAATTAATGAACTAAAAATTGAACATATATGCACTTTTAATATGAAAAAATGCTTAAATATGATCACAAATAAATTGTATTTTCTCATTTTAAAACTTTTGGTTTTCATCGGTACGTAATTTTAATTTTCTTTCTTAAGAGGACGTTATACCATCAATTTTTCGTATTAAAAACATGTTCAGTCAGTCTCCGTCGTCGCCCTTGTTACTCCTGCAAGAAAAAAAAAAAAATCATTTAAATCCGTTATTGATTTTCTGCGGTTCGAATTCTGCAAAAATATTAGTTATTTACGTGTGTATTTGTTTTTAATTCGATGCCGTTACATATTATACAGTCGTACGACACGTATAAACACGATGACGCATACAAACGAATAACGTTGCAAGGCAATGCTCACACAGGGGATGCGTGTCTAACCGAGCGTATAGGTTTAAAATTGCTCGTGTCTTAATTGGTTAAAAAAAATGAATAAACAATACAAACACAATCGTTCGTAAACGGAAAGTTAATAATGAATATGCTGCTGTGGTGGTTTTTATAATAACAGTTGATCGAGTATTTAGTTGGCACGCGTTTGAATTTGTTGATCGTTATAATATTACAGTTATCTAAATAGATCGTGATTTTGATATTTTGGAAATCAACTAGTCATCACTAGATTATATGTAAAAAATACAAATCATAAAATATAATAAATACCGTTTCAAATCGTTGATTTGCAAATTTGAAGCAAATTTTCATTAAATATTCAATCCGCGTAGGCTTCTCATTAATGTACTCAGTCGTACAATTTCCCAAGTATTGGTTATTTCTTTCCTATTTGCTCGTAAGTTTCCTTGTACTATTTACTTCAAAATTTAATATAATTTAATGTCTGAACATAAACGGGATCCAACCTAGTAAAATACCTATTTTAAACGGGAACCAATTCGGCTCAACTTAATAAAATACCTTTTTCAAACAGGAACCAATTCAGCCAAATGAGAATCAATTTGGTTACTCCAGCACAGGGACGTACACAGGTGGGTGTTTTGGGTGTTCAAACACCCCCCGAAATATTTGGTTTTTTGTATGGTTATTTATTTATTCAATTTTAATATTAATTTTTATATTATACTTTAATATACAGATATAATATTACGTTGTATTTGTGAAAAACCGACTAAATCAAAATAAAATATAATATATTATGTATACTAACAAATTTATAAATAAAATAAAATGATGCCTACAGTGTATTGACGTGGGTATAAAAGAATTCTAAAATGTACACGGACATGGGAAATACCTAAGCTATACAGACGGGACAATTACTGCGAATTGGAGTGTTAAAATTAATGAATAATTAATAAAATGACGTTTCTGTTATATTTTGTTATCGACATTATCGTTCATGTTTTTGTTTTGTATCTGAAACGAGGCACGAAAAGTGACAATATTATACTGTTTTATTTCTTAACTCTCAAGATGGTGTATAATATTATACTAATACAAAGTATGGAATCTTAAAAAAAAGGAAAACACTCTACTTTCTTATTTCTCAACAAATAAAAATCGAACTGAGAATAATGAGGAGTGTATTAGTTTTTATTTTTTTGTTTATTAATATTTTAACTTGTTTTCTGATGTTGATTGTTGCGCTATTTAGGCACCAGCAGAAATATAAATTGAATGTCTAACATTGTTAAATTTACATAGAGACAAAGAAGTTAATTGTGAAGATATTCTTAACATAATGGCTAAAACTTCACGAAAATTAGATTTAGTACTGTAATTTTTTTGTTTATATTATAAAAAAGTATTGTAAGTACTAAGTAAAGATAATTTTCTTCAAAAAATTTCGTATGGTTATTAAAAAAAAACTTTTCAGCAACTGATTTTCAAAAACACCCCCCGAAACTTTTTTCTGCGTACGTCCCTGCCATATATAATAAGATTTAAAAATTGCAAGAATATTGTTTATGAAATTAACGTTTTAAAATATAATATTTTTAGTAATGCATGTAATAGTGTATTGTTGTCATTGTTTTATTTTGAACTTAGGGTATCATATCTTGATTTATACTATCTCAACTTGGGTTTGATTTGTTTTGTATTTAAATCTTTTTTTTTAATTTTATCATCATTGGAATTCCAATTGTAAATGTGCATGTGATTATGAGAAAATCAAACCATGTATATTTAGGAATAATTATTTCAATCATCCTTTGAGCACTATGTTAGGAGAAAACATTATTATCAGGGCTCGGAAGTTCTAGCAAATGCATATTTTTTTTGGTTTGTCTTAGAACATCCAAAGTTAAATACAAATATTTTTCACACTTATCAGATGTCGTACACAAAATTTTATTTTGCTATTTTTTTTGGTATATTTTCACATAATAAAGGATATAATCACATTTTGCTGAAAATAATGATTTTATTTGGTTATTTTATTAGAAATATTTAAAATATTGGAAATAAATAGGCCTCAGCGAATAATATTTCATGTCTGTTAACAGTTCATTATTAATGTAATTGTTAACTACATTTAATTTTTCTTATAATAAATTTATAGTTATAATTTTTTAAATCTAAATGTATAATTTTTGATTTTTCGTGCTATTTATAGCACATATTTTGAAGATTTTAACTGCATATTTAAGAGCTAAATATTAACATTTTTAGTGCTACAACTTTCGAGCCCTGATTATTATGATTCAATTTTACTTTTATGAGATTTGAATTCAATTCTGTGATCGTTTTTTATGTTAATGAAGTATCTGAACATCTATTAGAATAATTCATCTTAAAGAAACTAACTAGTTCTTGAACCACGGTTAGATTCTTACATAAAAATGAATACAGTTAGTTTCCAAACAAATGACACCATAGACATATATATGTTGTACTGTTATAATTTAATAAACCATGTTTGTTATCATAGTGTAGTGCTATAACGGGACAGCTTATGCAAACCTTGAACCATTGTTTTGGGTTGTAGAGAGTGACAATTATTGAACATTTTGAGTTTTATGGTAAATATTACCTCTGTAACACTTAAAATGATGTACATTAGTAAAAAACACCTTTTCACTTGTTCAGTTATATTAAAGTCTGAACCCCCAAAACACCCTTCCAAGTACGGCAGTGACATGAACATCCTGTCAATTAAGGATATATGATTTCAGATTTAAATTTATTACAGACTTGAGGTAATGAGTTAGTTAAATGTTTTCGTTTAATTTATGAACTTAAAATGATCTCATGAACACAAATCTAATTTTACTACTTTATGTAGCTAAACGATACAATATGAATGCCAAGACCCAAAATCAAACAAACGAGTCAACAGACCATATTTGCGCACGCTTTTTTGTACCATTTGCTTAGGGTTCCTCAATACTAGATCCTCTCGTAGTCACAATTCTGACGCAGGGTTATTGATGTAACAAAATATAATTTTAAATTGTGGATGATAGTTATTTTTCAAAGCGTAACAATGGAGAGATTACCGATTCAAAGGCATTCTCCATTGATGGTCGGCTTGCCACCATCGCTTTAAATGCTCCACGGGATGAAATACATATTAATTCATCGTCCCAGGGTTGAACAATTAATGCCCCCCCCCCGGTTCTCAAAAAAGTGAATTAAAAGTTGATTAAAATGTTTTTTTTTTGATATGGCTTGGGGTAAAGGTATTGATTTCAACTTTAATTAAGATAATAATAACAAAAAGATTCATCCAACAGTAGTCAGTATTTCTGTCGCTTACTAATAAGACAATTTCTATAAATTTTTTTAATCATTTAAACATGTTGGCTTCTCCCGCTCAGGACCTCTGTACATCCACCGGGCACCCACCTTGGGTTGAACCGATTCACGTTGAGGACGAAGAGACGTCAGACAAATCGCCTAAGTAGGAGGGTACACACTACACATTATGCTAAGTTTGTAGTGTTTTTAAATTAATTGATAGTTCGCATAGGAGAATAGGTGGGACGCGCGAACGCGATCCCCGCTACCAAAAATTACTCGTCCGAGGTATTCGCATAAGGAATACTCGCAGGGGTCAACCAACCCGGAGTGCAATGGGCAAGTATCGTCCTGGAGGAACCGACTATATGATCACGGTTAACCTCGACGGCTAGTTATATTATACGGTACGAGGGCACGGGCCGCTCTATTATGCTGTGCGCGTTCCGCGCGTCCACAGCCGAGCCGACTGGTACTGCGGCCATCCCGGGGGACCCGGCCACCGGTGGTCGGTCCGGCCACAACCGCCGGCGAAGCGTACCCTCGTCGGGCGCGCGACGGTCCGAGCGCGGGCCGCTAGTGTTGCGCGGGCCCCGCGTACGCAAGCCCGACCACGGTCCGCAGGCCGTGCGACGTCCGTAACGGGGCCGCCGTTCCGCGCCATCTACCGGCAACTTTTATCGCACACCTGACGGTCGTTCCCGCACCGCGACGGGTTCGTGCACTGTTTTCACGTTTCCGCCGTATTAGCCGGATCCACCTGGACCGGGGAAGATTTGGCAACGGCCGAACACCATATATCTTGTATCTATACATCTGTACGTCTAGAAGCGGCTCCGGGTTGAAAAACCGCGGGGGGAGGGGGTGGGGGGTTGCTTACCACTCTACAACTCTTGACAGACGAAAAGCCACCTCCCGCCAACGGGTCGACGAAACTATCGAAAACGTACGCGGTGACAAGGAGTGAAGTCGAAAAGCGTGTTGGGGAAAAATCATTTTTGCAGTGCTCGCGCAACGTGTCACTCGGGCTTACAGTTCCGCCGTCAGATGGCGCAACCGGCACGGAATATTACCTCCCGCGTAACAACGCCGTCGTACAACAAAATTGATAACAACATATCGTTGCCGCCGCGCCGGTTCTCTTATTCTCTACATCGCGCATTCAATAATTACAACACAAGCCGACTCGTAGGCGAAACTAGAACAGTAGAACCCAAGTATTGGGCGTGTTGAAATACGTAAGGCACGATTTACGATCCACTAGAAGTATTAATTATTATAGGGCTAAGCCGCTAAGGACTTGATGCTGTAAAAAACTGTAAAAAATGCATAAATTAATGAACTAAAAATTGAACATATATGCACTTTTAATATGAAAAAATGCTTAAATATGATCACAAATAAATTGTATTTTCTCATTTTAAAACTTTTGGTTTTCATCGGTACGTAATTTTAATTTTCTTTCTTAAGAGGACGTTATACCATCAATTTTTCGTATTAAAAACATGTTCAGTCAGTCTCCGTCGTCGCCCTTGTTACTCCTGCAAGAAAAAAAAAAAAATCATTTAAATCCGTTATTGATTTTCTGCGGTTCGAATTCTGCAAAAATATTAGTTAAAATACGTATAAACACGATGACGCATACAAACGAATAACGTTGCAAGGCAATGCTCACACAGGGGATGCGTGTCTAACCGAGCGTATAGGTTTAAAATTGCTCGTGTCTTAATTGGTTAAAAAAAATGAATAAACAATACAAACACAATCGTTCGTAAACGGAAAGTTAATAATGAATATGCTGCTGTGGTGGTTTTTATAATAACAGTTGATCGAGTATTTAGTTGGCACGCGTTTGAATTTGTAGATCGTTATAATATTACAGTTATCTAAATAGATCGTGATTTTGATATTTTGGAAATCAACTAGTCATCACTAGATTATATGTAAAAAATACAAATCATAAAATATAATAAATACAGTTTCAAATCGTTGATTTGCAAATTTGAAGCAAATTTTCATTAAATATTCAATCCGCGTAGGCTTCTCATTAATGTACTCAGTCGTACAATTTCCCAAGTATTGGTTATTTCTTTCCTATTTGCTCGTAAGTTTCCTTGTACTATTTACTTCAAAATTTAATATAATTTAATGTCTGAACATAAACGGGATCCAACCTAGTAAAATACCTATTTTAAACGGGAACCAATTCGGCTCAACTTAATAAAATACCTTTTTCAAACAGGAACCAATTCAGCCAAATGAGAATCAATTTGGTTACTCCAGCACAGGGACGTACACAGGTGGGTGTTTTGGGTGTTCAAACACCCCCCGAAATATTTGGTTTTTTGTATGGTTATTTATTTATTCAATTTTAATATTAATTTTTATATTATACTTTAATATACAGATATAATATTACGTTGTATTTGTGAAAAACCGACTAAATCAAAATAAAATATAATATATTATGTATACTAACAAATTTATAAATAAAATAAAATGATGCCTACTGTGTATTGACGTGGGTATAAAAGAATTCTAAAATGTACACGGACATGGGAAATACCTAAGCTATACAGACGGGACAATTACTGCGAATTGGAGTGTTAAAATTAATGAATAATTAATAAAATGACGTTTCTGTTATATTTTGTTATCGACATTATCGTTCATGTTTTTGTTTTGTATCTGAAACGAGGCACGAAAAGTGACAATATTATACTGTTTTATTTCTTAACTCTCAAGTTTGTGTATAATATTATAATACTAATACAAAGTATGGAATCGTAAAAAAAAGAAACACTCTACTTTCTTATTTCTCAACAAATAAAAATCGAACTGAGAATAATGAGGAGTGTATTAGTTTTTATTTTTTTGTTTATTAATATTTTAACTTGTTTTCTGATGTTGATTGTTGCGCTATTTAGGCACCAGCAGAAATATAAATTGAATGTTTAACATTGTTAAATTTACATAGAGACAAAGAAGTTAATTGTGAAGATATTCTTAACATAATGGCTAAAACTTCACGAAAATTAGATTTAGTACTGTAATTTTTTTGTTTATATTATAAAAAAGTATTGTAAGTACTAAGTAAAGATAATTTTCTTCAAAAAATTTCGTATGTTTATTAAAAAAAAACTTTTCAGCAACTGATTTTCAAAAACACCCCCCGAAACTTTTTTCTGCGTACGTCCCTGCCATATATAATAAGATTTAAAAATTGCAAGAATATTGTTTATGAAATTAACGTTTTAAAATATAATATTTTTAGTAATGCATGTAATAGTGTATTGTTGTCATTGTTTTATTTTGAACTTAGGGTATCATATCTTGATTTATACTATCTCAACTTGGGTTTGATTTGTTTTGTATTTAAATCTTTTTTTTTAATTTTATCATCATTGGAATTCCAATTGTAAATGTACATGTGATTATGAGAAAATCAAACCATGTATATTTAGGAATAATTATTTCAATCATCCTTTGAGCACTATGTTAGGAGAAAACATTATTATCAGGGCTCGGAAGTTCTAGCAAATGCATATTTTTTTTGGTTTGTCTTAGAACATCCAAAGTTAAATACAAATATTTTTCACACTTATCAGATGTCGTACACAAAATTTTATTTTGCTATTTTTTTTGGTATATTTTCACATAATAAAGGATATAATCACATTTTGCTGAAAATAATGATTTTATTTGGTTATTTTATTAGAAATATTTAAAATATTGGAAATAAATAGGCCTCAGCGAATAATATTTCATGTCTGTTAACAGTTCATTATTAATGTAATTGTTAATTACATTTAATTTTTCTTAAAAAACCACGCAAAACAGCTGCTACTCCTTCAATAGTGATTTTACAAGAAAATCACTTCTTATAATATTTAAAGATAATGACATTACCGATGGCCCCACGTAGCCTTTTTCAAAAATATGTTGATTTAAAGAAATTACAGCTGTTTAAATATATAGAAATACATATTTTTTTCAGTTTAAATATCTCTCTTAATAATATACTTATCGGAAAAACGCTACGTGGGGCCATCAAAAATGTTGTTTTCTATTGATTTGTTAATGGGTAATTTTCCTCTAAAACCGTTTAAAAAACCTCTTTACTGTTTTGCGAAGACGTGTTTTGTGGTAAAAACATTTATTATTTGTTAGGCATGTGCTGCTGCCTATGTACACAACTACGCAACGCCGCCACCCAGACGCCGCCGCACCACATAGACAAACGAGATTTGTAAATCAGATGTGTAAAGATTGTTATCAACACACAAAGGTCGGCTATTCCGGGAATATATCCGATATTTGAACCAAATTAGGACTACTATAATAATCAATGATATTATATTTTACACTATTCCATAATGAAAGAAAATAAAATTCAAAACCTACTACCTAAACAATCGCATATTTCTTTGTACGTCGTACCTCAGATTTTAGTATAAACTAGAAATTTACACTGAGAGCTAAAATCCTAGTTATCTAGAGATCGTATAATTTATAAAAGATATTGATAAGATACTTTTTTTGTTCCTCATACATATTTTAAATGTCCTGTTTTATGTAAAATGTAGATTATAAAATTTATTGTGGTTCTAGAAACATCATGAAAATTTAAAACAAGGTATTACTTTCTATGTAAAAAAATATCAAATAATTGTCTGTACTCACAATATTAAATATTAACAATAAACAATTTAAAACAAAATTTTAAACTGGAATAATAATATAATAGAAGAAGATACTCCAAACCCTTATCGTTATCATATTATATTTCTCGTGGTACATTAGGAACTAGATAAAGTAATATTGGCATATTTATATTGCATTTGCATCGTGCAATTACATATTCGCCGCATTGATGATCATTGACATTGTGACTGTGTTTGTTGTTCCATATTTCATTTCAACTTGTGTTGTGAACTGTGGATTGTAAGTTACTTAAATTTTTATAAATTAATAACTTTATCAATTATTAGTTATAATAATGACAAATAAAAGGAACCTTAGAAAACAAATCAATAAGAGACTTGTTGTTCGGGCATTTAATTAAGCCAACTGCAGAAGATAATGATGAAGATGCACTACCATCATGTCATTTTTTGGATGTCTCTGGTATTGATACTAGTTTATTTGAATGTTCTACATCAAGGTATTATTTATTATTTTTTATTTTTATTTATTTTAATTAGCTGTTGAAATATTGACTTTTTTCGTTATAAAAAAGCTTCATACAAACAGATTGAATTGGCCAATAAATTTAAGCTAACATACAAACACGAATAATATTATCATGTTTACGTTGTAAAAATTTGGAGTTTCTACGATCACAGCAACCCAAATGAGAGTGATTTTCCTGAGACATGTTTCTGGAATATTCGCATTTTGCAACCGTCTTGTGCTGCATTTCCAACATTAGCGGCAAATTTCAATTATAGCATCGAGAGCGTCGTACTTCTACCCCTGTCAAATTAGCCTCACCATAGTACGAAACTACGAACCGACTCCTTCCTGCTGCGACGGCGACGTATCATCATATTATATATACATATTATAAATAATATATAGAGAACATGTGCCGTTTTATTATATTATCGTTATTTATAAATTTATAATCTATGATAGAAATTAATTATATTTACAATGTTCGACTATCCAATTCCTCGTAAAACGAAATTCATATATGATGGGTTCAGATGACAGAAAATGTATATATATATACAGTCGCTACAAGAGTAACAATTCATTGAATGAAACATTGTTCTCCCGCGTACTTTCTAGTTCTAACTGTAGTGATTACTGGTTACCATTGTTTTTGATTGCTAATACGATTAGTGAATTTTATCTTGTTTGAACTTTATTAGGTATTAATTTTAGTATTTTTAAATTATTTTATAGCAACGTGGGTATTGAAATATCAAGAGGGGAAAGTATATTTAATCAATGGTATTAGACATGATATTCATGAAAATCTTAGAACAGATTTGTAACTTGTAAGTTTCATTTGTAATATTGACAGTTTATATTTTAACTTTTAAAGAGTTCTTTTTTTCTAATTTTCTAATTTTCTTATTTAAATTTGGTATGTTCGCGAATATTTAAAATATTACATCGGCATTTACGTGTTTAGTTACATTTAATTACATTGACGAGCAACGTCTTGGACGAAAATAGTGTAAAAATTATGTATACTACGCTAGGCTAACAGTAGCTTAGATTAATAACTGCAATTTAGAATAAAAAGTGCAAAACGTGCAATTTTGTGCAAAATAAAACTACGTTTAAATTAATCTACTTCTCATGATTCGGATTTATAATTTGTTTTTATATGTTTTAAAGCAAAGGAAATAAAGTTGCAATTGCACGAGAATCCGGTCTCTAATCATGTATAACCCGGACCGTACATGAAAGAATAACAACGCGCTCCCGCATATAATTTTTGTCGGACTGGTTTGTGCCGACTTCGAATAATGGGTGTGACGAACAACGCTACGCGTGCTTGCGCCGCACGAAAACACCTAACAGCGCATTCTCTTGGCCGTCGTATACGTTTAGCTTTGGGTATCACGTCCTCTTAAGGCTTATGTTAATGTCTACTTCAGTTGCCCAAACCGTTGTCGACTTTCGTAGGCAGGGCCGTTGAAAAGGGGGAGGTGGAAGTAGGACAATTTTGCCCCAGGTCCCAACATTTGGGCGGCCCCAGTACCCGTTGGTTTATTTTATTAATTTTTGTTCAGCAAGCCAAGTTTTAAATATAATATGCTTATATGCACCTTGTAGTCTAATCAAATTTAAATCTGAAAAATGGTGAAGTTACAATAATCATAAATAATTGTTTTGTGTGCGTACAACCATGGGCGAAACTAGGGTAAAATTTATGGGAGTGCTAATATCTAAAGCACAACACGAGGTCCCCCCCACTATTGTTTTAAGTAAAATTATAATACACAAAAATTTAATAGTTTTACACAATCATAAAAATAATCTAACATAAAGTATCAATTCAGCATATCACAATATAAATTTATTATAATAATAATGCTTATATTAAGTTATAATAAATTAATTTTTCGATAGTTAGTTAATGCAAACTTATTGAGAATTCTTTCATTATCAATGTTATTGGTAATATCTCTTTCAATACACATTGAAGCTAGATTTGTAGATCGATTTTGTCTCATGCTTGTTCAAAGCTAATTCTTCACTCTTCGCATGGCTGAAAAAGTGGTTTATACCAAAATAGTGGGGACTTACCTTGTTTTTTTATAATTAATTTTAGTATTATATCGTACTTATGTAAGTAAGAAAATTGTATGTTTATATTATAAATAGGTTTAGATAGATATTCTAGCTAGGAATGCCTTAAAAAAAAATTAAAAAATTAAAAAAAAACCTTGTTTTATAGAAGATTGAACAAAAGATAAAATACTTTTATTTCCCCCAACAGATTTTTCTTTTTCTTTCAGAAGTCTTTTGGCCCCACCTGAAAGCCGAATTTTTTTTGGAGGTGGCCAACACGGTTCCAGTGGTTCTATACTTACGAGCTTTGATTAAAACTGTTTAACGATTTATTTGAAAAATAATACAATTATACAAAACCAACGATTGAACACAGAAATTATCGTGATGTACAACGGTAATAGTGTCGCCTGTTGACTACTGTCTACACCAGCGGTTCTTAAGCTTTTTTGTTCGCGGAGCCCATATGTTCCTAAAAAAAATTACGGAGCCCCCAAAATTCAGTAATGTCTATTTGAAACAAGAATGCTTTATGACTGAAGAAATTATTATATTATTAGAACTTCGAAGATTGTAGATGAGTAAACAAAATTATCGTACATGTAAAAATAACGAAAAACCAGACTTTTATCCAATCTCATTTTGACTATGACACAAAATATTATGTGGATTTATAAATAGTTAAAGGTTTTAAATGTTTAAAATAATACATTGGTACGGTACAAATAATATTGAATCTTAGCTAAGAAATATAATAATAATTTGAATTCAATCAATACAGATATGCCCAGCCGCCCAGGGCCTAAGGAGCCACGGATCCCCTAGACCAGGGGTGTCCAATATGCGGCCCGCGGTAGATTTTAATGCGGCCCTTACTTCAATTACAAAACCATCGATTAACTATACATGTTTTGAGAAAAAAAAATATTTTAAGCATAGACAACTACAACATATTAAAAACAATATAAACTTTGAAATTTGAACTAATTGAACAGTGCATAGTATGAATGTGTTATTATCATTGGATGCATTGTTATTTTAAAATTATTTTCTTCTTTGAGCTATAAATAAATGTAATCTTGAAAAAAAAAATTTCCACTCGTAAAATGTATTTTTATGAAAATATGTGTGGCCCACGACAATTTCTACTCGCATAATGTAGCTCAGTCCTTCCAAAACGTTGGACACTCCTGCCCTAGACTAACCTTGCGGAGCCCTAGGGCTCCGCGAAGCACAGTTTGAGAACCGCTGGTCTACACTATAGACCAGCGTTTCCCAACTTCTTTTACTCGCGAAACCTTTATAGGAGTTTGAACGTTTTGTGGAACCCCCCATATTTTTTCTATATTAGTAGTGCATAGATATGTTTTGTACACTTAAATGAGTGGGTTGTCGGACACTTCCGACACAAGAGTGTCATTAATATTAAAAAAAAATTAAGTAAAGATGATTTAAACATTTTATTTTGTTTATAACTATTACAATATTTTTAATGTATATACAAAAGCTAAAAATGTATAACTTATTTGTATTAACTTTTTAAAACAGAAAAAACGAAAAAAATGCTCATAACGTTAAACATAACGAAAACGTAAACGTTATTTTTAAAAATGATATCAAAATTATAATGAGTTAACGATTTAATTTAAATAATGTAATTAAATAACGTATGTTTAAAACGTTTTTAATCCCTGATTTTAAACCATTTCTACATAATTAAAAGTACAAATTATCAGAAAATGAGAGTTATTCGTGATAGTAATAATTGAACACTAAAATTCACTTTAAAAAAACAGTTTTTCAATAAATGTATAATTTATATTTTGAAAATCAATGACGAAACTAAACTTATGTGATCAGGGACGTACACAGGGGGGTGTTTTGGGTGTTCAAAAACCCCCCGAAATATTTGGTTTTTTGTATGGTTATTTATTTATTCAATTTTAATATTAATTTTTATATTATACTTTAATAGACAGATATAATATTACGTAGTGTTTGTGAAAAACCGACTAAAGCAAAATAAAATATAATACACACTAATAAATAAAATAAAATGATACCTACCGTCAAGTTGGTGTATAATATTATACTAATATAAAGTATGGAATCGTCAAAAAAAAGAATCACTCTACTTTCATATTTCTCAACAAATAAAAAATCTCGAACTGAGAATAATGAGTTGCGTATTAGTTTTTATTTTTTTGTTTATTAATATTTTAACTTGTTTTTTAATGTTGATTGTTGCGCTATTTAGGCACCAGCAGAAATAGAATGTTTAACACTGTTAAATGTACATAGAGACATAGAAGTTAATTGTGAAGAATCTTCACAATTAACTTCTATTCTGAAGATATTCTTAACCTAATGACTAAAACTTCACGAAAATTAGATTTAGTGTTGTAATTTTTTTGTTTATATTATTAAAAAGTATTGTAATTTTTTTGTTTATATTATTAAAAAGTATTGTAATTTTTTTGTTTATATTATTAAAAAGTATTGTAAGTACTAAGTAAAGATAATTTTCTTCAAAAAATTTCGTATGTTTATTAAAAAAAAGTTCTACTTTTCAGCAATTGATTTTCAAAAACACCCCCCGAAACTTTTTTCTGCGTACGTCCCTGCTCCAGGAGTAGTAACCCAAATACCCTGCCCACGACGTAAATCGTCGTTAGGGTACAACGACGCCGTGGTGGATAACGTGTGTGGTAATGTACCATATTAAATATTACTTGGTCGGTAACAAAACTAAATTGAAATCTGTCTGCGATGGTCCAATAGCCATATCGGTCGAAAATACATATTAAAATATGTTTTTTATTATAATATTTCCCTCGTTTTAAGTGTAAAATCCCATGCGCTCCGGTCGTCTCGCACCTCGACCATGGGTTGGCGAGCCTCCATGTAAAAAACGCATTGGTTCGTCATGCGATCTCGACTTCATTGCTATCCGGGACCTCGCATTATCTTCGAAATGAATAAAAGTTTTAAAATAAATAGTCCGATTTTTCAACTTTTTTAATAAAACACTTCTATTTACCAGGATATTGTCAACAAAATTGCCTTTGCCCAGAGATGCTCGTAAAAAAAAAAAAAAACACAAAATTCGGTTCGCTCCAAAAACACGGGAGATATCGCTCGGTGTGCATGGGACACCTTGTGTGTGCTCGGAGTGCGCGTGCTGCAGTGTGATCCGCACATTATGCATGGCTATACCAACAATTCCCACGTGTAAAAAATAAAACATCCATCAGTTTCAACGGTTAGTAATCAACTAATGCGTTAGTATAACAATATATTACATGTGCGCGCACGTCTCGTTAACAGTTTTAACGATGAACGTAATATTGTAAATAAAATTCCGAAATATTAGGTGGACACGTGTGCGCGCAAATGTACACGCGCCAATCTAGAACCGTGTTGTCGTGCACAGCTTATAAAAGCGCGTGCGATAGTTTTAAATTAGCCCTAAAACTGCAGCCACGGCTATTCGTGTGATTTAAATAAACGCGATTGCCGCGACTTACCGACCGTGGTACAGCGACGGGCCCGACGTTCGCCGACGATTACGATCGGTCGCTCTACGAATGTAATTTAATTAACAGTGTTTGTAGCTCATCCCGCACAATCGGACGTCCGACGTGCGTACACCAAAGGGCCGCCGCCGCGGACAGGACACCGCAGGAGCTGCAGTTGGCGCCCGTGCGATATCATAATACGCGTACCGATTGTAATATTGCTTGTGCGTAGTGGCGTATACAAAGGGAGGGGGGGGGGATGATAGGAGCGATCGCTCCCATTGGACATTTGTTCAACGTCTACTTATTACTTACTTATCTTATTGTTTTTAATAATATTGAAATGGTTATCAAAAACACGTTTTCAATCAATAAAACATCGATATTAAAAATAAAAAATCGAAAAAGAAATAGGCTGTTTGTTACCAATATTAACCAATTATTCACCAATATCATATTATAGTTAGGGATATAGTTGCTACTATAATGGACGTAGATAAGATATTAGAGGATATACCGGCTATAGTAATTATATTTCCAGATATTATCATATTAGACATATTTTGCACTGAGCACTTTGCAACTGTGCAATTAACTTATTCGGATTTTGGCACAGTGGTTTTCGGGGGAATCGGGAATGATGGTTTATACCACAGAGCAAAATTTGTATGAGTACATATATAAATAGTATATTATAAAGAATTTTGATATGATATAAATTAAAAATATTATAAAAAAAATTGTGTCCACTTTCGGTACTACGATCGCACCCAGTACCACCGTAATTTATGATACTGTAAACTGTTTGTAATATTTTCGAAAACGACGGCCTTATTATATTATAAATTGCAATCGGATGGACGAGTAGATTATCATTTTAGGAATGTGATATGTGTATACGACAAATGTCAATTCGGTTTACCGGCATTTCGTTTTTATTCTTTTAACCGCGTTGATGTTGTGTTAAATAATATTATTACGCCGCGTGAAATGATCACGCGGACATCTACTCGTATTGCACGAACGGTTTTCATATAATCGGTAACAAAATATGAAAGCAACAATATTTGTTGCACAATAATAAATAACAAATTAATAATCAAGATGCATTATGGTAAAACCAGATTTGCGATTTTATTCCGCGTTGCTACTTTGCTTTTACGGCATGTCTATTTTCTTTTGAACTTATTTTTGTATTTATTATAAATTTTTTTTGCCCCTTAGAAAGCACTTCATTGAAATTCCTTAAGATATTTTTTCATTTTTATAATTTTTTTCAAAAGAAACAGTACCTGCTAAAAGACTTAACAATTTCCTGTTGATAAACTGTAACTATATTAAAATGTAATAATTATTGTCTTCAGTATTGTCGTATACCGCACTTTCGTGGGTATCGCTCTATCCTCTCTTTAGTAATCAAAGCTAATAGATATTAGTTTAATTATTAAGAGTTGATGGATTTTCAAAATAAAACAATAATTCACACCAAAAGGCCAATTTTAATTAAAACAAAAATTAAGCGTGGCGTCATAGTCTCTACACATACGTGCTTCAAAAACACACACACACACTCTGCCCGATTCGTCTGTCCGGCTGTCTTAAATATTAATTTACAATATGCTACCTCAGCTCATTCGCTTCACTGGCCAATTCTACTAATTTTATAATAATTAAATTTTGGCCTAGTTGGCATATACAACAATCCCCGGTGTAACAAAAAAATATGCCCTCATATTTTAAGTACAATTAAATAAAAGAACATAGTTAATAATCATACAATCACGTCAAATAAGGTTTGACGGTACAGATATCAAACTTAAATTATATACAAGGTATAATCATAATAAAACAAACATTATGATTATACAATACAAAATATGAAATATAAAATACAAACCAAAAAAAAATAATAATAAAAAAAATACAAAATACAAAATACAAAATACAAAATACAAAATACAAAATACAAAATGCAAAATACAAAATACAAAATACAAAATACAAGGTTTAAAATTTATTGACAAACATACATAAAGTGTTTTGATATACGAGTAGATATAATAAAAATAAAATATTATAGAATATTAGAATACAATTTGCGTAAGCGTTGAAAAGCATCGCGACAACTGTGAGTATTTTACAAAAACATCTAGAATCAAAATTATATTATTCACACATTCGTATACTAATTAAATATATATATTTTTTTATTAACTTCTTGGAGGTTAAAAGGTTTTTATTAATTTTATTATATTTGTTTTACTCTTTTTCATAAAAGGGTTTTAATCTTTGTACATGTATGACATCGATAGTTTTTTTTCCATTTAGAACTAATTCTACTTTGTAATTTACGTCTGTCAATTTTTCAATAATCGTGAAAGGACCTCTGTATTTATTCGCTAATTTTTTTGATTGGTTTTGTTCGTGGAAGTCAAATTTTATTAGAACCTTTTGTCCCGGAATAAATTCAATATTTTTATGTTTTTCGTCATATTTTTTTTTCTGGACAGCCTGTTCTTTTTTAACAATTTTGGGTATAGAATCTCTAATCTTTTGTAATTGTTTCAGGGCCTTTGTAAAGTTGAATGATTCATCTTCTGTAGTTAGCTTATTATCTAAGGGTTGGTTTGCTTCTATACCGTGAAGTAAATAAAATGGGCTTACTTTTAATCTCGAACTTGGGCTTGTGTTATAAGCAAAAATTATCATTTTGTAATAAAGTGACCAGTCTTTTTGATTTTCATTTACGTAATGTGATAAACTGTTACAAATAATTTTATTCATGAGTTCGGTCATACCATTAGTTTGTGGGTGGTAAGCACTAGAGAAAATTTGGGTAATGCCTAATTTTTTACACGCATATTCAACCTCTTTATTTTTGAAATGAGTTCCTCTATCACTACAAAAATATTTAGGTACTCCATAGGATGTTATTAGATCCATTAGAAAACTTATTGTTGCTGCTCCGTTAGCATTTGCAACTGCTTTTGCAAAAGCCATTTTTGTTGCGTTACAAGTTGCAACAATAAGGTATTTTTTACCTCTAGATGTGGGTAATGGGCCTAAATAGTCGAATGTTAATCTTTGTAATGGTTTTCCTGATATCAAAGGTATTGGTTGTAGTAACCCGTGACCTTTACCGATCGGATTCTTTATCATCTGACAAGAAACGCATGTTTTTATAAATTTCATAGTGTCTTTAATCATTGTTGGCCAATAGTATTTTTGTTTTAGTTTAGCTAAGGTTTTTGTTATTCCGAAGTGTCCACTAAAAACTGATTCATGATAAGATTTTAGTATAGTATTGATTAAAATTTTGGGTATCACTAACTGGTGATTTACTCCATAAGGTGACCAATTTTTGAAAAATAAAATGTCATTTTTTATTAAGAACTGTCTATACTGTCGTATACCGCACTTTCGTGGGTATCGCTCTATCCTCTCTTTAGTAATCAAAGCTAATAGATATTAGTTTAATTATTAAGAGTTGATGGATTTTCAAAATAAAACAATAAAATAAAAATAAAATAAAATTAAGCGTGGCGTCATAGTCTCTACACATACGTACTTCAAAAACACACACACACACACTCTGCCTCGGTCTCGTCTGTCCGGCTGTCTTAAATATTAATTTACAATATGCTACCTCAGCTCATTTGCTTCACTGGCCAATTCTACTAATTTTATAATAATTAAATTTTGGCCTAGTTGGCATATACAACAGTATCATAATATTTTAGTTAAACAATTTTAGATAATCACTTGGTGAACTATACCGTTTTTTCTCAAATATCAAAGAATTTCATTTTCATGTTATATTTCTCTGTCGTAAAATAAAAATGCATTGTAAAAAACAAAACACCAAATTAAATAAATAAACTGAACCCATATACGCTGTGCAATGCCCGGTTATCTGTTTATTCATGAGTTTATTAATTTATGTCGGGAAAAACTACCTGGCTTCATTCGAGTTTAACTAATTTTTAACTATTTTACGCTAGGTATTGGTAATTTTTAGTGATGCGTTCACAAAATTAAATAAGAAATATAACCGATTTGAATTATAAAAAAAAAAATCGAAAATTTCAAGTGAACAACACTTATTTCTTTAAACTATTTCGAAAACTATAAAATGTTGATGTATTAATATATCTAATTAATTTACGAAAAAATATTTGGCAAATATTTAAGTCACGAATTAAAAAAAAAAAAACCCCAAAATATGTGCACATCGAAACGACACAAAGAAACGACTGACGGTTTGTATCAAGAATAACGGTATACCAATAAATAAATAAATATACATTTACAAATATTTATATATGTATATAGGGTGCACCATGAGGGTTTACTAAGAACCTTTCGATGAAAATAAAGATATTTAAGATTCCTTTATATTTATGTTCTGATTCGTTGGCTTGAAAAGTGAAATTTTCAGTATTTATTTTGTTATAAATTTGAAAAATAAATAAAATGTTTGAACATATTTTTTAACAAGACTGGGAAATATCAAATTTAAATATACAGAGACCAACATAAAAAAAAAACTCTAATAAAACTCCCTGTAGTGTACACATTTCATCGGTCTATAATCGAAATGATATAAGTCTTCAAACGCCATACATCATTAATAGAATCCGGTCAATTTATGTGGAACTCGACGAATAAATAAATGTTAAAATGTTAATACATGTAGTTGGGTGAATTCAGTCGGCCTCCATTGCATTGCATTGCTAATAAATTCATTATTTCAATATTGTATGGATTGGGAGGGTCTGAGTATAAAGTTAACTTATATTATTTATACGATATCAAAACATTATTTATTTTTTACATAGAGCTAAACTTATAAAAACATAATATAATGAAAACAAGAGAAGACATGATAATTTATCATGTATATTAATTGCATAGCATAGACATGGGTAAAAACTAATGCTCATTTACAGTGCCAATCAATATACAGATGCAAATGAACCCATCTGGTATACGATAATGCATTTTACTAAGAAATATGAACCAATATATTTTGTACTATATACCTATGTATGATATATCTATTGGTGCTATTTTTCAGTTCTGTGAGCTAAGTTATATAACAAATTGTGATAAAAACGTAACACTTTTAAGATACTCCATGTTATTGTAGTAGACATTGAACTAAATAAGTAATGTATATTTCCCATGATTATTAATTTTATTTTATTATAATAATGTTAGGTAAATATAAATCAAATATCAACTGCTAATTGCAATGACATTTCAATTAAATTACTTATGAAAGTTGTAAAATTAAAAGTTAATCTTTAATTTCTTTAAAAATACAGTTATATTTACCAAAACAATTGCCTTTGCCCAGGGATTCTCATAAAAATATAATTTGATTATCGCTATAAACACGGGAGATATCGCTCTATGCGCATAATAATTTGAATATAAGTTTTGAATTGCTTCTATTATCATCCTTCCAAAAAATAATTATTCATTTCTTTTCCGTCACGGAACATGGGAAAAAAAATTACAGAATAAATTATGGTTGTAATTTACTTGGGGAAAAAAATTTTTTCACGATTATACACAATTATGTACAGTCGAATAAAATATAAAACAGTAACAAAGACCGTTTGATCGTATTACGAACGATTATAATTAATACCGTTCACGATTATTGTTTTCAACTTTGGACTATAAAAATATGTTTGGTTTTCGTGCGGTGATGTTTGACCAGACATTCCAAACGGTCGTTGGTTAGATATAACTACGAATAAAATTGACGTTTAGACATAGTGCGAGATCATAATTTACATTGTACGCGGAAAGAAAGAGCTAGTACATCAGTGTTCTCGGTTCATCAACAACTTTTCTCGACAGGAGAGCGCCGGGAAACGACTACGACGCGCGTCTCAATGTGCGAAAAATTATTTGTAAAACGGTTTTTCCGGCGGTGACAATCGGCCAAGCGGTATGAACGGTGACTGTCAAAGACGGTCGAACCCTCGTCGACCGCGCCATGTCCATTGTTCACGAACTGTTCGCATACATTATTGACGTTGCAAGTTTTCCCGTGCGCAATGCGCGTCCTACATTATCGTTCCGGTGAATTATCGTTGCTGTTGTAAGCACACACTTTTACCGCACTAATGATCGATCGACATAATATCCTCGTCGCGCGGGAATGGTTGTTTCGGCGGTGAGTTCCGAGTTCGGCTTCGAAGACGTTTCCGTGGGTCCGACGCACGAGGCCGGCGGCGTGTACGGCTGACAAGTCGTTTCGGTGAAGATTTCGTTCGGGCGAGTTGTACGTGTACATTATATTGTGAAAGAAAATCAAAAATACATTGATACATTTGTAATTATTCGCGGTACGTGTGTACAATCAGTGTTTATTTTAGACCTTCTATCCCGGGGGGGGGGTATCGTAAATTTTCAGGGGGGTATGACTTAGAAGTAAATAACTAAGGGAAGGGAAAATATCGTTTTAAGCTCAATTTATTAGTTTTAGATGGACAACGAATACATGAATTCTTAAAAAAAAAACTTATTTTGATTAATTGTATGAAAAAAAATTTAACAGGCATTTACTATACATACATACATTACTTATACATTACTTATACATTTTATATTATTAATAATACTCCATTATGAGCTAAAGTCATATATATTTATATATTAATATTTATTATGTATATTAAATTAAATTTAACGAATCCAGCGCTGTTTTTGACGTGCGTACAAATCAATTACCTCATTCACAGTATCTTCATAGAGTTCTGAGGGTCCTTCTGTGCTAATTTTCATGCAGAATTGCAATGTTTATTGTCCCATTCGATTTCTTATTTTGTTCATAATCCTATCATTGTACTGAAAGAGTGCTCCGCAGTGGCCGTTGAAACTGGTACACACATTAAACATTCTGCTAGTTTTTTCAAATTTGCATACCCAATATTTGCTTTACAAATATATAACAGTGGATTTTTTAAATTTTCTTCAATCAAACTTTTTGCAACATACTTAAATGAATTCAAGTCTATCCAAACATTGGTTGGTTCAAGACCAGGAAAATATAAACACATTTTCAATACATCTTCTTCGGTGATTGTAATAAAAGATTCAAATGATTGTAATAAAGCACTTAATTTGATTATGTCATACACTCAATGTCATACATTTGTTCGGGGGGGGTATATGTTTTTCTCCGGGGGGGGTATTACCCTCCCGGTCACCCATCTGAAATAAACACTGTGTAGAATGCACGTGCATGGTGTAAGTCAGTGGCGTATTTACGGGGGGGGGGTGGTCCAGGGGTACTGGACCCCCCCAGAACCTCTCCAAAAAAAAAAAGTAAAATTCTTGCATATTTGCAGAACCCGATTTATGTAGGCACGCGCGGTCGCGCGGACATAGTTTTTTCCCGTAAACAAAATAGTATATAAAATATAGTTTAATATTAGTTACAACAGCTAAAACAGATACATGTTCCTGCAGCATGGTTTCAAGTTATAAGTATTATAGTTAATATTAATTATGTAGAAACTGAGGAACCCCCCCCCCAGAAAAATTTGAAAATACGCCACTGGTGTAAGTAATACATAATAACACAAACCCGAGATAGCTTGTTTTCCATTACGACTAGCCTTTAAGTTACTGTTTTAAATATCGTCAATTTTACGCGACGAAATATTAAAATAAATTAAAATAAAAACTAGGCACGTTCAGCGAGGTCAACCCGAGACGGCAGAATCGCTAATCACGGGCGCCCAAGATGGTCTCATACCGACGCGACGTGAAGAACGGACGACGTACTTTTTGACATTTTGTCCGTACCAACAGTTTCGACGAAGTGTATGCTATTTATTTTATCCGTCTATTTGTTTTGTAGTAATACAATTTTAACCACTATTTTAAAATGCTAGTAAATAATAATATTAACTATAATTTATTATAGTAAACACGATTTTTGATAATTATATTTTGTGTTCGCATTGATACAATAATGACAACAATGATTCGCAAGATATTCGCATTGGTACACTAGAACATTTGTAAATGTGACAACGTTTATAGTATATAGTTACCCTCGTATAATATATTCTATAATTGGTAATGTTTATTATTATAATTAATCACACACTAAGTATCATTGATTTTTCCCCCGTTGTATAAACTATAAACGAGTTTAATATGCATTCGATTCTATTGAAATAGTTATTGATATAGTTATTATGTTAAACGTTTGAAAATGCTCGAGATAAATACGATCCAAGCAATAATTCATTTTATTCCAACACCGTTTCACAATAAACGTGCCTTTATAATATTATGTTTAAGTTGGAATATTATCATGAGACCGACGATGGTTATGTCCATGGAAGGTTTTAAAATCGATGATTCTATTTCACCGCAAAATGTATAAAACGTTTATTGTAATAAGTAATATTGTAAAGGACCTGTTAAATTTAAACTGTCGGTTGACAATAAATTCGAATCATCGTCCAATGTATTACCCAATGTATTCGAGATACATTAAAAGTTGTGAAAATATCTTTTGACCGTTTATTTTTATTCAATTGTCACTAATACACATCATAATTCTTCGTGAGTTTATAGATACCTCCGTTTCTTAACGATGAGTCATTTGCCGAAATTATATGGTCCATACTACATATCATATTATTTTTTTTGGTCCCTATTTCCTACGATTATTTTATGATACATTGGTGCGGTTCGTTTGAAAATTAAAAAAAAAAAACCTTGCAACGCGTTTATAATATGAATGAAATCGGTTGAAAAAAAATATGCAATATATTAAAAACATACAAAACAGCATAATTTATCATATCTATGGACAAGAAATCCAGCCCTGATCGACCTGATTACGACAACATATTGTAAGTCTCACAACTATACATACATGTAAGTGTTGTTATTGTTATGTTGTTATCAATTAATATTACTACCTTTATCTCTTTTGCTTTTTACGAACCATAATTCCATGAGTGTAGGAATATTGAATATGTATGTGCGTGTACCTACATTCTTTAGTCAAAGCCAGTTAGAGTATATTATGACTTTTATACGACCTGTCACCGCATCAGACATTCTGCAGTCTGCGCATTCCGTACTGAATTTATTAAAAAAAAAAATACATATTATAATACCCATATTGAATTTTATTTTGAGGAAACTGTTATTTTATATGAATTGAGAAGAGAAGAAAAATATTTGGTGCAGTCGTCTTGTATATCAATCAAAGTATTGAGTCTGCATGAATAGGATATTAAATTCTTCTCGATTTTCAAAGTACAGAGTTATACAAACTAGTTGTCTACTCGTTGATAGATCGTATCATCATTTCCTGTAATACTAAAAATAAATTCAAATAATCAAATACTAACCTGACATGAAGTATGGATTCATAAATTGCATTATAATTTATAATAATATGTTTTTCATTTTTCATAAAATATATTACCAAAGAACATTTATTATTAATACTAGGTATCCGAGTATAGTTGTATAACAGTTCATATTAAAATAATTAAATGGCTTTCATTAAACACACCATAAAAATAGAAAATTTCATAAAATATCATGCATTCTGAACATTTTCATAGCTCTAAAAAATAATATTATTAATATTACATTAAGAAATTCCTGTTTAAGAGTTAAAACAAAATTTCAAATTCCTATTGTGTTGTTTTGAGAAAAATTACGATGTTATACTTAATATACATTTTACAAACAGGACAGTCGCAAATTCCATTTTATATCTCAGTATTCGGGTACAGTTATTCAATATTTTCTAAATTCTAGTAAAAAATTGAAAAAATAACTTATCTGTGGTACTATAATCATTAATCATAGATCATTTGTACAACTATATTAGGTATAACATCACCTCTGTTCAATTTCCAATCTATAAAATATTCTATTTTATACACGACTTCTATAAATTATAGGTGGCTTAAGCACACACTAATCCCAAAACACTCTTAGTAGACTACTAAAAATAGATATATAAATAAACGTTAATTACGTAACAAATAAACAATACAAGAATATTAGGAAATCTAAAATATGACGAAAAATGTGAAAAAATAATACGGACATTTTTGATCGACTATACGTGAGCTTTCTGCAAAAACTCGACTATATTTCTAGTTTGAACAAATATCGATAAGTGAAGTCACGTTTCTACATTTTGTTAAACTGTATCTAAAGATTAATGTTAGTTATTTGCATATTACACTTGATAAGTATTAAACGACTCAAGCGAAATATAAAACGCTGAAAAGAATTCCGCATTGTGTTAATGTTCTATTACTCTAATATGAGGGGTGGTTGTCAGGTCCTCTTCCCTGGGGTGACATTCTTGGATGTTCTAAACAATAAGCCTCCGACGTTAGGCTGTGCTGTGTGTTCCTAAAAAAAACACGTTGCTGGTTTTATATATATATATATATGGTGAGTGTGTTACAGTTATGTTTATCACATCTAGTTACACTTTTATAGAAGTTAATAAAATATTATATTCGATAAAGTGCATCGTTTGATGTTCTAACTCCCGTTTATAAAGATAAATTTAGCACTCTTACTCTATGGAGGAAATTACCTATTCCGGTATCAAAGTACACTAATTAATTTCACAATATTCTTATGTAACTTATTTTTTTCGCGACGGTTTTGTCGCATTTATATTTCTTCATTGATGACTTCCGAATATAACATCACAGAAAAGTAATTTAAAAGGTATATTAATTGACATTTTCTCAATTGCTTAAAAAGAAAACATCGTTTTAATTGCGTTTCAAAAAAGTTGTACAAGCGCATACTCAAAAGTTTCTTCAGTAAAATAACTTTCTTTGAAGTCATGCAATTATTTAATCACGTTTATTCATGATTTTTAGCAACTTCTGGTACGTTGTCTTCAATAAATATAAGTGATTATCTCTAGATCGATTTGCTTTCATTACCGATGTTTACTGACATAGGCGCACCGTGTATATCATAAGATTTTTTACTGTTGCATTTTGCCCTCACAGGTGTGATTTTTTAGGGTCAATATACGTTTCATCTATTATCGTTATTCTCGAGACAAATATTAAAATAACCTTAGTGAAAAATGACGTTATCATTATTGTTAATATCCTATTTAGTAATGTTCTATAGTGTGGGTAATGCAGCACATTTGGTTGCCTACAAGCAGCTCGTGAAGGCAGTTTTATTATACCGTGTGTCCGCGGAAACAGAGTACACTTTACCACTCATTACCCTGTACATATTTTTCAATTTTGTTTTCGGGACATTAAATTAGACTATTGGTTCTTTAATTTCGATGACTTACAATTTTTTTTACTCACGTATTTTGCGCATGCGCAACACAACTTCACTTTTTTTAAATGGCAACCCCTATTTTTAATATCATTTTCGGATTAATGGATTTTTTTAAAGTAATTTAAAATTTTCTAACAACTATTACTATCAATCCAATATTGACCGAATGAGAGCGATTTAAAATTTTAAAAAAATTATTTTGTTAACATTTATTTTTTAATTTTAATTTTATTATTTTAAACTCTACTACACATTTTTTATTTACAATTCAATTTACAAAAATCACAAACATAAGTTACTCGATAAATTGTTCGAAAGTTCCTCCATTATTTAGAACGCATGCTTCAAATCTACTGCTCATAATTCACGAATTGTAAAAGAATTTTTAAAAGTAAGATTTGGTGAAATTACATTGCAACACACGGACCAGTAGAGTGGCCTCCAAGGTCACCTGACCTTACACCGTTAGATTTTTTTTTGTGGGGACATTTGAAAAATGCTGTGTATACTGATCCTCCAATCAACATTCAAGACTTAAAAAATAAAATTACACACTCATGTAACCTCTTGAATGAAAATCAAATACTGTCAGCAATTAATCGTGAATGTTCACGTCGATTTGAAGCATGCGTTCTAAATAATAAAGGAACTTTCGAACAATTTATCGAGTAACTTATGTTTGTGATTTTTGTAAATTGAATTGTAAATAAAAAATGTGTAGTAGAGTTTAAAATAATAAAATTAAAATTAAAAAATAAATGTTAACAAAATAATTTTTTTAAAATTTTAAATCGCTCTCATTCGGTCAATATTGGATTGATATTAATAGTTGTTCGATCAAAATTACTTTAAAAAAATCCATTAATCCGAAAATGATATTAAAAATAGGGGTTGCCATTTAAAAAAAGTGAAGTTGTGTTGCGCATGCGCAAAATACGTGAGTAAAAAAAATTACAAGTCATCGAAATTAAAGATCCAATAGTCTAATTTAATGTCCCGAAAACAAAATTGAAAAATATGTACAGGGTAATGAGTGGTAAAGTGTACCCTGTTTCCGCGGACACACGGTATATTATTCAATAAGAGCCAAACGCGGCAACACCTGTAACGGGGATCATCAAATTTTAGCTGGCCTGCAGACAAGGAGAGAAAAAACCGATAGTTTAAGGAGTTATTATTACGCGAGACTGTTGCAACAACTTATGTTATAATTCCTTATAATCAAACATTATTTGGTTTCTGGGCGGCAGCACATAAACTAGTTGTGAAACATATCTTAGCGTATTATCGTATGGCCTGTTTTATTGTTTGAAATTTTATTTAGACACGTTTAAAGTCACACATTTTAAATACGAGTACAACACGTCAAAACCAATCGGCCAGACCGCCGCGCCAGTCGTCAGTTATCACTTATCGGTGAAACGGTGATCCACTGCCACGTAGTTTTTGTACTTCCGTTTTTTTTCGATATTTTTAGTCCTGATTATTATTTTTTTAGTTTCATTCAAACGTGGATAAAAAAAGAAGAAATTTAGAAATTTAAAACAGACAGCATTGTCCTGAGCGTATAGACTTATATTGTTTTCTCTTACCAAGCAGAGTAGTGGCCTTTCCGGTTGTTTGATTAGTAATCAAACCGTGGCTGTTATGAAAGTGTTTAATATCAAACGTAATCATTACGAGATTTCACACAAGTCATTTGCCGAAAAATTCCAAGTCGTTACTGACGTTCGTAAATCAAAAATTGAAAATCTACACATGAAATGAAAATCGGCAGCTTCATTCGTGAACATTAACTAAATAGTAATTTCGGAAGTAACTTACAGATGCTAATGTTGTTAAAGAGTGCATGATTCAAACTGTAAGTCAACTGTTTGAAAACAAGAATAAAATTGGTGAACATTTTCGTCATTTTCCGATATGAACATCACCAACACGAGACATTGGATATTACACATGACAATTTATGACATTATGATTCAAAGTTAACGCGTGTAACAACATGATCACGCATACAATCGTTGCGTTAGTTCACATAGAAATATTCTACAAAGTAATGTACCACAAAACGTTTACCATAATTATAGGTCAATCTTACGTCACATACGACACATAGCATTCATTGGATTTAACAATTACGCATACGTAAGTACGTAACTGATATTTGGACCTGTCAGTAATTGAGGACAAGTATATCTATTTCTTCCACGGCACAAAGAGGAAAGAGTGTGAATTTGGATTTCCCTCTTAATTATACATTACAAAAGGTAAATTAATTATATATAATATACGTTTACCAAAAACACGACGTATAAAAAAACGGTCAAATATTAGGTCCAATCAATTTCTGACTATTGTGTTGCGCCATCTAACGGTATCACAGTAGACTTGAAACTTAAATTCTAATAACAACACTAAACTAAGTAAAATGTAACTTTAATGTTCTCCGGGATAACGATTGTATTAACTATAGTCAAAACAAACAAACCTGAATTCACAGTGTAGAATAGTAACCCTCAATAATTCGGAAACCTATATTACCCGAATAAAACACGTCATGTACTTCGGTCCCCTCGATAAATCAAAAATAATAAATAGTGAGACAATGGTAAACACTCTAAATTTCAAATATTTTTGGCCAAAACCTTTGTAATTTTAATTTATTTATGTAAAATAAGCTTAAATAAATTTAATTAAGAGTGTGGTTCTACTTACGCACTTATATTTAGGAAAAACATATGTATTTTTTTTTCAAAATCCTATCGTGTCTAATTAAATTAATTATCTATTAAAATTATCTATTAAATTAAAACTGATAATCTTTGTTGGACTCGCTGGCCTATGAATAAAGATCATACTTAAATAGAAGATTTTTAAATGCATATTTTAAATAAATAATTTATACAAATATGTAAATGTAATAAATACTTATTTAAATATTATTAACTAAAATCGATAGTATCCCGAACATCCCTAGTCAGTTATTACTTATTGTCATATCTTAAATAAATAGTTCAATTATTATACTACCAAATAATCTTCACTATATACTATATACAGGGTGTCCCAGGTCTATTTGACTAATGCAATAACTTTTTTTCTATTCAATATTTTTAAGTTTTTTTTTTTTTGTAATGATTTGTAGAGCCCTGCGCTATAATTTGTATATCTTATACTTTATTTTATTTTTTTACAACAAAAATAAATAATTTAAATTTTGTATTTAATATTTTTCTAATAATCCAAGATAGCTATTTCATAAATAAGTATTTAAAAACCATTTTGGCGTTTAAAACTTTTAATTTGGTTAAGTCCTTAATTTTTAAACAATATTCAAAATGTGTTAAAATTCAAATTTATTTCTTGCTGATCACTGTTACTGCTGTAGTCGATTTTCAATTGTTTTCTTCCAAGAAACAATAAATTTGTTATCATTAAAAGGTAGATCATTAGTCATTACATAATATTATTATACATTATTGTATTTTATCATTATTTAACATGGTCACGTGATGCTTACCATGGATGTTGATACTAAACAATTGATACTAAATTGTAAGAAATAGTAAAATGTAACTCTGTAAATTTAATTTTTCAACTATAAGTTCAGTTTTATTTCTTAACATTAAATAATATAACAAATTAAATATTATAGAACAATATACCTAACTAGTAACTAGTAAGTAGTAACTATGAATAATTTTCAAAGTGTGCGCCATGTTGCATTATACATTTTTCATACCGTTCCAGAATTCCAGTTGTCAAGGATTCCAACATTTCAAAAGTAAGAGAGTTACACACATCAATTATGCGTTGTTTTAAATCATCTAACGACGTTGACTGTTGGGAGTATACTTTGTCCTTTAAGTAACCCCACAAAAAGAAATTGAGTGGTGTTAGATCTGGAGATCGTGGTGGCCAATTTAGTGGACCTCTAGTTCCTATCCATCTCGATTGAAAATTTGTGTTTAAATAATCACGGACTATATTCGAGTTATGTGGTGGAGCACCGTCTTGCTGAATCCACATATTTACTCGGAGATTTAATGGAATATTTTCTAATAACATTGGTAGTGTATTAGTCAAAAAGTCTAAATAACGTTGGCCAGTTAGTGTGCCATGATAGAAATAAGATCCAATCAAATAACCACTTATTATACCACACCACACATTGGTAGACTAGCGAACTTGTGCATTGGACTCACGTGTCCAAAATGGATTTGATTCATTCCAGTAATGAGAATTATGCCGATTGACAATACTATTATTATTAAAACAGCTTTCATCGGTCCATAATATTTTTTTCAAAATATTATTGTGGTCATGAAGGCAACTAATTTTTGAAATATATTGAAGCCTTCTATCTGGATCAGAGGGTTTCAATCCTTGTACATAATGCAATTTGTATGGATGGAAATCTTTTTTCTTCAATATACGATGTATAGAGCTACGACTGATGTCCATTTCTTTAGCTACCGACCTGACAGATGCATGAGGATCACTGCTGAAAGCTGCCAAGACATTCACTGTATGTTCTTCATCAATAACATAAATTTTTTTTGGTTTGAAACCATTTGGAAAACGACCTAAAAAGACTATTTTTTAATGTATATCTTAATTTAAAATTTGTATAATAATAACTGAATTATACATGTATGTATTAGGTTTTAGGTACATAATTTGTTATATTAATTTTATAGGAAATTGTATTGATAATAAAAAATTTACCTGTATTACGTAATTTTGTTTCTATATTACAAAATGTGTTTTTAGATGGCTGTTTCCTTTCTGGCAATTTTCGTAAATACAGACGAGAAGCTTTTACTGTACTTTTTCCTCCACTTTCATAAAAAACTTTTAACATATCACGGTACTCTAAATTACTGTAAATAGTAGGCATATTTAAGAAAGATAAAAATAAAAAATATTGAATTTTATATTTCAAAAATCATACATAAACTGGTTCATTTAATACCCATTAACATCACATTTAATTATAAAATATTTATAGATTATTCAAATATGAAATTAAGATCATTAAAATAGTTAAGTTTTAGAATAGGTATGTAAATAATTAATGAAACAATATGTATAGAACCAGTAATTCCCAATTCATATAATATTATAATTGATCATTCGAGGTTTACATTTTGTATGAGCTACAGTGTATTTCATATTAACTAATAAATACTTCCATCATGAGTAGTTATCGTTTGTCTCGCTCCAATTTGGGCTCTACATACTCAAGTGACCAAACAGACATTTTTAAAAAATATAAAAAATATAAAGATATGTGCCGGGATTTGGTTTTAGAAAATGAAGAGTTACAACAGGTAATATATTAAACAATTATTTACAAATTTATTAAAAAAAAATATTGTATGAATAACATATCTCTTAAACAAGTATTTAGCAACTGTAAAAACTACTTTTATACATAGGATGTTACAATTAATTTATAACAGTTTTTAAGTTCAAACAATCACAAAAGTTTGGTTTTACTTTTAGAAAAATTTAAATTTATCTCGGCAATATGAACTGGAGTGCTTAAAAAATAATGAATTAGAATTAAACAATAGTCAGTTGTCGGATGATATTAAAAAACTGCACGATATTCAGGTAACTAAAATGATTTATAACATTCAATAACATTCTCTGCTATACATGTATGTATAAGGTTCTTTCACTAGTGACGCTAGCTGAAGAAAAAAAAAATAACCGACACCTATAATATAAGTTAACAATTTGTTGGCTAAATGTTCAAAACAAATAAAAGTATAATTATAATATTACGCAACGGTTTGCAACTAGCAGAGTATTCATGTATAAAACAATACACTCTTAAGTGTTTCAAACAATTTAACCATCAGAAGGATATTAAATGTCACATATTATGCCAAGTAGAAAATTATTGATTTTATCTGTTATTAACATGAACTCTGGCAATATATAAATCTTAAAAGGGATTTCAATTAAGCTTTGTATTAATTTTCTAATACAAAGAGATCTGCAATAAAACAACAATTAAGTGTTGCAACTATATTTTTTCTATAATTTTTTATAGTAAAAATAAAAATAGATATAATAAATTACAACTTACATTTTATATAAAAACCAAGATAATGTTAGATATATTTTTAATTTATAGTATGAAAATGTTTTTTTATGTTTTATTTATTAATGAATAACAAACTAAGGAAAATTAGTATTTATTTTATCTTTTATTCTGAAATTCTCAAAGGTTGAAGTCCCTAGTCTTAAAAAGTACATGACAAGTTGACATTAAATACCTATTCTAACAATTTCAAATCATTAACTTAATTATTTCATGGGTTATTTTTTATTCTTAGTAATTATGTAAACATACTAACACACTATGAAATATTCAGAGAAATACTAAAGAAATAGGTAGTAACGTGTTTATCCATAACATTTATCTACACACTTTCAAGCCAATCAAAACTATTTCAGAATGCCCTTATTTTTCTGTTAAGTTAGTTGTTATAGGTATTTATTAAATTCTTACATTAATATTATTTTTTTTTATATAAACAGAGCTATAAATATGGTTAATATTAAATACATAAAGTTCCTGATGAACTAAATAACTAAATGTAAAACACTAATATTATATATCTACTCATCTACTTACAGCTAACAATATTTTTTATGATCTACAATTTTACCATTTACATTTTTTTTTTAATAAAATGAAACATTTGATTTATGTTGTTTTATACTTAAGATGAACTGGTTACAATTGAACTTCTGATGGTTTTATGTATAGGTACATACAACTAGTTTTAATAGTAACTATTGTAAGTATACAAATGTAGTATTAAAACAGCAAGGTACAAAGCATTAATTATACAACTAACTGCATGTGATTGAAAATGAAATTGTTTGAACTCTCACCAAATATGTATACTTTTAATGTTGACATCCACCTAGAATATTTTCGTTAACAGTGAGAATATTTTAATTCATTTTATTAATAAATTAATAAATGTTAATATTAATATTAAAATGGTTAGGTTGAAGTATAAATTAATTTAATACAAATGATACTCACATTTTAACAAAAATGTTATTTTGCTATTCAAATTAAATTAAAATCTTCAATTGTAGTACTGTGTATAGGTAATCTACATAATATTTAATTTTGAATATTTTTCTTGATAATAGTAATTTGAAGTGTTGAGAATTTAAAATGTTATTATATATGTTTAATTTTTGATTTTTTTGTATCTAGTTACCAAAAGTTTATAAAGATATTAAAATAAAATAATTTTAACTTGCAAACTAATGATAATATGTACCTGTGTTCAAAGGCATTTCCAAAAATATTTTCTACGAATTATGTTCAATCTGATAATTCCATATTATTACTAGGTATTTCTCATAAATTTAATACAATAGAATTGTCTTAAAATATGAGAAGACAAGTCTTAAGGTTTTTAGTGATTACGGCAAAATGTGTTTGATCCATAAAATATCAACTTAACCTAACTTTAAATTTAAAAAGGACTTACAGAATAACTATAATTAATATTCAAACCACATGTCATTTGTTTCATAATTCAAAATCAAAATGTTCTAAATTTGTTTAAACGTATTTAAATGATTGAACAATAAAATATTGATGAATGATGATGATTTAAAATAAAGTAATAGTAGGTACATCATGTTATAAATTATATTATAATCATATTATGTTAAATTATGATAAAATACGTATTAGTATGTGTATGTATTTAATATTGATTATCAACCTTTTAATGATAACAAATTTATTGTTTCTTGGAAGAAAACAATTGAAAATCGACTACAGCAGTAACAGTGATTAGCAAGAAATAAATTTGAATTTTAACATACTTTGAAAATTGTTTAAAAATTAACGACTTAACCAAATTAAAAGTTTTAAACGCCAAAATGGTTTTATATACTTATTTATGAAATAGCTATCTTGGATTATTAGAAAAATATTAAATACAAAATTTAAATTATTTATTTTTGTTGTAAAAAAATAAAATAAAGTATAAGATATACTAATTATAGCGCAGGGCTCTACAAATCATTACAAAAAAACTTAAAATTATTGAATAGAAAAAAAGTTATTGCATTAGTCAAATAGACCTGGGACACCTGTATATTCATATATCACAGGCCATTACTACATTTTCAAGTATATCGGCTGTCATATCATCTGCAGGCATATAAGATATAACACTCTTCATGAATGATCACCACACGTAATAATGACATTTTTAAAAATAATGAAGAATAATAATTATGAGTTAACAGCTAATTATTATTTATAGTATTTTAAATACTTGGTTATTTTCTAACCATGCTCACTCGACTTTTCTGACAGTAAAATGCTTAAATAAGATTATTGTTTTTAATGTTCAAGTCACCATAAAGTCCATTTCTACAACTTTTTTCGCTCACACCAACATAAAGGTGTCCTGCGGCTATACATACTTATATTTTGAAATTTTTTTTTTTCGTTGTTCAAGTAACCATAGATTTCCACAATGATTTTTAAACTTTTGTTTTTCAAATTGGAACATTTTTCACACAAAATATTATTTAGTTAATTTATCTGTAACGTAAAAATTTGACCAGTATTTTCGGAGTAATTCAAATTTCAAATTGCGTATGTTAAGTGTAAAATTCGCATTATCTCAAATTAGTAGTAGTTATCGATTACATGTAATTACAAATTATATCAAAATATAAGGAATGACAATACTATTTTCGTTAATACTTGAATTACAATAATTCACAGTAAATGCCTTCATTAAAACACCGCAGTAAAAAAAGAGTGCTTCCATTTGAAAAATAAAAGTTTATATCGCTACAGGGCACCCTTGAAGTGGCATGAAAAGAAGAGATATGGAAAACATAGGTTCTAAGGTAACTTGAACAATTATTAAAAAAAAATCCAAATCAAGCATTTTTAAGGCCAAAAATGGGGTTTTAGCATGGTTAATAAAATCGCCCTGTATATCGCTCAACAATACCTGGCGTTATACTACTATTTATTATTATGTTGCATAAAACAATGAACAAACAACACTTGAGTTAAAAACATTAATTAATAAGAAATGAATGAAGTGTCGTGGGATAACCGACATAAGAGCTAAGCAAACATCGTTACCAAACAAGTCAGATAAATTAATTATTTAAAATAATCATAAAAATAGTTTTTGCATTCCAAACTTTGTAGTTATAATTGAATTTAAATAATATATAATAATAATGTATTGTAATTTGAATAAACACCAGCATATGATTTAGATATGATATATATTTAAATTTAGATATGATTTATCATATTTTAGAAGAATATATTTTATTAATAACAAAACTGAAGTAAGTAATAAATTCGAAACATTTATTAAAACTTAAGACAGATACTGGGTATAAATTAAAAACATTACGAACTGATATTAAATAAAGTGTTTGAAGAAATATTACAAAAATATGGCATTCAACATCAATTAACAGTTCCGTATATTTCTGAACAGAATGGAAAAGTAGAGAGGGAAAATCGAACTATTATCGAAGCTGCAAAGACAATGTTCTATGCAAGAAATATGGACAAATTACTTTGGGCACAAATACTGCTGTGTATACATTAAAAAGAACAGGTACGAGTTCAGAAATAAATAAATCTCCATATGAATTATATTTTAAGGTACAAACTTATATACACAATTTAAGAATTTTTGGAACTAAAGTATTTACACATATTTCAAAACATAATTGACAAAATTGGGACTCGTAGAGTGAAAAGGGAATATTTGTTGGATACATTGAAAATGTAAAAGGATATAGGATATGGTTTTCGGAAACAAACAAAATCAAAATGTGTAGAGAAGTTGTATTTAAAAATTAATCGTCAGAAGTTGATATAACAGTCAGTGGAGATGAGATTACAGAAATAAACATTAAACTATTAAAGACCTTTACATAAATGATGAACTATTAAATATTACAAATGATATGGAAAAAACATTCGAAGCGATATAACCTTCTAATCCAAGAGACAGAGGTCAAATAGAAAAATAAATCAGATATGCATGTACAGCAATATTGCATGTGAACCGATTAAAAATAATGAGGCAATAAACTGTGAGCAAGCAGATAATTGGAAACTGACAATGTGAGAGGAAATAAATTCATTACATCAAAATAACACATGGACATAGTAAGTTATCAATACCAGCGGGAGCAAATGTTATAAAAATGCATAGGTTAATAAAATAAAGAATGACAAAGAAAAAAAAATAAATCGATTTAAGGCTCGATTAGTGGTAAACCGATCAAGGCAAATGTATGGTATGAACTGTAGACTAAACTGAAAAGTTTTCTCCAGTAGTGCGCTATGAATGTATTAGAACAAAACTAGCTGTCGCATTAGCGGAAAATTATGAGTTACAACAATTTTACATAAAAACAGCGTTATTGTACGGACATTTGGAAAAATAAATATACATGAGTCAACCAACTGTATTCAAAGATTCAATAGAATGTGTATGCAAACTGAATAGAAGTCTATATGGGTTAAAACGATCACCGAAGTTTTGGAATAATAGATTTAAACAATTTCTATTAGAATTCAATTTACAGCAAACTTCATCTGACTCATGTATTTATTATAATCATAATAATAACTATTCATTAATACTAGCTATTTTTGTTGATGATGGTTGAATAGCATCAAGCAGCACAATAAAAACAAATGTTTTATAGCAAGGCCTAAAAAATGAGTTTGAGATAAAAACAAGATAATTTAGATTATTTTCTAGATATGGAAATAATTAGATGTGACGATGAAACGATATTTGTACATCAAACATGTATTACGCTAATAAACTTATTCATAAATTAAATTTAATAGACACAAAATAATTATCTACATTCTACACCAATAGATAGGTCACATGGGATAGAAAATAATATATATTAACAGAGTGTGAATGTGTGATAATCAATTTTCATACAAACAGGCTGTTGGAAATGTATTATTTCTATCACAAGTCACAATACCAGATAAAACGTTTACACAAAATTATGTAAGTAGATTTCTAAATAAACATACATCTGTGCATTGGACAATGGTAAAACGTATAATACAATATGTAAAAGGAACGACAGAATTTGGGTAATATTATAAATCTAATACTTACTAACCTAATTATGAGTGTATATTCAGATTCAGACTATGCAGGTGATATAGAAACTAGACGTTTGACATTAGGTCACTTATACATGATAGGAAAATCAACAGTATCATGGCACAGAGTCACAAAAACAATCAATAGTTACACTTAATTCAGCTGAAGCAGAATACATGAGTAAGTCTGTCAAAGGTTTGATTTGGTTCAACAGAGTGGTCAAGGAAATCTGCGAAGACATCATGGAACACCAACCAATATTGTACATTGATAATCAAAATCTAATTCGATTGGTTAAAAAACCGGAGTTTCACAAAAGAACGAAACATATCGATAATAAATATCACTTTATCGAAGAAAGATATGAGGAGAATTTGTTCCAACTAAGGTTCTTGGACACAGAAGAACAATGGGCAGACATATTTACAAAACCACTTCCAAAGGACAGATTTTAAAAACTAAGATTAAAAATTATCATTGTTAAAATTAAATTAATTTTTGTTGGTATACAAATTATTAATTAAGGCGGTGTGTTGAATATAAATTATTATTGTATAATATTTTTATACTGAATACATTATATTCAGCATATTATATTAACTATTTATAAATTATAGTAACACACGTCTGATATTACACTGGCATACAATATCATCTATTTATGAATATAAGAAGCACACGTGTAATGAATAACAATACGAGGGTCGATAGGTCACAATGTGGCGTAGCCAGGGGGGGGGGGGCTGCAGCCCCCCCACCGAAATGTTAAGAAAATTTAAAAATTATTTTAATGTCTATGATATTCGCTCAAAAATTTTTAAATTGTATTTTACTAATTTTAAATTGTCATCTTTATTTTGTTAGTTTTCTATAGCTTGGCCGTGCTAGTAGGTATTTAATGCATATATTATTATATAACATTGTGCATAGGTCGATTTCATGATAAAATCTATAAATAAATATTTTTAAGCGATTAGTGACAGACACCCGACGGGCAACGATTTTATAATATAATGTTAATTTTTTTTTATTCATCACATTATATTCATGTTTATTAAATTTGAGTTTGTTTTATTATATAAAATGTTAGTATACTAAATTATGTCCAATTGAAAAGAAAATTGGTTACTATTTTTTATTGTTTTTTTTTAAATAAATAATACAGGTAAAATAATTTATTGTATATTACTAAGCCACCGCTGTGTAAAAAATTGATCAGCCCCCCCCCCCCGAAAAAAAATTCTGGCTACGCCACTGGCGTCACATGTATATAAGACGGACTCGTCAGACACTGTGGTCACTAAATTATGGTATCAACTATGGGTACTTCATGTATTAGTAAAATATTACTTATTATTACTAATCAGTGTAGTTAATTTTATTCATGGTCGATCTACAACATAATCCTTTAATTCAAAAGTTAAACGGCCGCGGCATTAAGGCTCATGGAGCATAGCATGTTCTAAGAAGTAATTTATGCGTCTCATACGATACTTAAATATTTTGTATTGTGTCATTGTGTGAGTAGTTTCAGTGAGTTATGACATATTAATACTAAGATATTTGGTTTTGGACCTTCATTACAAAACATCTGCATTAAGTCCACAATTGTAACATTTAAAAACAAATTCCCTAATAAACCATTTCCTTCTTTCATTCAATAAATGTACATCACGAAATTAACATTCAAAACCTTTTTAGGCCTTCAGTATTAATATGAGAGTCTTATGAGTTTTTAATTTCAAAAATAATTCATATAAATACGTTTTGACGCGTATAATAATTTAAAAGCAAAGAAAATATGACCATTCAAGTATTCTATAAACAACACAGAAAAAGCTAAAATCTTTTGAAAATTATACCATCTTTATAGAATATTGATATAAACACTCAATATTTTATCTCTACAATAATTGGTTTTTAAGTTAAAATAATTCGATTTTATCGAAAATCGGTATCCCGTGAATGTTGTTTTTTTCTTCTAATTTTTTCAGTTTTGCTTAAATAACTGGAGAACATATTTTAGAAAGTTACCTATAACCTGTGTTCCAGTAACCCGTTTTAAATTTTGAAAATAGATCTGTATTTGATAATATTTTTACTGGGTTATGTAGGGAAAAAATGAAGTTTTAGAACCGTATGTATGTTTACACATAATTTGTATAGCATAAAAATACTTTAATGGTTTTTACAAAGTTAACTGTTTTTTTTTAAGCCTTATTGAATAAAAAAAATATTAAAAATGTTTTTCCTACATAACCTCGTTAAAGAAATAATGAATTTAAATTAGTATTATTCAGTCATTGGGATTTTATATTCTCATATATTGCATCCAAGGGTGTACGCTGATACTTCTTCTGATGATGAAGTAAGTGCCGTCCTCAAGTTCCCTACCTGGTGAAATGTAGATAACTACTATGACTAGTTGATTACCAGTTTCTAACTATTGTACGTTATTGAACCAACTTTTACACGTTTCGAAGATAGACATTTTATAGGGCATACTTTTCTGAAAATGTTGACTGATCAACTTTTAGTTTTCATTAATATTCTTAATTGACAATAAATTTTCTAGTTTAGAATATTACAATGTACTATTTACACAATTTTAAATAATAATAAGTTATTATTAATAACATTATCAGCAAACCTTATCGGAAAAATTACGAGATGACAATAATTTTCAATATTACTTTGTAAACTAAAAAAAAATTAAAAATCATGAATTTAATGAAAACTGAAAGTATTGAACTGTCGTCATTTTGAAAACAAGAAGCCCTGTAAAATAGCTATCTTCGTATTTTACAAAAACTACGAGTATAAAATAAAAGGTTTATTTTTCAACTTCTTTAATAATACACTTACCTAACCTAACCTTTATTAACCAAATTATTGTCAACAAAATTGCTTTTGCCCAGGGATGCTCATAAAAAGAGAACATAATTTGATTAACTTTATTAACACGGGAGACATCGGTCCGTGTAAATCTCGGTGGGACACTGTATATTATGTGAACTACAAACACATTTTAATTGGCAATTTACAGCAAATTAATTATCTTAAGAATAAGAAGACGGAAAGTTTACACTTATATTTCAGAGTTCAACATTGATTCTTAGGTGTTGGTTCAATACCATAATAAGCATAATAAGTACAGGTAAATATATACGAATAACGTGAGAACAGCCGAAAAGAGCGGTGAGCTAGAGAGAGAGACAAACAAACAGACAGAGAAAACTCATTTTATTATAATACAGAAATAAGAATTCAAAAACTTCAACGGAGATCGGGTCTCTAACTCGGCACCGCCTAGTATTTGTCACGCACTATCCCATCTTATTATTATGGACAGTCGGGTCGGTGTCGGTATACAGTATACACATTATATATACGCATTTTATCAAGTTTTCTATTTTAAGAATAATTTTAAAAATAGTTCACTTTAAATGGTTTTCATTAAATTCTGATATGCGTTAAGCATACTCGTACATTGCACAATAAAACATTCTGTATAAATTATTATGAAACTCATGAAAAAACTTACGAGTACAGGATGTCATTGCTTATACCTCTTCTTTATTTAATTCGGTCGATTTATTATCTGCAATGTATACAACATATTTGGTCGGATTGAAAACATAAATCATTTTGAAATTGATAAACCGTATACATAGTTATTGCGAGAGTAACAAAGAAAAGTTAATACTATATCTTTATTGCCGGTTTTTATTTAGTTAAGCTATTAAACTGTAGGTTCATAAAATTTAATTGACTTTTCCATTGTTTTCAGAAAAGATAAAAACCTCCTACATTCGTGTTGAAACAAAAAAAAAATAACAATCGCTAAAATCAGTGTTCGGACTTTGTTGATTTGTTTTATTCATAATAACATTTTTCATCTTGGAAAAACAGTAGACAAAGCGAAAACCGTAAACATAAATGTATTATTTATTCATGAATTATTTTTTTATAAGCTCGAGTACATTTCAGACTGAGCCAATCAAAGAATTTGTTGATTTTAAAATATTTTCTTTATTATCTTATAGATTATTTAGAACGGACATTAATCCCAGATGCGTGCTCACCCCCTTTTTTGACCGTAAAAATACTTTAATTTGAAATTGTATTTATTCAATGTTCAAGTTACCATAAATATTCAATAAATAATTTTTCCACAATGTTTTTTTTATGTCACCTATAGTATGTCATGTGGAGATACATAGTTTCGTTTTTCAAATTAGAGTAACCCTTTTTTACTGCAGTATTTAATTTGGGTAATTTTTCCGTACATTTTGATGAACCAAAAACAAAATTCAAACCAGTCGTTTTTAAATTATCCTTATTTAAGGAAAATTGCATAACAATACCTTATACTATGATATAATTTGAAATAACATGTTATTGGTAATTGCTACTAATTCGAATCTTACACTTTTCATGAGCAATTAATTGTATAACTCCGAAAGTACTGGTCCGAATTTTGACTACGTGACATAAAAAATTCCAGGAAAATTAATAGAATAATATTTAGCGTAAAAAATATATTGATCCCAATTGAAAAACAAAAGTTCAAAAATCATTGTAGAAATCTATAGTTACTTGAACAATGAAAAGAAAAAATTTTAAATTATAGCATTCTCACGGCCAAAAAAGTGGGTGAGAACGTCTAAAAAATCACCTATTATAAATATATAACACGTGTACTCGTTCACGATTAGGAGGTAGGGCACTACATCGACATAGTAAGCGATAACAAATGTTATCATTAAACATTTCTACTGACGTAAGCCAGCTATATGGTCATTCAAGATCAAAATGTGTGATACATATAGTTTCTCGTCTACCCAACCGTTTAATAACGCGATACCCCGCTCGACACTCACCCTACTATGTGTATAGTGCGAGGAGAACGCGAATTCGTTGTCCGTGCAAAGGGCGATTCGTGTTTGAACGAATTTGTAAAAATTGCAATGCGTTTGGGCCCAAAATATTGTAATGTGTTTGTGTGACATTTTTAATATCCTATTTAAAAATAATAATAATTTTACTAACCCTGAGAAAACTCTCAAATTTAAAATGGCTAAAAATAGCACAAAATAAATCAAAAACCGTTTGAAATTTTTACTATCTCTAAAAAATAGCCATATAAATATTTGGTAAATATTTCAATTTCTTACGACCATTACTTTTTGAATAACAATGAAAAAAAAAATCCGCATACTTCGTCAGTTTTCCGCAATTCTTAGGGAAACTGTTGTTTGAAATTAAAAAAATGACTGTTGTAATGCACTAATCAGACAACATTTGGAATTGGAAACCTTTATTACTATTGTTAATAGGATAATGTATTCAAGAAAAAATCGCGATGACATATAAAAAAAAACACACATATAGTAAAACCAAAACATTCCTCGTTTCATTCACATTCTAAAATATAACAAAAAATTACAAAGTTTTCTTAAAAATGTTTTTCAGTTTCACCTTGCTGTATTTCTATATGTCATTCATAAACTGTAAACAGTCCACTCCAAATCTTTGTTGATTCTTATTCCAAAATATTTACCGATTGTTGTTTTGCTGAAACCACAATCGTTCTATTAAAATTATATTTCATTATTTGTAATACTATGAGTTGATTTATGAACTTGTATCTAATTATCTATATCTATAAATATCTATATTTTTTTATTTTATTTTAATTTATTTTAATATGATATTTCTTATACTTTCCTTTTTTTGTGCTCACACTGAAGGTTAACGTATTGTAAAATAACGAAAGGTTTTTATTTTACAATACTACTATTTATAAAGACTATGTCCTTATATTTTGTAGAAATACGAGTCAATATTTAATGTTGATGACAACCCGTCTTAACGTGCCTGTGTTGAACAAAACCTGAGACGTGTCTTAATTTGTTTCAACTCAGAGAAATATCTGTCTTTAGCACAGTTGGTATACGGTATTGTCAAGTATATATGCGATAATATTTCAACATTAGAAAACGTAAGACATGTTTCGTACGAGTATATACTTCAATTGACTTTAAGGGTTTTCAATTGTATTGTCAGGAGCTACATGTACCACACAATATATACATGCGCACTTAAAAATATGTACAAGATTACACGCTTTAAAGATTTGATTACACAATTTACACCTAAAAGTAGTGTGAAAAAAAATGAATTTTTGAATAATAATATGTGTTCAGCAATTACATTTTTACTGTTGTTGAAGAACTTTTAAAACCGTCTAGACTGATAATAATTTGTACATAGTTTTCAAAGTATACAATGTGACCCGTTCAGGAACTACATATACCACATAATATGTACATTATACATACGCACTTAATAATGTGCACTTGAATTTGGGCTTTTAAGACTTGACAACACTATTTGCACCTAGAAATAGCGTAAAAAAAACCAAAACTAAAAAAATAGTTCGTAATTTTAGTACAAAAAACCTGAACATTACACAAGAAATGTATTAATCTGTGATCTACACGAGTTTAAAATTGTTTTAAATGATTTCAGTTTACATCACATTTAGATTGTCTCATTTATGCGGAGTGTAAATGTTAATAAAAATCAATGACGTTTTCTGAAGGTGAAGAGGGGAGGGGGGTATGCGGATATGGATCTTCTTCGATCATTTTTTTACGTCAGTAATTTTCTAATATAACAAAATATCTTTTGTAAGTGAATAGGTATTAATTTAACCTCATTCTATCTTGGTCGAACCAAGTTTTAACAAAATAATGTTAATTTTTTTCCACGAGTCATAAATACGTCATAAATACGCCACTGATAAAGTTGTTGTGTTTCCCAACCAACATAGAACTATAATATACAATTCGACATTTCAATTGATATAATAATACACCTATTGTATTTTTTTGTCTCTCGGATTAATTTTGTACGGCGCATCGTATTATAATATTATAATCATCGTCCCAAAAGATCGGAAACGACGGTGGCCGGCGAGGTTAATAAACGGCACTTATAATATTTGACACATATTTTGTACTCTAACCTTGGGCAGCCTGTGCGTGACTGCGGTACTCAAAAACTTGTACGGCCATAACAGTCGTAGTGACCTCGTAGGTTTATTGACCAGACCACCGCAACCAACGGAAACCAGTCTGCGGCTCGATTACAAGTTACTTCAACACGCAACGCGGTACAGTGTTCTTTTTTTCCGCGCTCATAACATTGTGATTAAGTCACCAGCACTTTGACGATTACGTACAACTATATAACCTCACGTCCTCACCAAACTTTACGGTTTTAAAACCTTTTGGACACATCAGGCCGTAAAATGTTGTGAAACAGTAGGTACGGTCAGATTTTCAAAATCTATCTGCGTCTTATATAGAGTGATATCGTACGTTGTAGGCGCATTTCGGAATTAGCCAAATTTTCCAACGAAAACACCGTGTAATATTAAACCGAAATATTTGACTACCGCGGCGAATGGAGGATTCGATCGTTTTTTTTTTTTTTCCAAAATCAGCGAAACCAACCCCCCCCCCCACCAGACTTTGGTTAATTCTAGGATGTCTTAAAATCAGTTAAACTTAAACTTTTTTTGACGCAATAAAATATTGTATTTAAAATGTGTGGGCTACCTGATTGTTTTATATAGTGACTGTATTTAAATTGGAAATTAAAGAAATTTTAAAGAACTTCAAAATATTATCTGGTGTTATTGTATTGGAAAAAATATTTTAAAAATTTAAGAAAAATTCTGAATAAAGAACCACTTGTATGAGTCAAACGACTCAAAATACTCTTATTTAAGCAATTCGAAATGTAATTTTGAAAAAATGTGTGAACAAAGTAAATAAAGCTAAATGAGTCCGCGCCTGTATGGAGTAAAGAGTATAAGGTGACCAATTGTTCCGTATAATCATTGCTTTTTTCTATACTGTTGAAGAGTATAACTAATTGTTCAATAAAATATCTATTTTACAGTGGTATTTTTACGTTATTGTTTTGACCATTAGAGCGGGTACCTCTACATTGTATTAATATAATACCGTGCTTGTTGTCGTAAACCCATACTTGTCTATATTGAGTAGCATTGAAGCGAGGAATTTTGTATTTGCGGGGCTAATTCCCACAAAAATAAAAATTATTAATTTTAAAAAAAATAGGTAAATAGGTAAAATAAGTAAACAATTATTTAATACAATGTTTAATATATTTATAATATTGGTTATATTTTTTTGTATGTGCACTACATCATTAAGAACTCATGAGCCGCCACTTATCAAGTATAAATAAAATGAACTACACTGATCTGTAACAATAAGTAATATTTTACTAACACTTGACGTACACAATACCATAATGTAGTAACCACAGTGTCTGACGAGTCCGTCTTATATACACGTGACCTATTGACCCTGTTTTTGTGATTCTATACGTGTGCTTCTTATATTCATAAATACACAATGTAATATCACACTTGTGTTACTTTCATTTATGAATTGTTTGTATAATATGCTGAATATGTTGTACCAATTTTACAATATTAAATGATATTCAACATATACACCGTGTGCGTTTATTACTAGTGTTGTCTATAACATCGCGATTAGGAACTGTACTCAGTATTATGGATAACGTCGACCGTTTCATATAGTTCGAACTGCCGAAATGCTCGTTACGCAATACTCAAAGTCGTGAAACAGACCTATTCTAAATTTACCTGTTCCCCGCCATAAAAGTCTAAAAGTCACGTCATGTCCATGTCTTGTACGAGTACGTGTAGAGGTCCGGTGGAATAAGTTAGACGTACCGTAACAGCCAAGTCTTGAGCACCACACGCTCCTCATTGCCCACCGAAGTAACATCGCCGGAATCCTCTAAGTCCTGGATTCCCCGTCGCACGTGTAATAACTACTAGTGTATAACATAAGTCTTTTTATATCAGTTCAGCTTAAAAAGTGTTATTATTTATTATGATCCAATACGCGTCCCCGTACCGAGTACCGTTGTACAAGTACACGTTGTGCCGTCGTTAAAATATATAGTTGTGATTGACCGGAATCAGTAAGTGCTCTGCACGTACGTGCCGGGTCACCCGCGTCGTGTACATACCGGTAAATATTTTATTTGTACTTGAAAACTTTTAGCTTTTATTTTGTCCGTCTCCGATCGAAAACAGTGCCTGATTAAAAAAAAAAAATGCGTCACGTATTTATTTTTTTTTTTAAACAATTACGGTCGCCTTGAACTAATTACTACGAGTGTAACACGCATTTGTACCGGGTCCTTGAATCGCGGTACCTAACCGCAGTACAACGGTAACCTAACCGAACGGTCACAAGTGCGGACCACGTCGCCAACGACGCCAACCCTCGTTCCGCGCGCGAGACCGATCGACTCGCGTACATCTTGTCCACAAAACGGCGACGAGAAAATGATTCTCTGCATCACCACCGCCACCCCGCCCACTACACGTAATAATTCCGAGAGCGGCAAAGGCCCACTCGACAGTGATAAGCCCAAAGACCCTGTATATAATATACTAATCTTGTGTACGGACGTGCCGTCGTTGATAACGCGTTTTTCGGCGCGCACGTGATAACGAATACTCGTCCCGCACGGAACACGACGATAACGGTCGCGATTCTCCAAACGTTTATCAAATCTCGCTCCGTTCCGCCACCGCTCGACTCGAAACCAGCACCAACGATCACTCTCGATTCGCGACTCGCAGTTATCGTCCACATTTTCCGCGTCTCATTTCGTCGTCGGTGAAAACCCCGTCGCAGTGCCGTCCATCATGAACACTACCCCTTGCACAACAATTATGCGTCGTGGCCGGCCGTTCGGTGATCGAGTGCCAGTGACGTCCCTACCGATTTCACAAAACACAATTGAATCCTACGCGCTTTTTTTTCCAACCCCTTCCCCTCCCCCAAATCCGCTCCAACCATTATTTCCGGTCGACGAATCATGTGTCAATCGAACACGAACGATGCACTCTACGCCCGGGCGTAGCGAAAATTCGGTTCACCGGGTGAAGTGTGCTGTGGTGGCATTACACCAGATGGCCAAGATGTTGGGCACAGAAGGTACCTGTGCGATCAACACAAACTTCTAAGCCAGATTAAAAACCTAATGTTTCTGCTGAAACTCTGCATCACCAGTTTTTCGGCTGACAAACGAATGGAAGCAATGAAAAATGTGTATCAGTTGCGGTTTAAAGGGTCATACATGATAAACAATTTATATAATCAATCCAGTGTAGTGGTGTAGAAATCTGTTATCAGTCTGCTTTATACTTGAATTTATTGACAGCCTTATTAGTTGCGAATGTACATCAACAACGCTCCACGCCTGTACGTTCTGTGAATGTTTTCCATGTGGAACACTTTTACCTGCTTTTAGGTTTAATTCATTTTTACCAATTTCAATTAATTTGACAGTCTTAAATCCAGCCAACTCTTCTTACCTTACTTGGTGCGGTTGATCACAATATCGTGAATTTACTTCATAAATAATTATATAATGAAACACCTAAATCAGACCACTATGACTCCGTTACATTTTATTCCAGTTCGTTTCCATTACTATTTTATATTATATAATAAATAGGTATTATGTAGAATTACAAAATATTAGGGCATGAGTGCAGTATACAGTGTTTGTGTCAGTGTATATTTATATATATTTATGTGAAGCCTTAAAATTAGAACATTAAGAATTTTATAAAAATGACATTACATTTTAATTAATTATAAGAGTTGTTATGTAGTACACATTTAATAACTTATATATGGCACATGTGTACTTATATTATAATTATAAATTATTATACCTATGCAAATGCCAATAAATAATTACATTTATCTCTTCTCAAAGTAGGTATGAGGAATGATAGTTTTATAATTTTTAAATTAATTATTATTTTAAAAATTGACCAACACTTATGTATAGTTGTTACGCGATTATTTACATGATAAATTCAGTCTCTTCTGGCAGTACATAATTACCCCGACTGGCTTTATTACAAAATTCTATAATATTAATTATAAGGTATATTTATTGGAACGGTTTTCCAATTTACTGCAATCTATTTTTAATCCCCTTGGAACTTGGCGCCACTTCTCTATGTCAAATATATAATAAGTACCCTCTTCATATCCTTCAAATGTATTCAGTGGGGGCATGTCCTCAACATTTGTCATCCATACAAATAGTTCTGTATGATAACGCCAGCCCCGTTTAAACCTATAGGAATTAATTATTCTTTTACTATATCAATAAAAAAAAGAAGAAATGTTAATCACTTACAACTCATCAGCTACCACCAACTGAATACGATCATTATGGTAGGTATAAAACAAGTAGAATAATGTCAAGTCACAATAATTAGACAACTTTATTTGAGGCAATCTATTTCTGAAATGTTAATAGATATATCAATAATTTATCACAAAATTCTAAAATTGCTTTCTTTTTTATACTTAATTTTCTCTTGAATTCTATATTCAGGTGGTACATGCATATCATTACGATTCGGTCCAAGTTGACCAAACTGATATGGACCTTCAAAATTTGGATAAATGTCCTCACTGGAATTTAAGGGCATACCAAGTTGAGTTAAATCTTCCCCAAAACACAACATTGTTAAAAACGGAATCTCCTCTTTCGTTTTAATACATGACAAAGTACCAATGATACCATACTGATCATGTACCATACTACCAGGTATATTAGTTATCTGACCTAAAAAATATGATTAGTTATTAACTAATATTAAACAAAATTATCAGTAACTAACCATTAGGATGTATTTGCATTTTAGGTTTGGTATTGTTCATTTGGATGTTGTCATTGAAACTAGGTATTTCATTATTTTTGCTGTTAGTATGCGGTTCATTTGTCTTATTTGTCAGTGACATTTTGCTTAAATCTTTTATCAAAGACCTAGTATTTTGATAATTCTTTGTCTTAGGCAATTCTGGGAAATCTTCATTGGAAACCTTAAACTCATTTGTTTCCAACTTCAATTTGGTTTTTACTGCAGTGGCTAAAAAAAAAAGGTAAGGTTTTTTTCAAAACTAAACAATAAATAGTAAATAAAAAAAATTTATGACTATACAAATAATCAAATGTTTATAAGACAAATATATATTACCATATCTATTTTCTATAGATCGAATGTCCTCAGATTTCAGAGTATTATTATGATTACTAATCTCTCTATGAATGTCTTCTCTTTTTGTGTAAGTAAAGTTAGATATACTTTTAGTAGCTGATGAAGAATTTTTTTTTTGTATTATATTTTTGTGTGCTGCCAAAGATTTTTTGCTTTGAGGTAATAAGTTACTGCTAGATATAACCGGATAATTCTGTTCAATATTAGTATATTCAAATGATTTTGGAGCATGAAATATTGCATTGTTGTGGAGTAAACGATTTTTGTCCAATGCTTCAGAAAAATTATATTGCGGAGGTAAATGTGTATCATCTGGTATTGTATTTTGAATTTTATCACTATTTTGGTATAGATTTGATTGGCCAACATGATTATTAGGAGTATCATGAATCGTAAGTGCAGAATCCCTATAAAAAAAAAAAAAAAACATTTAATTTTTGATAATAACAATAAAATTTCCAACAAACCATTTTTGTGTCAGTAAATTAAGATTTGTCATATGATTGCCTTTCTTCAATGAAACTATTTGTCCGTTTATTTCATACAAATCTCTTGTTATATGAATAGGTGGTGGTCGCATTGGTGGTAGTTGTGTTGGATATAAAGAATGTTGATTGTACATTCCTGAATTAAACCGAATATTCCCTTGAGATAGTTGTCTACTCATTGTTTTGATGGAGACTACAGGACTGTTATTTCAAATAATATGTCCAATATCAATAGTAGTATTTTCAGTATCCTAAAATATCATGTTAAATGTTAAAATTAATAATATTAAAACAATTTGAATAAAAAAAGTATTACATTTTCTGATTTACAAAATAATGTGTATGATAAAAATAGTACACTAAAGTATAATATACGTAAAACTACAAGTATGTACCATTAAATAAATATTTAAAATAATTACTAAATATTTATTTAATACCTTACTAGTTGTTGTTATAATCATCTAGTAGTTGAAACAATCTTTATAATTTACAATACAATAGTTATATTAGATAAATAAATATATTATGAATAATTCAAAAAATAAGTACAATAAATATATAAGTAACATCTATAGTAATACATATAATATATAATTTATAATAATTTAATCAGGCAGATTGTACTTCTCAGTATTTCCCTACGATCTTTGCAGAAATTAGAACAAACCCTACTTATGAAATTATTTAACCAAGTTAACATAGAACACAGAGTATAAAATAATTTATAAATTAGGTATAATATGTAAAAATGTTATCATATGCTATCGAAAAAACTTTGACAGTATTTTAGACTTTCACGCCGATCGATAACGTCATTTAAATCACTATGTACATTTTTTCCTGAGAATGGTTTGTGCATACATATGATCAATATAATTTATTACTGTTTTCTTTCCTGCTATCGATTTATAATTTTAGCCATTGTGTAATGATGGCACGAGAGAAATGGGAAAATGTTATTATTCTAAGCCTAATACGACGTGACACACGCAAAATAAACCGTTCTTGAGTTCGCGCGCGCGCGGGATTGGTTTTTCACAAAAAGTGTTCGCGCGCGCCCTGCTCGCTCTATGTCGACGCTAGGATCGCACTAGTTCACACGCACACGGAGTCGTGCCCGGCCGTTTTCGAGTGAAGTCAGCGCGAGACAGACGACGGTGGTGAAAAGGAAAAAAACTAGGCCACGGGGTATGGCGGGTGGGCTGCGATTGCATTGCGTCCAAAAATCTCTTCTCTACAAAAATGGTGTCCCGACGATATTTTCTTTCCCATTTTATATTTAGAACTATAGGTGCAATAGGGCTTTAAGCCCTCCCAAAATTGTTATAAAAAATTACAGCCAATAACTTTACCATTGGTGAAAATTGTAAATTTGAAAAGAATATCATAAAAAAAATGTTCAAAGAAGTTAATTTTGAAAGTATTAAAGAACATTTAGATAATATAGTATTACCTTATTCATTTAAAATTATATGTTAGTGATAATTACATTACCTGTGATGTGTGTGACCGGTCACGTGCGAAAAGTCCTCATCTATAATAAGGATTTACACATATGTCCGAGGCCTAAGTTATTATGGCTCAATCCGCTTTACTAATTTAGCAATATGAAATGTCGAAAAATATATTTCCGTAGTGCAAAAATAATGAAACAACATTAGACACATTTGCTAAAAGTAACCAAAGAATTCAGCAATAATATTAATAATAATTTTTTCTCTATATTCAACGTTGGTCTGTATTTATAAGTTAAAATTTGTTTAATATTAATATTATTATATTGCTACTTTTCTTCTAAAATAATAAAACCAGTAGGTGGTGTATAATATATATTATGTATTATAATATTATATAATTTTGACATAACTATTAAAAGTAAATTATATAATACATAATGTAAATGTGTCGTAAGTTTTATTATAATAAGGTTCTATTAAAAAACGAGCGAAGAGAGGAAAATAGAATAGGTGTCATTATAACTTCCATAATTGCTTCATTAATTAGCTATGGTTTCAACCCCCAAAATCTCAAACCTTATTTGAGCCTATGCTTAGGACTTAAGTCGACGTCAACTAACTTGTACTATTGACATATTTAAAGTATAATTTTTGGTCGTTGTTACTAAGACTGAAATTAAACTATGTATTGTTATTCAACTTACAGATTGGTTAACATAATTTGAATAATGATAATTTTTTTTTTACAATCAAAACGTAAAAGCTATTACTGGCCGTCATCATATTTTGCCGTAGTATTTTGTTTGAAAAAATACTGTTTTTCGTAAACCTCCAGGATATTTTTAATCATATGAATACTACGTTGTTTAATTAATAATACTTCGAGATTATGTACATTCGTGTACAACTAACTATTCGTGGTTCGAGTTAATGAACATGAATACATTGCCCACATGATTACAATTAGGTAATACGGTCGCGATTCGGGCTAGAAAACCCTGGACCAAGGGTCGGCAATTAATTTCTATGGCGGTCCAGATAATTTGAAAAATAAATGTTCGGGGGCCATAAAAAATTTAATATAATAATAATAATTTCACAATTTTATTGTTAAAAGTTTAATGAGAAAAATGACATTTTCTGTCTTGAGCCAGTTTTTTAAAATTTGCTACTCTTGGTGAAGAACTAATGTGCTGAGTGTTTTCAAGGTGGAGAGCAGTTAATCTTAAACGATATTTAAAAACGTCATTTTGGAGAATGATAAAATTGAAAAATATTTTTGGCGGTCCAGTTATTTCCGCTCCACGGGCCGGACTTGGCCCGCGGGCCGCCTATTGCCGACCCCTGCCCTGGACGTAATTCGTGTGCGGTGCGTAGTGGATGTGCTGGTGGATCGGTGCGAGGTGTGAAACGTGTTTGGGCAACAAGTGCGATCGATGGGAGCGCGGTGAGGTGAGGGGTGCGTATGTATTTTTTTCCACGGCCCCGGTGACCTTGACGGGAGAAACGACACGCCGCGCCGTGGAAGAGATTTAAAACGAATACACGAAAACGGCACACCGCGGAGGAGATTTAAAAGAAATACAAAAATATGACGTTTCGATCGGAACGCTCATTGACGGGCGAAAAGTAACCAGCGGTAAAATATAATAAATATATAATAATACTAAATAATATATTTCGGAATGATAACGGTTACCTGTAATAATACGGCACCGGCCTCGGTTGAATGCCGTTGTTGGCGAGATCGTCGTCGTCGGCGGCGGCTGAACTTCGTGAACGTCGCAGTGGTCCGGCGTGCGTCTAGTCCGCGTCGAGTCGTGCACGTAAATGTTTTGGTCCGCAACAGGGTACGAGTGGAGAGAAACTCCCGCCGCCGGGACCGCTGCTGTGCAAGTGGGTGTGCGGCCCTCGATGAAACATCCCACCACGTCAACGTTCGACTAGTAACGGTTTTTGTCTTTCCCCCTCTCTTCGTCGCTCGGCCACCGATCATTCTCTCTCTCTCGCTCACTGTCTCTCTCACTCACTCACTCACTGCCTCTCTCTCACTCGCTCATTCACTGTCTCTCTCACTCACTCTCTGTCTCACTCACTCTATCTTTCTCTCTCTCTATACCTACCACTCGCTCGCTCACTACCCTAGTGCCCCGGGTATAGCGGCGGCGGCCACGACACCGGAATGTTTACACGCTTTTTGATGGCGACCCTGCGGCGGACGATATCCATTCAAAGGCATCGTTTCGCGCGTGGGGATGGCACTGTACTCACTTTTTGTTCGCTACAAATTTCGAATACGTCTGATCGACATTGTCGACTGATCAATGGAAAAAAAAAATACATATTTTTCCCCCTGTTCTGCTTATTTACAAACAAGTGTAAATCCACCGTACGTCTCGCCTTTTCATGCAATCGCCTACTCCACGTGTTTTTAAATCCGTCTCTGAATACCGAATTTATTTTTGAGTCTATACAGCCTGTACCTACTCAAGGTCGTGCACCAAACGATATAATATAGGTATTTTTTTTTTAAATGAATATACAGAGTTGTCCAGCATGTTTTCCCGATGGTATTATCTCTGTATACATGTTTTTTTTTAGCCACGGAACCAATTATAAGATTTTCAATTTCGATGTTTTAAAATGCCCGCAACAAATTGTTTCATAAAATGGCTATTTTCCGATTTTATGAAAATTTAAAATTGTTATGTTATTTTTCTAAACCGGTGAAAGGATACAACCATGTTATTACATTATTTTCATTTTATACCATCAAATTACAGTAAAACAAAAATAAAATAAGTATTAACATAGGTATTTATATCGGAAAAACGTACTGGGCGGTCTTATACATATTTTTTTAATTATTAATTGCTAATATAGGAATGTATTTAGTTTTTACTCATGAGTACCAATTAACATTCAACTCTCGTACAATCGACCCCCATACAGATTAAGATATTTTTAAGATTATTATTTAAGATGCACGCTTCAGTGGGCAACTATGAAAACTATAAAAAATAAATTCGCTCGATGCGTGTGCTGGATTTGAATGCAGTTAGTATATTGTGAGGTCTCTACAAGTGTAGGGAAAAATTGGCCTTTTTAAGTCGATTATTTTTCTTTGTAGAAAAACCGAAATCACGTCCCGGTGCTATATGGCTTCGTGCGTGGTCTTATTTCTTATGCCTGTCAGTTTATTATTTATTTCCTTGCACATTTATTGTCATCATTTCCCCTAGTGATTCGATTCGTTTGATTGTAGCCTGTGTACATCACGTGTATACTTCGCGCACACAAAAGAACAATGTAAGACGAAGACCCTGTCTTCCGGCCTTTTTGGCTCGGAGAAATGATACGGACAACAATAAAAGTGATCGTGAATCGTGACTCGAGGTATCCGTGTTACACGACGACTGTTTACGGTGGGTTCAAGATGCAGCGACAATCATACGTCTTCATAACGCTTTTTTACTTGAATTATAACACGTTCGATATTGATAATCCGCAAAAACACTATAAATCATTTCCTGCGAACAATAAAACGTGTTTGGCGCGTATATATTGCGGAAGTATAGAATGACCGATATTTATCTTTCGATTTACCAAACGCGTGTATTTCCTCTTGTAACAACGACTATATGTTTCAAACACGAAACAATTAACCTTTGGTACTGTTTATTCGATTGTACTCGTTTTGTTTTTATAATCGTACTGCTGGTAATAAATATTTCTTTCGGTGAACGCTGCATTTTCCGCTTTATAAAAAAATAACTTAGTAAAAAAATTACGTTCGATACGTCTTCTGGGAATTGTTTTTGATCAACTTACGCAAACTTTGTATTACTTTTTTAAGACGTGTATAATATTGGAGGGGAGAGGGCAAGCCCAATGTTTTCCCAACCACCTGACTTTTTTGTAAGCAATCCGTTTTGGCTGGTTTACCGCGTACAGTCCATGTAGTTACGTTTCGTTGTAGTTTTTTTTTTTTTTAGGTATATAGTGCCTACATCCATGGTGTTACAATAAAAAAATATTTATTTTATACTCGCATTTTCTGAAATGAATTACCCAGTATTATGCGTATTACTTTAACATATTTGGTTCTCGAGTACAATGAATTATTCACAGATAACTAAAATATAAAAACAATAATACGGACATGACAATCATCATCGATCTATAATTTATTCGAGTGTTGTAGACAACACGACCAATACCTAAATTTATAAATATATGGGCCTATAAATAATGTTTATAACTCATAAATAAGAGAAATGTGTGAGGTGGACGTACCTAATATTTACTAGAAATTATTCAAAATAATATTAAGCCTTATAAGATTTATTGGTATTGTGTTCCAAGATAATAATTCAATAATAATATACGCTATTATTGTTTCAGTGAATTCAAAAAAATAAATATCTACATAATATACGCTTATACAATTGTTGCTTCATTTTGTAAAAACTTAAGTGTAAATTATTTCGCTAAATAATAAAATAAAAATGTTTATGGGTATTCTTTTTTTATTTTTAATATTGCTACATGGTTAAGTAAGGTAAAATATGCCTACATTTTAATTTTGTACCAATTATAGTTTCAGCCGTTGCTGGATTGACAAAGCTCTACCACTCAACTGTATGGAAAATACGTGTAATTATTTATCTCCGTGTTTTGATCGGGCATTCAGTTATTGTTTTCTCGTGACAAAGTTGTTGGGATATCATACGTCATATTGACATGTTGACATAAATTTACTTTTATATACATATTTTTTATACATATATATCCGCAATAAATTAAATATATGTGACCTTATTGATACGTCTAATATTTTTTCACAAACAGGACATTTTTTATTTCATACCCGAAAAAAAGTATTGGCATTATTTGAGATTTTTAAACGTTTGAAAACTCTAAAATAAGTAAAAATGACGCGTATTGATAATATTTCAGATTCTATGTTCTCAACAGACAGTGATTTTTATTGCCCTGCACTTCTGCAGGTGTTTATACTAGAAATGTTTGAAATCCTTACCTGAAACCACATCCCAACCCCCCCCCCTTCTCCGTATAGCACCTTTAAGGCTTCATCACCACCCAACCCCACCGTTCAATCCAGGAAAAAGCATCTTTTGTCCCGAAAGTGAGATACTAGACATTATATATTAGTACACAGACAATCCGATAAATGATAGCTGGTATATTTTTATTATTATTATTATTATTATTATTACTATTATATTTATCAAGGCCCTCTACGTCTCGTAGGTTGCTGACGTCGTGTATACCGCATTACTGAGGCGCCGTCGTGTCAGACGCCGTGCGCACGACTGGTCGATTTTTGATTGGATCGGTCAGGCGAGTACGTCTGTAAACTTATACGGAGACGTTTTTGGACGCGCCACACAATATTTTGAAATTAATTTATACCTGACTGAAAATCTATATTCTTATCCATAAATGTACCGTCTATGAACAATATAAATTGAAAAAAAAAATAAAAAAATATTTGGTTAATAAACCTAATTTCTTTGTTTACGTTCCAGTCGTATAAGTACTTATTAATGTTTTGTTTCACTAATAATTATTTCGTAACAAAATTGAACATTTATACTATAGTAGAATAGCGCTCAAACTTTGTCTACTAATTTATGATTTCTATTATTCAATCGTTTGCCCCGCGCTGACGAAAATCCCATTAAAAATGTTTACCGCCAATATGGTTATTGAAATTCAGTGGCTTAGGAAGTTCCGCTAGCGGTCCTGGCAAACCTAAATAGAATCACCCTTTTCATTACGAAAAGGTTTTATTTAACCTAACGTATTTATTTATACGTTATTACGATACACTTTTGCGTCCCTCCATAATTTGCGCCCCTGGCACAGTGAATACTCTTGCTTCGCCACGGCTATAAGTCGACAAAATGGTTTAAAATATATAATGTATCAATAAATGACCCGTATGTGTACGTGTGTACGGCCACGCTACATCTGTAGCTGAACAAATGCTTTGTTGTTAAAAACTAGATTTGGTCGGGAAAAAAAATATATATATATGTATAATATAAATATATATAAATTACGGTTAGTTATTCAGAATTTCGAAACACTGCGCCTCCCGGGATGCTGGTCTTATAATTTTCTTTTCAGTGTGACGAATTCTTCGGGAACCCTACCACCTCTATGAACATAATGGTCACATTTTATGTGGCATTTGCGACCTCGCAGCTGTGGCGGATTATAAAAGATTATATCGCGACCGCATACTCGTTCGACGCCACTCGTCCACAAGTAATTGTATTAATTTTTACTTATCGAATACGATTTGGAAATTCAATATTCTGTCCTTCTCCGCAGTAAAACATACGGGTCTATAATATTGTGCGCATCGCGTGTATACAGTAAACCCGCACCAACATTATCCCGGTCCCGTGTTATTCTATCAATCCGCTGCACTCGTTTATCGGTCGATTTTCCAATACAAACGTAAAACTCATGTTACATGTACTATTGTACGCCCGTGATGTCCACACACTTAATAACACGAGAGAATCCCTGTCTTACGGACTGTGCATTTTACACGGGGTTACCGCGTTGAAGCCGTTTCACCAGCTGTTGGTTGCCCATTAAACCATATCTCTTGACTGTCGCCCCTTCGAGTACGAGCTGTCTCGAGCAAGTGCTCCGATACGTGTCCACGTGTCAATCCGACCCTGCTTACGACCTGTTTACGTTACAGACGACTTTAGCAAGTGCGGCCCGAAGGCCAGTTAATCGCACAATACTTTAAACGGCTGTATTTCAACACATACTGTCGGGTCCAAGACTATGTGTCGAATATTTTCAATTTTGTGTTTTGAATTCTTAAACAGAAAACGTATAAAAGCTTTAAAACATTTTTTGTTTTTTCCTTATTGCTTCCTCCTTGAATGCGGCCATTAACCTGTCTATACTTAATTTCTTCGGTCAAATTTGTATTCACTCTGAAATCTTTGTCTGATCAAATGGAATGAATTTTTTCGCCTACATAATAATACGCAAAAACCTATGGTAATAGTAAAGAATTACTGACTTAATGACTCACACTCGGCAAATGACATTAACCGAATATTTGTTCAAAAATATCAGTATACATATTATAATATGATCTAGTGTCATATTATTTTAAGCGTCCATATAATATTTGTTGATCGTATCATATCGATTTTATTCCTATATGAGTATAACTACACGAACAACAAATATTTATTTTCACCGACCTTCGTATAGTGGCCGTAGAAAATAAGATATGTTCGGTTTTATCACGTACACTCGTATACTCGACTCAACAACAAAGACGTGTTTAAACGGGGCAGGCGATTGGAAATAATTTATGGTGACTGTGAAAAAAGGACATGTTATACATATATGATATATGCTTGATATACATTGAAATACTGTATACATAAAAAGATAACATCGAACATTCTTAACCACGGACACATTAAAATGTGTGCACATGGTTGTCCTGCGACGGGGCACTGACGAACAATAGAGGTCTCGCTGGTTGGCGACGCCTGCGTTCCTGCGTTATTTCTTTTTCTACCAACCCTCATCTGCCGTAATCATTTACTGAATGTATCGGGTACTTATTATCTCGGGTTGTATAGGCACATGTTTTTTCGTATCGAAATTTAAGTATCAAGGTTGTACACATTTTTTCGTCGCATAGCAAATCCCCTACTCAGCAGCAGCACATGTGACCCAAATATTCTACACACGACTCTTATAATATAACATTGAATGTACGCCCCCGCCGTAAATAAATATTCTTCGCACACGGTGGCGCTATCCGTTCATCGGCGCGATCAAGACTGCGAAAAGGCGCAATTACATTTTTGGGAAGTTAGTGAAACAAGTTTTATACTTCTACTGTATACCATGCATAATCGACCAAATTCCAAGGGATAAATTATCACAATACAATAATTGTTTGCGCTCGGACAGCGAAATCGTGGGTGGCCTAAAGGCTCGAACCGGCGACCGTGCGCTTAAACACAAATGCTTTATGCCGCTCAGTACGACGACACCCCCTATAATTTATGTTGTGGCGTGACAAATATGACTTCAACGTTTATAATTTACTGTCTCATTAGACCTTTCCTCTCGTGCATTTCTTAGAAGTATGGTCTCATTAACATCCCTCTTGTTTGTCTAATAAATAATGTGAGGGCATAGATATTATAACTCTCTATTATATTGAATAATTATCTGTTCTATACATTTGAATAATTACTGCGGTAAGTTGCAACAGGTAGTTAACCATATCGGCAACGGGTTGAATGTGTGGCAACAAATACTATATTCAGAGAAAATTATAGGTAAAGAAAAGATGAAAGACTCACTACAGTCGTAAAATGTGTTACTTCACTGATAATACTCTTGTATACACACCGATTTACGTATAAAATGTTAGTCATTAAAAACCATTTATCTATTACACTTTAGACTAAACTAAAACGTAGCTAAACAGCGTTCACCTTTCATAGCGACTGTCATGGTTCGCAGTTTCAAAATGTTATTAATATTTTATTATAATATTATTGTGCGTGTGGTATTAAAAAAAAAAAAATGATTTCATCCGTTTATTCACGGAATTCGATCGTGTCAAGTGGAAAAGACAGTGCGTCAGTGTAAAAACCGCATATCTCGAAAAACGTCTCACTATAATATTCCATATGCACTTACAGACGTGTTTACGTTTGTCATATAATAAATTGTAGTGCATATTACACACTCGGGTAAATGTTAAACTGAGGGTGTATATGTATTATAATATTTATTACATTAGGGTATATATATATATATATATATATATGTACTACCATGGTTTCGAGACGGAGTCCTATTATCTTTTATCGTCCTGCTGGAATGTAAAAATACCGGTTTCTTCGAATTTCACCGAGGAAAACCAAAACGAGTTTGATATACATAATACGTACGGTGCACATGAATCGATAGTCTCCTGAAAGCGGCGGGATTACAAAAAATATTGGGTAAAATGCGTTCGCGCGGACGTCGTCTTGTTTGAGGGTCACACTACGGGTGCGAGGCGTGTCTGAACAGAATAAAGGTTCCTAAACAGTGGCACGCGTATCACTGGTAAAGGCCGCTCGTAACAATATTATGTATATAATAAAAAATTATATTATTTTATAACTCCGATATATTTTGTGCAAATCATTATTATTCGACATAAATGTGTACACCTACATTTTAAACAGCTCTACTATTTCAGTAATTAAGCTTATGTGACCAATTTGCATTAAGTATTATAAGTGGTACGAGCTAAAAAAAACTCGGATTCCGTTCGATACATATAACTAGGGCCCGGACTAAAGGACATTTGATAGGTTTGCACCTGATTATTTTCTAACTCAAACCTAACTAACTGACACGAACGGGGGGAATCATATTGCATACGAGTCTGCAATGAAGTACCGCATTTTATGTCTTTGCTGTCCTTGCCATCATATGTAGCACATACCTAGGTAATATTTATAGAGTAATTGATAAAAAATAAAGACGCGACTGCTATTGGTATATAATTTTTTTTATTTTATTATTATTTTATATTGTTATATTCATAAATTGTTTGTGCGTGTGCGTGTGCGTGAGCGTGTGCGTGTGTTTGTGGAGCAGTGATACTCTCGGAGCGGGCGTACCGTCCACGTCCGACATTCGCGACATTCGCTATATCCTCAAATGGCCGAAACATCAAACACATCGAGCGCCGGTGCACCTAACTATCGTGTGATATGCGTGTACATTGAATTCGAATCTCGGATGAGAAAAATGATATTTTGCAATTTTTTTCGCAACAGTTTCGTAACGCTTTTCCGTAATGTTTTTCGATTCTATGTGCCAAAGCAAAGACATAAAATGTCAAAAGAGATGGTAACCTTTTTTATATAGTATATAATTTTTAATTTGAAAACGGCCCGGACCGTAAATCACCACTTGTGTAAATTAAAACTTAGAACACACGAGGACCTAATTTTCCTAATTAATTGTCAATTGATGATCGGTGACCACCGTATACCACCGTATAGGTGCTTTCAAACGTGTTACGCCCTCATGGTGTTGAAATCGTATGTGGGTAGTTGGGTATACGTAGATATAATTAATGAGGGTGCAGGTGATTCGAAGGGGGTGGTAAATGTTGATGTAGGGGTAGGTATATATAAATATATAGCCATATAGAAAAAAAGTAGAAATTAGTTTGGTAGTAAATAACCACGGGTTAGCTGTATTATTATTGTTATTATTAATAATTGGCAATTTGACATAGAATAGTTTTCGTATAGAAGTCGGAATGAGTTAATCGAGAAAAACCATTACGTACAGATGTACGTTCGTTTAAAAAAATAAAACAAAAAAAACCAATTGTATTGTTATTAAATCATTTGTTGAACGTTCCAGGGTATCAAATGATTAAATAACAATAAGATATTAGAAAGGTTTTTTTTCTTCTTAACGCGGTATCGTATTGTTCGGTAAATACGAGTATAAAGGGGCATACGAGTAAATCGTACTACGGCTCCAAACTCCTGAGTGTCTCCGAGCACAAGAAAACATACGGCACGCGCGTATTAGAAACAATATTTATCGATATTATTGGTAACAAGTTAATATTTAACGAGGTGAAATTTGTGTTTTAGTTAAAGGGGAATTGTGATATTGACGCAGCGATGGTAAGGGCGTATATTAGGGGTAGGCCAATTGCCCTCCCCTCGTTCACAAAAAAAAAGTGATTCAAATGTTGATCAAAAGGCTTTTTTTGATATGGTTTAGTAGGTGTTGATTTCAATTTTTAATTACGTTTTACATTCAAAATTAAAAGTTGGTGCATTCTAAAACAGTAAGACCCATCACCAATATTTCTGTTGACAATATGACAGATTTCTGTACACAACTAATTTGTATGTCTTAATATATTCTTAACATTTATATTGCCCCTCCCCCCGTTCAGGACCTCTGTATCTGCCATTGAGCGACGGTAATATTTTACACATAGGTATATTATATATTATATGTTGAATATATATAAATATACAAGCGGTTAAGTTACAAATACAATATGTATAAAAAAGTAATTGATTAAAGAAGCAGCGGACAAGAAACGATTTGGCGCATGATGGTTAGGATATTCCGACTAGCTGACTAGCAAGCAGACTTAAAAAAGTGACAATAGCGCGAAGTGCGCACGCAAAAGTTCAAATCACCAATATACGTATACAAGTGATTGTTGTGTGCATGAGCGCGCTCGTTAGTGTGTGTGTGTGTGTGTGTGGGTTTGTATCTGTGTATGTGTGTGTATAAAATGTACAACGGAGATGAGATTGAGTCGGGTTGTGAAGGATAAGAGAATAACGTAGAAATATCCGTTTAAATTGATTGGACGGCCTGAGGACGAGAATAAAATGTATGGTATTTTGCTCGTACACGATCGTCGCCAGTAGCTGTATTAATAAAACCAAATTATTTCAGCTGTGTAAACGGTGTGCCGTCGATAGATCTTCTAGACTATCGGGTTGTCCTTCATCATTGACGACGTGATAACCATTTATAATGGTGGAGGAGGGGGCATAAATAAAATTGAACTTTACACTTAAGATTAAATCAATATTTTAATTATTTTTAGTTCTTTTTTTTACTCGAAATTGGTTAAACAACGTGACGAGAGAAGAAAAACTGAATTGTACAAATGAATACGACGCATAACAGTAAACACTATAATCAAATTAAAAGGAAAAAAATTAAGTTTTGATTATTGTGTTTAAATATTGTACAACTAAATGAACTAACCGTCTACGATTTACCTTTCAAGTAGGTATACTTGTATTGCAAACACGGCGGGTTGAGCAAGTATTGGGAAGATAAAAGAGTCATAGAATAAGTATTGTTATGAACTTAATCGTGGTAAAATGAGACAAGCACGCAATAATTAGTTATACAAATGATATAACTAATTGTGGCAAAAGTGAAAAAAATGAACAATTCATACCATTGCTTAAGTAGGTAAACGAACTGTCATAGTCTCACTACTCGAGTGCTGTGTCGACTCAACGAGTCGCACGTTAACACGCAAACTGTAAACAGATTCTTACGTCGTGCCATCGAAAGTGTGTCCGAAATACATAAACCTACATGTCATCCTTCCCCCCTATTCAACAAGTTAATAAAAAAAATCAGTCGAGGAACACGGGGACTTTCGGTACAACTCTGCGAAAAAAAATGACAAAATGTTTAAAAGTGACCACATCCATTACAATGGGCGCCCCCGTCCCCGCAATCAAAAATTGAAAAGGGACAACTTTGGAACACTCGTGAGAGTATTGAGAACAAAAATTTAAAAAAAAATCGATAAAAGGTTCAATGGGTGTCATCAGAAAAATGTTATATACGAAAATCACGGTTTCCCCACCTCACACCCCATGATCGGGTAGTGAAAAAAGGAGACGCGTAAGAATACCCGGGGCCCGGGCAGCATTTGGGACTACTTTATAATTGAATTGAGAACTTTTTCGACACTTGACGTGGTGCGTTATCTCGGTTTATATGCTCAGCCGTAAAACGTGGATATCCTCCACTACATAGGTGTAATAAAACCCGGTGGCCCGTTGATTACGCGTCGACTCCCGGCGTACATTTGTTTACTCAAAATGTTCACTCATATGACACAATCTCACGTCATCATCAACGTGGGGCCGTGTCACAGTTTCGTCGGAAAACTGGTGCTCTACGAAAATGTCTGTTCTTTTAAATTATAAAAGGAATATACGTCAAATAAATATTTGCATTCGTTTTGTAACACTTGTTCTCGATGTATTTTAAATGTAAGTGTAACTATAGTTGTGTATATTTGCAGTCTTGTACCTCTATACAAATACATTTTTGAAATTCATTTTAAAATCCATTTCCATTTTACCTCTCAATAGTCAATACACTCGTCCACGTCCCACGAAATATCGTGTACGCCACAGGACAAAAATAATATTTTCCAAGGACCAAGAATCCGGAAAGTTCTCGCCGAGCAATCAAATTTAGAAGTATACGTATTAAACGTATTACACATAAATATAACAATGGCGTTAGGCCAAAGCTCTATTATATTTCTTATATATGTATATTATTATAAAACGAAACTAATGAAAATGTAATTAAATTTAAGAATTGTGTGAAACGTTAAAAATCAAAATCAACCAAAGACAACATTGTAATGAGAAAAATGATTGATTTTTTCCCTCCTCGCCTGAGGGCTGCCAGTTGGTGACCCCCCGATGTACGCCAAACCCTCGTTTTTTTTGTTGAAATCCTATTTCACTGATCTACTGTGGCCCGTGGGCGTGAGACAAATTCGTTCGCTGTTGCTGAAATGACGTTTATCAACGGGTTATTAATGTTCTATACAAAGTCCTCCATTCCCCATACCCCGCCTTCGATATGATAAGAAGCGCAAAAACGTATACAAGCCACACGTGGTCATCCATACACGTAAGTGACCGACACTTCTATTCGAATTGACAACTGAACACGACATAGAATTAAATATAGTATTGTAGTATTATAAATATAGTAAATTTATTCATATCTTCGACTAGCTGCTTCAACGCAACCAATTCCATGAACTTTTTCCGACATTATTATGACGGCGACTTTCTACGTATACGTACTTACATACAGTTTAATTTAATATCAAAAATTAAAAACTATTCTGCGACGCCGGGTTAAATTACGTTTTGACGTGTCCGTAGTTGATCTTTTTAGTATTTGATTCGCCTTTTAATTTCAACAAATTCCCCTGCTTACCTATAGGCTGACTAGATCTGACAACGAGCATTCGTTTTCAATAAATCTAGATGCAATCGCGAACAGTATTACCATTGCTTGGCAATCACTAAACCGCGATTGCGGACTTTGATATTTAATCTGATTTACCATGTTTTCAACAACCGTCCACATAAGTTACATGACTAAACGTTTTCAATAACTTTTACAAATCAGTTGATTAAATAGCCCGTAGGAATTACCTAGTGTTGAATCAACGGTATATATATGTTAATTATGCGCGAATGATCATTAAATATAAATGGTAAAAACTTAATTTTTATAATTTTTAAACTCAACTAGTTACAGAAGATTTTCCGATTGAAGTAATAAAATAACTGATTTAAATTAATTATTGTGATTGCTTAGATATTTCCAAGTTGATTTGATAAATGACCGACCAAGTTAAAAAAAAATTTTATTTAATTTTTTCTCGTTTGAAATAGAAAATGTAATACACATGTATGATATAACTACTGATCCGTTCATATCATTATAAATACTCGAAAAATTTGTTTGTTGTTATACCTTATAAAAAAGAAGAAAAAAAAGATTTGTCATTTTTGATGTCAGTAAACATTAAATTAACTTTTTAATAAATATCTTTCTCCGTATTTATTTTAATCGTATAGAGTACAATTTGTTAATTTGTTAGCTATTATAACTTGGCGTTCCTGTATTTACTTAACTAACTCAAACTAATTATTTTCATTATCTCTTCCGCTTTTATTTTTTAACACAAATGTTGTAGAATACAATAGAAAAAAGAGCTTTAACTTCCGATCAGGCATTTGGCATAAACATGTAAATAATTATTATTATACAATATCAATACATATGATTTTCATACTTCCAATAGTCTGGTCCAGCTGAAAAAATAAGCACGGCCCAATCAAATAACATCAATAAACTGTGTTTGTATTAAATTGTTCGGGTATTTCAAATAAAAAAATATTAACTACACCAAAATTTTAACTACAATTTGAAAAACACTTCAGTTGCCGAAATTCCTTGTACATTTGGACCGACAATTATCAACTTTTATAAAATTCATAGATACTACGTATACATAAAATATCACTATAGTTTACGTAATCATCGAGGATTTCAGAAGTCTGGATTTATTAAGTTATTTATGTTATGTAACTTGTATGTCACTTCATGTATTGTACATATACATTGTACATATTGTATTATTTATATTAAATTCTACATTTTTACCTGTTCAGACAAGTGTGAACGTGAAGTGAGTTTGGTAAAATCATAAGGAGTGAAAAAATGGAGTAGGTATATAATTATGGTATTGCATAACTAAGGATTTGGTTACATGTTTCATACCGTACTTAACTGCTTTGTAAATCTGTATTCATTTTCAGTAATAAATTTTAAACTAATACGAAATCTAAAAGTCGTATTTTTTATGTAAAATGATATTATACATTTTGTATGCATTGATTTTTACAAGAACTGTTCGTCAAACATAAATTAGTTGAAACATTATACGTCGTATAACTATATGTAAAAAAAAACTCATAGTTGTACAAAAAATACATTTTTTTACTTGGATCTAATAGAAAAAAATGTCATAATTTTTGTCCTAATTTTAACCTTTTATCCTTTATGAAAAGACAAAAACGCATTTTAATCTATAAAATTAAACCTTTTTCAAATACTCAGAAATATGCATCTCTTGAAGTTTTTATTCGATTAAATTATCTTTTTTACATCAAAAGCTTTTCCCCGGACATAATAAATAGTAATTTAAAGTGTTAAATTTTAATAATAAAAAATAGAGCACCGTTAGTATTTATTTACACAGAAAATTCTGTGCTTAAGCTCATTTATTTTGCATATGAAAAACTTTTTTAAAGTCATTATTTTACTTTTACTAAAATAATTAGTTGTCTGATTAATTTGTATAAAAATCCAATTAGCAGTTTATGTAGATATCACGGAAACTATATTATAATGTAAATCTGAAGTTCGACCTTAACTAATTAACCCTAAACATTAATTATTGGTACCTACAGTTATTAATCATCAAATTTCTTTTTAACTCATACATTTCAATCTGATGATACTGTCAACTGCAAAAAACTTTGTACTTATAAAAACCGTGTTTATTCTTCACCGTTTTACATAAAACGCATACTCGTACTTTTATACAGTTTCCGATCAGGATTTACTTCGTAACATATTTACATCAACATAGAAAAGTCATAATTTTCAAGTTAATTTAACTTTATTCATTATTTTCATCATTAAAAGTTTATTAAACAGTATATAATACATATAGTTAGAAAAGCATTATTAATAACTAATAAGTAATAATACTGACATTTTTGCGTCATACAGGAGTACCTATTCGATTGTAATAGGTTGTATAGGCTTCCAGACTCCAGCGGTAAAAGTTTTTAATTTTTGTAAAATTATTTGTTTGACAATTTTTTTTTTTTAGCTTGACTAATTGTTACCTTTTACTCTATATTATCGTATAGACTCATTACAATAATACTGAACAAGACATGACAAGAAATATTCGGTACTATATAATAATAACATATTATAATTATATTATTATAATAACATATCATGTACTATATATGATTCGGAAACGTCTTAAGAATGAGTAATTTTTTAGACACGAAACAAAAATAATAATTTAATTTATATTTTATAAAACGTTTTATGAGGAGACGCCAGAGAAAAGGAAAACAATCAATACTATCAAGTATTGACACAAATTAAAACATTATTTAACAAGATGAACTAACCGGAATGGGAATATTTTAATGAAAAATGATTTTTTTTTTATTATTTACAAAATATGACTTTGTACATTAGCGCCACGCCCATCCGGCTTTTTACTTTTAAAGTAGATTTCCATTTCGCGTTAGATTATTGTTGTTTATCACGTACCGTTCAGCAGTATTTCGTAGTTATTATGGTACTATCAATAATATACGATTTGCGTTCGGGCGACATAGGTGAACCGTTTTAAAACATGTCTACGTTATGATAAAACCGTGAACGGCGGTATACCTGAATAATGTGTACCTATATTAATAAAATACCCGGCCCGAGCGAAGTCCTTTCACGTTATTAGTTACATTTATCCGATTTATGATGCGCCCGTCATCTGTATACGGATTATGTACACATATATTTAACATTACGACGCCTAAGACAAGACGGTCAATATATATGTATATGTAAATGAATGTATGACATGTATATTTAAAACTTGTATCATTTCACGGGACAAAAAAAAAAAAAAAAAAGGTTGAATAATACTATGATCATTCTTTTTTCGGAAATATCAGTGCCCACTCAGACGTATGGGAAAGTTTTTTTTTATGTTTTAACGCGTGTAATAAATTATAATACGTCGATGTTCGATTCTTTCCATAAGAGATCATTCCATCAGCAGATTAGGTGTATACATTAATTCTACACATGCCGACCCCGTGTGTTAGGTATCATCATCATAACCTACCGTAGTATTATTGGTTTACCGCGGTATCACTTCGAGTGTGACGGCTGTCAAGTAACGTGCGTTTGAATTATAACTAATTGCAAATGAACGGTTTTGAATCGTATGCGTACGTAAACATTATCAAATGTCAAATAGGATTTTATGCGTTTTAATATTTTATACCGAACACTACTGTTGAACGAGACTCGCGGTGTGCGAACGATAAACTAAATAATGTTTGACGAACGAGCACAATACGTCATATATTGTTCCTGTGTAGTGTGCACGTAAATATTTTAATCGGTCTTATTGTCATCGAGAACATGATAAATTGTACTCGAGACGCGTGTTTAATTTAGTTGATAAACAAGCGGTAACATGCTGAACCGGTACGTTGGTAATTGATCGTTTTCTTGTTAAATACTCAGAATTTTGCGTCATCAGTAATAATTCGTCATAATACTATATGACATCAATAATTGAATTCACCAACTGTGTACGAAAGGCCGAACACGCCGGGCTATAACATCGCTACCGTGCGTTGATATAGGTGCCTGACGTACGTGCCCAATGTACCTAAAACACAACATATACAATTTTGTGTTCATTATTTTTCCTCGACCATTACCTATATACTCACGTGTACGCATTATGAGCCGCCCAAGTCGATAGTTGGTTTTTATGAACAGTAGCCGGCTGAATCAATAGCCGACGGAGTCGATACAATTTTTTTCCGAAACCTTTAAGATCCCATGTAAACTGAACACGAAAATAAAAATAGTTAAATAGAGTTACGGTGGTATACCTATACATTTTTTCATCGGATTAATGGTCTCACATTTGCTTTTACATTATTCCGACTTGAATCATATACAGCCGCCTATCTGAACCAGACACCGGAAACCCACGGACCTCGTAGTGTTTAAAAATTCTAATTTTATTTCCCAATTTGTAAATATGAAGTATTCATTTTATGTTTTCGATTTGTTGCGGTGATATTTTTACAATTTAAAATACGAGCTTTTATTATTATTTATAATATATATTATTACGAGCTATTAATATTATGCGTTAAAATTGTATTTTTATAACGTTTAATTACATTTTTTGTGCGGCCCTCAATGAAAAACTATAAAAAAAATATGGCCCACGAAGTAAAAATGGTTACGGGCCCCTGATCTAAACCATTATTCGACGTATGATAAGTATAGTCGTACTGAACGCATAAAAATTAAAAACTATAAAGATATTTACAGTACTTGCCTATGTCAAATTAAGAAAAGACATCGCTTATTGTTGAAAATACTACAAAGAAAAATTGTGGTACACTTCCGACTCAAGTCGAGCATATAGATCTCTAAGTCAAATAGCTATAATAACAACGGGTTAGGTTATCAACTTACCAATTAAGGAGATAAAGTTAATAAAAATCATGTGTTTTACGGACAAATCATAAGAAGGTGACATAGAACGAATTGCGGACACTAATATAACATACTAGTTGCGGGCAAATTTTTCTGACAAGATTATAACGTAACAATTACGAACGCAACCAAAAATACAAAAATATTTAAGCAATCGTTGTTATTAAAAAAAATTTTATAAATATATGGTCATCATAGAATTTGGAGCAAACAATTTGTATATAAATGTTAATCTGTTAATTTTTTTACTTGAATATTGAAACATATGATTGTTTATGAACGCCTCCTTATCGGCAGTTTTTTTTTGATTGCTTTTAATTTCGTACGGTTCTTTACCATTTTTGGTTTCGTCCGCAACTCAGATGATTTTTATAACATTGACCGTGATTCGGAAACTCCGGCTTCATTTATAATATCAAAAGATTAATATTTCATATTATTAAAATTAGTATATCATAATATACCAATTGCAGTCTATGCCCTGTGACCTATACTCTATAGGATATAATAATGCGATCACCGCGGTTGTATATGTGTTTTTTCAGTTAATCTAAACTAATGCGATAAAACTTAAGCAAAAAAAACCCCAATCAGCTACGAAATATAAAAACAACGACTAAATAAATCGAAAACTGTACGAATTTGCTTATGTTTATTTTAGTTCTGTCGGACAAAATAAAAATTCGTCTTAAGTCTAAACCCAACGTTATAGTTTTTATAATAATATTTAAACAGTTTAATGTGTATTTGCACAGTTACACAAATAGCACACAAATATCAGTCGGAAGATTGTGGAACCGGAAATATAATGCATTATATATGAAGCTATACATATTTGTTTAGTTTATTTATTTGTTGATTTTACGCCATTCGGCATTTACAATATAACAATGGCACAAAGTACATAATATTGTTAACCAATAATATATATATTATATATATATCATATATGTGTATAGGGTCAATACTTTTATAAATTATAAAGATCAGTCAACGGTTATAATAGAAGAGGCTACAAAATATCGTTATACCATATACTATAGAAAGAGCGTAAAATAATATAATAATATTACCCGCACCTACAACGAACATTTTTCCTGGTGTTTTTTTTCCCTGTCTTTTCCGTGTACGATTTGTCACCAGCGGTATATTACCAGAACTCTATAAGGGCCGATCGACCACAAAATAGTAAAAACATATAATTACACATATATATATATATATACACGCGCACTCGCACGACACAGGGGAGGTGCATGCATAATTATGCGGGCCGTGTTACGTTTGTTGGTGTGTATTGTGTCCCACCAAAAATGCTTGGTCGGAACTACCAGTGAGAATGAACAAAGTTTAAAAAAAATTAGAGTTAATGACGTAATGACGTATAAAAGACGCGTGATATAACATAGAAATTAGGCGAAATGCCATTTTGTAATAATACAAATACCTATCACGACGAATGGGATTATTTGTAAAACTAAGCACATATTGTCAACTCATTATTGTGCAGGTACTTGTCAGGAAGTGTTTTCGACTTGTTTAGAGTGCAATGGTTAGCGTGACGAAACCACCAAAGAGAGTGATGTCAGTGATGCAGGAGTGATGTCCAACGTTAGTGTCACAGCCGTACACGTAGAATCCAATAATAAGACGTGCATGTTCACGTATTGATTTACACAACTCAGATTGGTCTCAAAAATATACTAGAAACGGGTTAATTGTGAAATATGTGAAACCCAACTGATAACGCTCATGTAATTTTATAAAAATGTTCACTCGCACTTCAGACTGGATCACTATATCGGCTAATTGTCCCTGTCGGCACAGTTTCGCTTTTGTTTATAATCAGTGATAATAAGCCATCATTCGTGAAATAAAATTGGCGTCATTTGAATAAAAATGATTTAAATCGTGAACGTTTCTTATGAAACATTAAATATCGTATTCCGATAAAAATATGAATTTACGTAAAACCCGTTCCACGTTTACCACTATTAGGTCTGCACCACTCGAAGTCGTTAATAAAATATTATGTACAGTATTAGTTGTTAGGTAGTTCCATATGATCCGTATGATTATTACCAGACACCTGGCCGTCGATCCGAAGACGTGTTTAATGAGTTTTGGAGCAGAAAGACCGAGAGATCAAAAATCGTATTCGATCTCGTCTAACCAAACACATTGTCTCCGTCCCGCAAATGTACGTTCTACAGTAGAATTAACTTTGTGTGTTTAGCTTCTAATATTAGAGTAGACTGACTTGTTATCTAACTCCAACGGAAGAACATTATCTGTACAAAGTCATAGGTTTTTTAGGATAATTTATTTTTAAACGAATTGTGATTAGGTAAAATATTACAATTTAAAAAATATCATTACTAACTTAATAATGTAGACACTACTAAAATGATAAAAGAATCATTAATCATAGTATTGAAATGTAAAATCAATAACTCAATGTTCATAATATGAGTAGGAAATGTACTACCTAGTAATTACATATAAAATATTATCTACAGTATTAGGTAGTTGTTATTACTTGCATAAGATTTTGTTAAATTGCCTACACAAAACCCCTTAGATGCAAGATAATTATTTAGCCTAGTGGGCAAAATAGTAGAAGGAAAGGAAGACCAACTCAAACAATACGAAATAACTCAATGTTAATAATATTTATTTTAACTTTATTAATAACTAATATATTAACGATTGTGATCAAAAAACTATTCCTGGCGAAGGTCGGCGTTCTTATTTTTAACGATTCGTATTAATTTGTCATCAGACTAGAATAAAAATTCGCGTATAAGCACATAAAAAACGCGATGCCAAGTTCACCAAATGACAACCACGAGTCTTCCCCCGCGCAGCACATGCACATAAATTTCATGTCAGTGTCCTAATACGACTGTCCGACGACGGCTTGCCAATTCGGTCTATATGATTCTTGTCCATAGATTGTTTTATGAACTTGGAACACGCCTGTTTGACAATGATTTCGTGAAAACCTTCAAATTGTTATTAATCAATTGCAATGCATTGGGTAAATCTTTATACAGTGCAAAATCAATTGTGTGAAACTCTAATCTAGTTTGTGGACATCGCGCGCATATGGCAAAATATGTTTATTGCTTTATATAATAACAATAAATAATGCTATAAATTGCAAAACGAATAATTTTTAAATGTACATTTTAAACAAATAATTAATACGAACAAATTATCGCGAATTTAATAAATACGTATTTACGCATTATTTATGAAAATCGATAATTACTGTAATGATCACAGGCATTAAATAATTTTAAGCATATCGGCTTTCATATCATCAGGCATATCACAGTCCTCGTGATAGACACTAGCACACGTCATTATGACACTTGTAAAAATAATGGAGATTACTAATTCTGAGTTAATAATTAAATATTATTAATATTATTTTAAGTATATATTACTATTTATTATAGTATTACATACAACTATTAACAAATAACAAATGAGTTATAAAAAACTTTCCTTTATTTTTATGTTAAAATTATTAATATGATAACTGAATACCTATTTTAATTTTAACTTAGACTCCACTAAAACGACTAATGTATCATTAATCAAAGTATTAGAATATAAAATCAGAAACTCAATGTTAATACTCGTAGAAAATACATTAGTAATTACTTTACCAAAAATATGAAATAGTAATTTTAAACATACATTTTAACATTTACTATGTTAGTACCTAAACGTGACTCTTGCTCAATTGCTCATTTATACGTTCCGCATACAACCATCGATTATTTATTAAAATCAGCCTATATGTAACGAATAGTAAACACTGTTTTATGGAATCAACTGTTTATACTACAAGTAATTTTAATGTGGAAATTGAAAAAATAATAAACAATATCCTACAACAAAAATCACATTAAGCCTATTAAGCAGTTGTAATTTCCATACTTTTATATTATAATTATATTATTAAAAATTGTAATTTTTATGTTCTATCAGTGTATTATTTAAAGTGTATTATTTTAAAGTTTTAAACAGTTTTTTTTTCTTAGTAAATAATTTGGAATATAAAATTTTTATTTTTGTCTGGCCCACAAACTCTTTTTAATTTATGAATGTGGCCCGGGAGTCTAAAAAGGTTGCCGACCACTGGTTTATAGGAATCAAAAAATTAAATCCCAAACTAAATCTTGTTACTAATGTGTCATTAACCTGTTATTAGAATCACTATGTACCGGATAGCTGAATCACATTTATGAATATTTTATCATTTTTATGGTATTACAAACTGATTATAATTTATAAGAATAATTTTATTAGGTATATTAAAAATGCAGTGATAATGATAACAATTTTTCAGTTGTTTCAAATATTACGGGTACAATGTAAATACATTTTTATTATGTATTTAATTTTAACATAAACTAATACATAGTTTAAAATTATATACTATATGTACATGGATTTTAATTTAGGTTAGTATTAAAATCAAATTAGAATATTCTCAAGTCCAAGAAAATAAACAGTTACTTTACTTTATTTTAAATTGTTTTATTTAATCTTAACTTTTCTAAATATAGGTTATAAATAGTTATTAAAAAAAAAGTGTTTACTGGAAACAATCGGTTAATAGAATCACAATGACCTGAACCGATGTAATCACATTAAGCGAAACTCTCTGAAATACTTATTCTATATTACATATTGTATGCGCTCTTTTTCAGTACCGGATAATTTAAATTAGGTCCTTAGTTTTCGTCTATTCTAACGTCTTCTGCCGCTCCCTCCATTGCAAACGAAACAACTGTCACAGATTGAAAACAGAACATTCAGCTTTTCGGTAAATATTTCTAAAAAAATCGATGCTTAACGAACGTGAAATAATAAAAGGAGCGAAACTCCTTTCGGGTAGGGTGAAAATCCATGGTCAGACGAGATACAGGGATGGGTTAACTGCTGTATTTGTCATTTAAACTTGAAACCAATGTACCATGTGACTCTCGAAAATATGATTCTGAGAAAAAGAAGTCGGTTGCATCAATTTCAATTTTCTAAGTTAGTTGATATAGTAGAAGAATACTTGAAATCTTGAATACTTAAGGGCTTAGTTTTACCTCCATTTAAAAATACCCGGAATTACTTGAGTCAATCTCTGCTTACACGTATAATAAATTATTGATATTTGGACAGCAGTGCGTTTAGCGTATATTCTATATCTAATAATGGCTTTTATTACCCAATGCAGATTATTGTATGAGTTCAGATAAAATTAGTGATAAAATAAGGTAAGATATAATAATAATAAAAAATATTTTCCATTTTGACACGGAGACGGTAACTGGGAAATAATCGGACCAAGGAGATCCGAAAATCTGGGCGGGACCCGTTTCGCCCAAAAATGACCGTACATGTTTCGCCCGGGTACCCGTTTTGCCCAAATTTTGTTTTTATATGATTCCCGTTTCGCCCAGAGTAGTTTAGACCAATTTAAAATTAAGTTGGCAATAGTTCAGTCAAATATTATATTTTAGGGAACGTTATAAAACCCTTAGTAATAATCCAGTCGTTATCGAATTGAAATCGATTCGGTTTTAGCATCATCACCGTAGCTTATCTTATCTAATTTAAAAAGATACCTAACCCATAGACCTTATACTAGTAGTATTAAGCGTATAGCGTAGTCAGTAGTGCGTATATGCAACGTCGACGTGTAAACATATCACGAATTTTACTAAAATGGCTGTGTTTTTAAAAAGTAAAAGAGACAAAGATATGGTAATGTTTAATAATTATAAATACAATTTCGGTTCAAATAACGTAAATACATGTGAGGTTCGTTGGCGTGGTGTAAAACGTTCGTGTTCTGTCACGTTATATACTTTTGGTTCTAAAGTTGTAAATGAAGAAAATATTTTATTATCTGATCAAGATCGACACACTCACATACCATGCAATGATTCAGATATAAACCGACAAATGGTGAGTACAGCTTGTAAACGAAAAGCTTCGGAAGAACTTTTTATACAACCAAAAAAAATTATTTTAAAAGCATTAGCACAGAACTCTCAACTTTCTGATGGCCTAACATCAAACGATTTTAATACAATTAGAAAAGTAATATATAGAAGTAGACGTAAAGTTCTTCCTGTGTTGCCAAGTAATATAATTGAAGCACACATGGCTTTAAATACATCTGAAACTGTAACCTAAAAAAATGAACCATTTGTTTTAATAAATAATCAAGAAAAAAATGTTATTATTTTTTCTTGTACGAAAAATTTAATATTTTTAAATACAGTAGACACTATTTATATGGATGGAACTTTTCAATATTGTGCGCGATTTTTTACGCAAATGTTTACCATTCTAACTATTGCCAACTTAATTTTAAATTGGTCTAAACTACTCTGGGCGAAACGGGAATCATATAAAAACAAAATTTGGGCAAAACGGGTACCCGGGCGAAACGGGTACGGTCATTTTTGGGCGAAACGGGCTACGCCCGAAAATCTAACTCTAATTTTTTTTTCATAGACCAACTATTTATAATATATATAAAGTCAGTGCCATCGCGAATTGTACTCATAAAATTCAACCACACACTGCACAAGACCTCGTGCTTTCACCTCCCCATAAGAGCCTCACGTATTTCCGTGTTTTAATACTCGTATATATTATGGAATTAAATATAGACTGTTACGACGAAAATCGGTAAAAATATATTCTACCGGCAGAGGGTATATACGAACGTGATCTATTAGATACCTATGGCAGTAAGTAAAATGTCTTAAGTGTTACTAACTACTATTACTTCCATAATTGTTTCATCGACTCAGCCCGGGCTTCAACCCCTCCTCAAACCTCGAACCCTATTTGTGCCTATGATGTACACTAAATTAAGCATATATTGTTTATTGACGAATGGAGTTAAGAAACGGTCTTAATCAAACTTTATGATAAACACGTTTTGTCATATTATAATAGAGCCGCCGTTTGAAGAGAGTCAATCTTAATATCTATATTATTTTTTAATCCAGTTGTGTGTTACCAATATATTCAAATTTATTGTTATTTCTGACGGTTAAGCTTTTAACAATTTTTCCATTCGAATTTCAAGGAAAACCATTTTCTCCGCTTTCAAGCATCACAATTTTTTTCACCCTCCCTTTCACGAATAAATGTGTTTATCATGCCGACATCGATTTATTTATCGCCTGCATACATAGGTAATAGGTATTCGTTTACGTAACACAAGGTGTCCGCGGCTTGTAAATTAAACAAAATAGTAAGACAATTTACAGTCAGTATCCGTTCACCATAACGCAATACATGTGTGACATATGTGTACGGCTGTACGCCTATAAAATACGACAAACGTAACGACTCGTCGAGCATACATATTATCACTGTTTATTATTATCATATTGTTATAACTTATAATATATTAATTTGCCGTCCTCCCAACGGGCTTGGACTTAAAGTACTGCGGTAGTGAGGCTGTGAACATAATAAATATTGAAAAGTGTGTTAAGACGGTGACAACAATAGTCGAGTGTTCGCGAGCCGTGCGAGTGTTACAACAAAAGTCAGTACGCATATTAAGGGTCCGCGAGCGTTTTAGTCAAGTCATTTAACACTCATCTAACACGTATTTATTAATAATAATAAAAATAATTACAAGTCAGTATCTTTTCATCCCGTGGTCATCACCTCGGCCTTAACTGAGGCTCGTGAATACATTATTTGTACTTCGATCAAATTAGGACGACTATTTATGACATCGATATGGAACAAAATTGGAGTACTTAATCAATAGCCTTTGCTAAAATCGAATTTTTGTTTCAATTACGCGTCAAGTATTCGACTAAAAACTAATGATAACTTAGCAGTTTAAACTAAAAATATTGTAATAATAACAATTAAGTAAATAATATGTAACTTAAATTTGAATATTGTATGCTACATTATAATGATAAATACTGTACCTATTTGTGTTTAGAAAACACGTTTTCTTACGATGTGGCCCGGGTGGTTTGTTACTTTAAAATAATAAGTAACGCTGTGAAACTAAATGAATTACTTACTTTTCAATTCCTTTGTTGGTAAAAATTGGGATTCGAATTTAAACGCTCTGATCACAAGTCGTAAAAAATACGTTTAAAAGAAATTCGTAATTTACGGCACGAAAATATCAAGAATACAAAATACATAATATGTTTATAATGTGTTCTATAATGTACGGCTCGAAAATGTGAAATGCGAAAAATCGTTAACCGCATAGGAAACATAATAAATATTATAATATTTCGATGCCTTTTTCGTACGAATCGAAAAGTTTTTTTTCCTGAAAATGAATTGGTGTTGTTCTGCATAACACATTGTTAAACACAAACACTCGATGTGGTAGAATAAAAGCCCCATCGATGACAATGATGGACTCTCTATACGTATGGAGAGCGAGGTGACTAGAGCAGATTACATGTACGCTTGTATAACTCTGAAGAGGGGCAAAATGTTGCGAGCACTTATGTTTAAAAAAAACGAGGGTAACGCGTTAAAAAAAATGTAATTAATAATTTGATTTATATGTAAATGTCTATTTTTTTTTCACTTTGAGAATAAAATACAATCAAACACTCGTACACTGGAATACAGGAAATCGTGTAGGTACTTCGTAGTATTAATTTTATCATGTCTTAGTAGGTAAATGATTTTCGTAGTACGTCGAGTGGAGTACCGGCGACGGCGGAAATATATTGATCTAAAGTCAAAGGTAATTTTTGTCAGTATTCTAGTTAATAAACAATGATTTTATAAAAAACAAATGTTTGATGACAAGTGTATGAAATTAATTAAAATTAATTGTCCCTTGTAGTATTATAGCAAACGTCTTAAAATATGTTTTATAAAGTGTGGTTTTAATATGTTATGCAATTATTGATCGAATTTTTAAGAATCAAAAATGTTTTTACATTTATAGGAATGTCACGTTTTGTTTTTTACCGTCTACAATATCGAACTGGTTACCTATTCAATTATTAAGTCATAAGCATAACTCTTTATGAATATAACGTTAAATAATTGAATAAAACTGGTTTTATCGTGAAGACAAAACGAATACAAAATCTATATATATACTCTAATAAATGAAGGGGATACATGAATATTTTTTGTTTCTTGGTACAGCTTCAACTACAAAGATACCGTGTACGGTAGGGGTACTTTTAAGTCCAACTCGTGAATAGTAAATTGAACACGGGTTGGTGGTGGTGTCGCAGTTTTTAATTCAAATATTTTTAGTGACAAAAATGTCATATTAAATCCTATTTAATCCTCGAGTTCAAACCCACTGACATTTTCACTGATCTTTTTACCTGGAAACCCTCCGATCCTTGGTTCACCTCTTACCGAAAAATCTATGAACTGTAAGTAATTCGATAAAATTTTCATTTTGACGTAAATTCAAACTCTCGGCTTATTAGAATACGAAAGGAGGATGAATGTAAATATCAAACCATACGAGTAGATAATGCGCCATTTACTAAATTATTATTTCGTTTTATACACCACTAATTATTATTTTCCTATTCATATTTTTTTTTAGTCTTACGTCAACTTGTCAAACTTTATAACGGGGTTGGAACATTTTGAGCGCATATCGTTCTACGGTACACTTATTCCTATATTCCTACGTACAAATACGAACGTTTAATTTTGTCCGTAAAGCAAACAACCAACGAACTACACAAGAACCATTTGACGATATATCACATATTCACATACATATTCACAAGTAAGTAAATTTACGAACCTTTTCATTAATATTCAACCGGGGATCTGACATTTAATATTTTTTAACATAGTTTCGGTATATTCGTATGAATACATAAATGTACACAGGCATGTAGCACAGAACAAAAGTTGACGCATCGCAATACAATACAGAATGATAGTAAATTTTAACGTTCAAAATTATTGTTTTTTTCTCAACATTTTGAATTTAAATACATAATATAATGACGAATCGTTCAAATAAAACTTGTCTGTTTTAAAAATAGGACACTACTTTTTCTTTGAAAAAAAATAATTCAAGTGATACGACATGATGTGAACTCGACCTGTTGATGATTACAGGACTTTATGGTGCAGGTGGTGTACTTGATTATTCAGTAGGTGCCAACATTTTTTACGCAGATCGCTTCCAGATGATTTGAGGCAATTCGCAAGTACGGGAAAATCTACCTGTCGTACCTGAAGTTAAAGGCATTTTATTTTAACTGGAGTAAGTTGGAATTCCGTCAACTTAAATTAACAGAATTTTCTAATTTGAACTAATCTTAATATTAAATATTTAAATCGAGTATAGCAGGAAGTCGAATTTAAATATATCGTATTATTAAATACGCTCTGAACGTCTAAGAACGTCTCTGCTACCTAGTGTAAATTATAATTAAATATTTTTAATAACATATACTATATAGTATATGTTATAAATGGTTTTATACTATAATAGTATGTACTATATTTTAATATCCTATCACAAATCATCATACACAAACGTGTTTTGAAAAACAAATAAGCCTAAAATAAGAATAGACTATTCGACTTCGATCGAACACAATTTCAGAAATGTTTTCAAATAGTTTCTAGTATAGATATTTTACAGTAGTAGATATCTATTTCATTCTAACTCAATATCAATAATATCAGTACGTATAATTACCTACATTTTAGATCAAGGGTATCTAGATGCAAAAATATAAAATTAAATAATAATAATCATAATATTATACAAATATATAATAATAAAATTGATTGCTAAATTTTAATTTCATACATTTACATAAAACTTTTCATAATTTTTAACACGTAATAACTAATAAATAATAATATGCTATTATCTATTTGAAGTACTGACACTGAATTTGAAGACAACGAGTTTCAAGTGAAATATCAAAATACCGCTGCAGTGTATGTGTGGTCGCTAATCAGAATACACGGGTACAATCTCACCGTGACAGTGTGACTTTAACACGGTCCGAATAACTTTTTTTCAAACCTAAAATTATCACACGCACAGACACAATATAGAGGTACGTTAACACTAAAAAAAAGGTATTGCGAGTGTATTACAATCCAACGATCCGTTAGGGTCGCGCTGAGCATGAAAAATAACAAAAGAACCCATCGCCAACACAGCGCGTGGCAACTTCCGGGGTAAAATTACCGGAAGCATCGGGATTTACAAGCAATTTTGAATGAGAAAGCTTAGCGGCTTTGGTCCAGCGACAATAATCTATCGTGAAATTTCACGTGTCGGACGATCTTTAAAAATCGTTTGAAACAATATCAACGTATTTATAGCTAATTTCGTCGGTATTAATTATTGTAGCATTTAAAAAAAATTACATGGGATGATATGCTCCGTGACCCCGCATTGCGACCGGGGTCTATCGGACTCCGCGAACGGTAAGTGTCACTCAGTGTCGTGTGCGATGTGTGCAAATGCCACGGGCCCGTCGTTTTGCCCGTCGAATTATGCGAAATATGTCATGATACACAAACGATGATCGTAGATAAAGTAAACCCTACGGAAGAGGAAAAATATTTTTCACTCTCCGATTACAACTCGGTTATTATGGGTATGATTTGTTAATAATGCCCACACAGCAAATTATATATGCAAGTTCTTACAATAATTAGTACCGTAGCTATAACGGATACAAATTGCAGTTTAAAGCGACTAAACGTTTTATGCAGAAAAAATGCACGCGATAGTGTATTGTGTCGCAAAGGGGGAAAGTGAGCGATTTCAGCCGTAAACAAGGGACGCATTTCGCACAAGACTGAAATTGCTTTCCACACGAACCACACCTAACATTTTTTGTCACGCCCTAGCCTAACCTTTATTCATTAATGCGGGCATGCGACAGCTCTAATTGGTAACACAATCTGTGTGTTTTGCTTATGAACGTTTGTCATATTATGAATAATTATTATAGAAAAAATGTTATAAAGCTATGTACACAAACGCATGAACATCGAAAATTAAAAATTTATAGATTTGCACGTCGGGCGAAGACATCGCACAACGCGGCGGGCCGGAAAATCATGTATATTTACTTTCATTGGATATTTATTTATTTTTCCATGCGATAATAGTCTTTTGCACCTGACCTCTTTTACTCAGAATCATTTTTTTCGAGAGCAACATGGTACATATAGTTTCAAGTGTAAATGACAAATACAGCAGTCAACCCATCCCTGTATCTCGCCCGCTCATGGATTTTCACCCTAACCGAAAGGAGTTTCGCTAAACATCGACTTTTTTTAGAAATATTTACCGAAAAGCTGAATGTTCTGTTTGAAAATCTGCGACCGTTGTTTCGTTTGCAACGGAGGGAGCAGCAAAAGACGTTAGAATAGACGAAAACCAAGGACATAATTTAAATTATCCGGCACTGAAAAAGAGCGCATACAGTATGTAATATAGAATAAGTATTTCAGAGAGTTCCGCTTAATGTGATTACATCGGTTCAGGTCATTGTGATTCTATTAACCGATTGTTTCCATTAAACACTTTTTTTTTAATAACTATTTTTAACCTATATTTAGAAAAGTTAAGATTAAATAAAACAATTTAAAATAAAGTAAACTAACTGTTTATTTTTCCATTGGACTTGAGAATATTCTAATTTGATTTTAATACCAACCTAAATTAAAATCCACTTACGTATAGTATATTATTTTTAACTATGTATTAATTTATGTTAAAATTAAATACATAATAAAAATGTATGTACATTGTACCCGTAATTTTTGAAACAACTGAAAAATTTTTATCATTATCAAATACTATCAAACAACGATTTGGTTTAGGATTTAATTTTTCGATTTCTATAAACCAGTGATCACATTAATTGGAACTCACTGTAGTATTATTAATAAGTATTAGTGTATTACACATATTAAAACGTACACAAAGTACGTATCTTATCATTTTGCTGTAATGTCTTTAATAAAAGCAAAATTAAAATTAAAAAAAGAAAAAAAAAATAGAAAAATGGGGATTTTGTTGCGAAAAAAGTATTACGTTATGTATAACTAGTTGATTTTATTTTTATTATATGAGCCTTTTAACGATTTACATATAGACATTAAATATATGAAAACTAAATAATTTTTACACGCATATAATTTAACTTATGTATAACTTTAATAACTAGATAGAATTACACAAAAATAATAGAGAGACACATAGGATCCACATTGGCATTGTTCATTATTCGTTACATACAGGCTGATTTTAATAAACAATCGGTGGTTGAATGCGGAACGTATAAATGAGCAATTGAGCAGGAGTCACGTTTAGGTACTAACATAGTAAATGTTAAAATGTATGTTTAAAATTAACATTTGATATTTTTGGTAAGGCAATTACTAATATATTTTCTACGAGTATTAACATTAAGTTTTTGATTTTATATTATAATACTATGATTAATGATACTCTAATAATTTTAGTAATGTCTAAATTAAAATTAAAAATAGGTATTAACTTAACAAATTAATAAATTTAACTTAAAAATAAAGGAAAGTAATTGATAACTCAAGTGTAATTTGTTCATTGTTATATGTAATTATATAATAAATAATAGTATGACGACACGAATTGATGAAAGATTATATATACCTATACTTAAAATAATATTAAATTTTTAACTTATAATTATTACTCTTCATTATTTTTACAAATGTCATAATGACATTATGACTACTATGAGGATTGTGATATATGCCTGGCGATATGAAAGCCGATACGCTTGAAATTATTTCATGGCCGGTGATCATTACATTAAAGATTATTTGGTAAGATAAAAATTGAACTACAGTAGGCGCCGCTTGTGATTTGTGACCAGCCCAAAATTAATTATAACCGAATTAATTGTATAGGCAAAGTGGGAAAAAATCAAACAACAAGTTCATTAATTACGTATGAAATTAATTTTACTACTTTTACTATTAGATATTATTACATATTATTAAAGAACTTGCATAGATTTTCAAATTTTATTTTATAACTTAAACTACGAATGATATAGACTGAAGTGATAAGCCGTCGTCGGAGAGTCGTACGACGATATAGACATGAAATTGATGTGCGTATGCTGCGCGGGGGAAGACTCACGGTTGTCATTTGGTGAACTTGGCATCGCGTTTTGTATGTGCTTATACATGAATTTCGCACAATTGTCAAATTAATACGGATCGTTAAAATAAATAAAAATGGTTAAATAATAAGAACGTCGACCTTCGCCCGGAATCGTTTTTCGGTCTCGATCATTAATATATTAGTTATTAATTAAATTCAAATGAATATTATTAAAATTGAGTTATATCGTATTTTTTGAGTTGGTCTTCCTTTTTTATTACTATTTTGACCACATTTCTAAATAACTATATTACATTTAAGGGGTTTTGTGTAGGCAATTTATCAAGAGCTTATGCAAGTAATAACAACTACCTAATACTATACATAATATTTTATTAACGACTTTTTTATTTAATTTTATTACACAAAATGATTAGAGAGACACACAAGATCCACTTAGGCATTGTTCATTATTCGTTACATACAGGCACATTTTAGTAAATAATTGGTGAAAATAGGAGCAACTGAACGAGATCAACGTTTGAGACACTTTAAAACATATTAAATGTATGTTTTAAATTACTATTTAATATTTTTGGTAATGTAATTACTAGTAAATTTCCTACTCATATGAACATAGAGTTATTGATTTTACATTTCAATACTATGATTAATGATTCTTTTATCATTTTAGTAGTGTCTACATTATTAAGTTAGTAATGATATTTTTTAAATTGTGATATTTTACCTAATCACAATTCGCTTAAAAATTAAATTATCCTAAAAAACCTATGACTTTGCACAGATAACGTTCTTCCGTTCGAGTTAGATAACAAGTCAGTCTACTCTAATATTAGAAGCTAAACACACAAAGTTAATTCTACTGTAGAACGTACATTTGCGAGACGGAGACAATGTGTTTGGTTGTACGAGATCGAATACGATTTTTGATCTCTCGGTCTTTCTGCTCTATAACTCATTGAACACGTCTTCGGATTGACGGCCAGGTGTCTGGTAATAATCATACGGATCATTATTTCGGTGTAAATAATAAACCAGATGATACTGAGTTGGTTCCTAGTCCAGGTTCCATTAAAACAAACGGAAACAAAAATTAACCGATCCATTATAGTGATAAAAGTTGTGAGTACAATTTCAAAATATCGATTAACAATATAAAAAAAAAATCAATTTCTCAGGGCTGCTATAATAGCTATCGCTTAACTATTGTATACAAAGGCGTTGATGTTGTATTTGTGAGCATTTATATGTTCCTTGGTCGATAACGCAAGCTGTGGGTGAGTGGGAAAACTTTAAGATTGAGTTTTTGGAAAATCGTACGGTTTATAATGTGTATTGTGCTCACCAGCAGCGAGCAAAAACGAAATCGATTGAAAATACCAAAAAATCCCTGTGAAAGTGCGCGTGACGTATTTTCGACGTGGCGTAACAAACGCCGGCGGTGGGTTGCCATAATGAACCGAGCTAATTCGTCGAAATTTAGGTACCTACACAAACACGGTAAGTTATTAATATCGAAATAGACAGTACGGTGTACGGTGTACGAATGAAGTGGAAGGGATGCAAAGTTTGAGATAACTTTCGCTGAATTAAATTCTCCGGGCGCTCGGTTTCCCCTGCTCGATCGCAGACCGCCTAAGCCGTTACTGCAAGTGATCGGTATGTCAACACATTAAGGCGCGCGTGCACACACACACACACACACACACACAATAAACCAAGTTTCGAGGGATCGCGAATCCATGGTCACGTGCACTGCATAATTTCACGCGGGTCTAAGTATTTAAAAAATCGAAACTTTTACTTCGCTGTCCGCCGCGGATAAAAAACGTATAACAATTTTCACAAAATCTTTTGTTCTCGTTTACGTTTTTCGTTAAATCATCCGATCGTCAAGCGCGACAGCGAACCATGCGAAGTTTAAACGTAAGCACCCGGTCTGTGTACGCTCGCGCTTCAAACCCGTTCCGCGCCGACAAACGGTTGAATTATTTAATTTTCTATCTCGACGCCGAAAAGGTCCGACTTAGACTTGGACGCGGACTTCGCCGTCACCGCGTCAAACGATGTACAAATGCGCCGTAAATCGTATAATATATCTATGCGTCCTGTACGACGTAGCGCAGTAGTACCGGCTAGTTAGAGACGTGCACCGCCGGCACACGGTCGCCATAGGGACATCGACTCAACGGCGACCGGGTCGTGTACGAATAATGCGCGGCGCCTGGGAACATTTTCACAGTGAACGCGGCCGGTGCGAAGTGTTCTTGTCGCGCGAAGGATCCACATAGGTATTATCAGCGCGGTGCAGCATACAGGATTTGGTCTTCTGAAATCGTCCAAGTCTTTCCCACCCGCCCGTGAAAGCTCGTCGAGAATAGTACGCCTCCGCGTCGGTCGTGCGCATAATAGGTAGGTATATGCATTGCGAAAGTCATTTTTTCCTAGATGGGCGTATTTGAATGTGGTAGGTGGCAAAGGATGTTTATTTTCTAGAGTCTAGAACGCCGTTATTTGACAGAGCGTACTCGATTTCAAAAATTCACCCTAAAATTATATTTTTCAATATTACTAACCTCTCATAAAAGTCGTACGTGTACACTCGTTTATATTATATGACGCAATCGTTTTGTCCAAAAAAACGTTTATAATGTTAATTTTTATGTAGTATTATAACATGATATATATTAGTCATCAGTAGGGCCCGGAATTAAATGCACTTAAAACCATGCAGATATGCTCTAAAAAATAGCCAAAAATGCCTTTAAAAAATGCATTTTACCACAAAAATGACCTTAAAAATGTCATATATTTTTTTTATACAAATTATAATTTATAAATGAGACATAATAATTATTTTTACATAATTATTTTATTAAAAATAAACTGAAAATTTGAAATATTGACTGATATGATGTTGACATGCATATGTTTTGGCCGTTTTAGGGAAAATATTATTCATTCTAAACATACCAAAATATATATAGGTATTAAAATTTTTTTAATCTTATAATTTTTTTGTAAAATTTATAAAAAAAATTGACAATGTGTATGGAAAATTTATCTTAAGATAATTTTTTGAATAGTCCAAGTTTTATATCTATATTGAACAAATATGCATTAAAAACTAACAAAATGATCCAATAATGCTAAAAATGCTCTGAAAATGAAAAAACGTCGAAATATGCAAAAAAATGCAAAATAAAATGTATTGCTTTCAAACCCTCGTTACATGAAACGAATTATGTACTTAGAAAGCATTGTGTATGATCAACCAAAAAAATATGCACTTTGCATTGAAATCCGGGCCCTAGTCATCAGACAATTAGAATCGTATCGTTGATTTTTATTTCATAACACTTATACCCAGTGGCGTATCCAGGGGGGGGGGTTAGGGGGTTATAACCCCCCCCCCCCCGAAAATTGTGAAGTTTAAAAAAATTGCTAAATATTCAAATACTATAATAATATAATATCATATACCATGTAAAAATAAAACACAATAATTAAAAAAATTGTAATTAATAAAACAAGTGTTTATAGCTGAATATTATATTATAGTTATCTATATATCTGAACAAAAATGGTATTGAAGTATACTTCGAAACAAGCCCAGACGTTTATCCAATAATATCCACACTTCTTAAAATTTTCATAACACTTCCAATGTCTACTGCCACCGGAGAACGAACATTTTCGATACTCTGTCGTTTGAAAACATACTTAAGAAATTCATTTTCATAACCCCCCCCCCCCCCCCGAAAAAAATTTCTGGATACGCCACTGCTTATACCGAACAAGTACAGTAGAACCTCGATTATCCGAACCTCCGTTAAACGAACCCTCTATTGTCCGAACTACGATTAGCGTATCCGAACGTTTGCGAGACTTAGCTGCAGAAAATCGCGTCGCACCTGGTCGTCAAATGAAAATGGATAATTTTGTCAAAAATATATCATAAACATATTATGTTCCTATGTACTTTGTGATAATATATTTATTAATTTACACAATGTACTTCAGATATATTTATAAGAATACCTAATGATAATAATGATAGTAATAACTAATAACAATAATAATGAATATGTAATACATAATAATATGTGTGTATATAATTGTTTGTTTAAAAAAAAAAAATTGTTTTCAGTAGGATCCGAACTTTAGCATACCAGAACTAGGCGCAGTCCCAATTATAATATATTATAGTTCAGATAATCGAGGTTCTACTGAACATATTATACAAACGTCATAAGTGTTATTTTTTCGTTTATTTGGCACAATATAGTAAAAAGTTGGCCGCTCCTGTTCTAGAAGATTTATTTAAAAATTGTAATGTATTAACAATTAAGAAATGTAATTGTTAGCATATCATAAGTATTTTTGCATACTTTAACAGTTATCTTATGTCGTGATAACAGCGTAGAATTGTCGGTTATGGAACGATTATTCACTTAGTATATAATGTTATCCTCGATTGAGGATTTAATATCGGCTGTGTCCATAATACGATCGTACTGTCAGGTCGTAGCTACAGTACAATAGTAACTGAGTAGGTACCTACGATTATCTATGTTTTTTATACGCAGGATTCAGACTTGAGGTAACATTTTAAAATACAACTTTTGTTGTTCTTATCAATACTTATTTTATATTCAGTTTATAAATATATATTAATATGTTACATAAGTATTTAATATTTTAATCCAATTTGGTACTTATATTTTTTATTTATTTACCAGGGCGAGCATCAGGAACCTGAGCTTTATGTAATCAACTGTAAATTATTCGTTAGTCCGTGTAGAAGAAAAATTGTTTACGCCCCACGGACTTGACTCAAATACGCCCTTGATTTTCTATCGGTTTCGTTCCGCGGTCATCTCGTTCGGGTGTTAGCGCTCATAGTATATTGACGCACCCACCACACATCTCGGTCGGAGGTTCTTTTTTCCTGCATCGTCGCACCGGACTCTTGGTGGCTAACGAGGGGTGTTAGCAATTTGCATACCTAGGTAAAGCTATATGATTTGCACCACCGCGAGTTTTTTTCGAAAATATCAATCGTAATTTGTACAAAAAAAAAAAAAAGATGTATCGTAATAAAAACGACTGTCGAATATTCGATTCGACGATGGTAATAATTCGGAATTTTTAAATTCGCTCGATCCCTGTGTACGAATGCCGCTGTGGACAGATTATTATAACTCGCGTACGTTAATTCACCCCGATTTGAAAAGCGATTTTCATTTGAATCGTTCCGCGTAGCCTCAGCCGATCGACGAGGACGCACGAGTTTTTAGTCGTTCTTTACAGATTGTTTTTTTTTCCGCCCCACAGCGAAAATGTTGACGCGCAAAGAAGAGCTGTTCGTCAAGCCTTTCCAACAGAGGTTATACCATCAGCACAAAGTCAAAGTAAGTACTTTACTCGCACTGTGACGTGCACGCAGTGCCGGATCTAGGACATTTGACGCCCGGGGCTAGTAAAAATGCAGCGCCCTTAACTGTGCACTCCATATGGGGAGCCTACGAGGGCCCCTCAGTGAGAGAAAGAGGGGGTATTTAATATAAACCTTTTTTTCTATAATATTAATAATTTTTATATTATAATATTAATAATTAATTTTACGTATTAAAAAATGTAAACATTTTATAAACTTAAAAATGGAAACTTTGTTATTTTTATATAATGTACATTGTACATAATATATACATTATACAATATCATATTTTAAAATGTTACACGTATAAAAACATAGAAAACAAACATATTTATATATTACTTGGTTGTTTTAATTTAACAAATAACATTTTAATATCTATAAGTTTACTTTTCTAGCCTTTTTTGCAGCGAAACCTTTTATAATTTCATCATAATTAATCTTTCTTGCAATTATATGATAAGTTATTAAGTCTTGCTTGCTTTGTAGTAGATCGCAAGTATGATTATATATATATATATATATATATATATATATGGTTATATTATATAACTTATATATAATATAGTCATATCATTATCGTAGATTATTATTACAACTAACAGTTATTTCCAAATCCCATCAGTCGATTTTTCTCCGAAAACAAAAATTAGATAATATCTACGTTTGACGAATGAATTTTAAGAGACATATACATCAGACAAAAATAGTTATATAAATTCCTAAATATTATGTAATATTATATTAATTTTCAAGCTTAAAAATTTAAAATGAAAAAAAAATTTAAACATATGTACATTTTTAATACACCTATACTAAGGCTTTTTTAATTTTCATAAATTCAAGAGCGCCCTCATACCGATGGCGCCCGGGGCAATGATACCCACTTGCCCCCCCTAGATCCGGCACTGCGTGCACGTACCTATGCGATACCGGCTGTGTACACGGCTGCATCGTTCGAGTCCTTTTTTCAAACCATTTTCGAAAACGCTTCGGTCGCGAGGACCGCGGATATAACTTCAACGTTCTTTAACAAGTATTTCATTAATTTTAATACATTATTATTAATCACCTCTTGCTAACCTAACTCTTATTCACTTACCACTTACTCTCTATACGAAAATGTTGTTAGAAAATAGAACGATTCATTTTTTTAACGACATTTGATATAGAAAACAGAACTCCCCTCCCCATGATTATCATCTTCGGCACGGCGCAGAGTACTAAACGCACTTAACGCTCGTCAGACCGTCACAAAAACATGTTACAATTGATACGACAACTAACGTGTTACGACTTTTTTGTCGTAATACTTTACGATGGGTAAACGCAGTCAGTGGCGGCTCGCGGCCTGGACGACAGGACGATCGC